>CM056168.1:66573529-67173529 GCA_029691765.1 Entomobrya proxima
CAACATCAAAACAATATTATCATTTTCTTGAAGTTGATTGATTATTCAACAAACAAAACAAATGTTGATCCAGTTTAACAGAATATATTATTCGTGTGTTGCTGCAACGCAAACGCTATATTTGTGCAAACAGTATGTGTAATAGCTCTCACGCTGAAGCAGCGAGCTAAAAATTCTTATCAAATGTAAGTCGATCAACTGTCGGTTTGCTTGACCCAGATTTTTTGCGCTTAAATACGGGCTTTTAATTAGGTTTATGAAATGATTGACAGCTTAAGCTACAGTAATCCATTTTTAACTGGATTTTTACTAAGAGATTAATCAAGTGTCAGTCATAGATTCCTGTACTTAGTAAGTAGATTTAAGTCATACCGAGTTTTCAACCTAATCAATCATGTGGTGTGTCAAAACTTTATGTTTAGGTCGTAATAATTCTCATTATGGTTAGTTAAAAAAATAATATCAGTTGATCTCTATATGTGAGTGCAAACAACATTTTAAAGCTTCAAGTGCGTGTTGTCAATATCTAACAAAACTTATTTGTAATTTTAGTGCGCATAAACATCAAAACAATATAAACATTTTTTTGAAGTTGATTGATTATTCAAAAAGCAGAAAAACAAATTTTAATCCAGTTTATATCAGAATGCTTCATCCTTGTACGCAATATATAAGGAAACCTACATTGGTGCAATCAAGAAAACTTGTGTATTTTTTAATTGGGAGCACTGGGGAATTACTTGGAATAAAATGTTAATTTGACACTTCAAAAAATCACGTAAATTATCTTAAAATTGACATGCCATGATTAACCATAATACATGACATAATTACAGCTATTACCAGAACAATGTATAAAAATCAATGAGGCTTATCCACTGAGCTGAGAAACCATCATCAAACCAGTGCAGAAAGCGACATTTCTGAGGTTTATACACAAAATGTTTAAATCTTAGTAAACGCAAAGAAATTAGATTCTTGAGTATACATGTTTGTAGGCTGAAGCATATTTTCGTAGAAAAATAATATTTTTTTCTACATAATTTTATTTGAAAATTAGCTTGTATCTACTATTTCTTTATTGTGAGGGACACTTATACTGTTAGGTAATGCTTTGTTTTTCAGTATTATTTGTAGAATGCAGTTGCCATATTATGTAATGCGCAAACTCCTTACCAGGATTTTTGGGAACAGCTGCATCCTTAAACAAAAGCAACTGGCAATGACATGAAAGTGCAAGTTATCATAATACATAATGTGTTGAATTATTTTATTGATGTGAATTTCAGGTACGGAACTTTGTTGCTTGCTTGAAACATTATTGTAATTTGATTATATTGCAGATGCAAATTGCATAAACCATCCTATATCGGCAAACAAGTTGCTGTCAGAGCATTTGGGAATTGCCCAGTATGCCATTAGCGTTTGCTTGCACGGTTAATAGAAATACAATCCGTAAAAAACACAACAGAAATATAAATGCAACTGTAGTATATCATACATGCCAGAACTACATGAATTCTTGATTGTTTTTCAAACTTCTTTTCAGCCTGCAAATTGTATGCTAATAGGAGTCCATTGACATATAAAAGAATTGAACTTGCGTTGTTTCTGTAGCATAATACTATTGTGTGAGTATATGACAACACAGACAAGTATGATTTTGATAGTTAGAGAATGTGTTTGTGAGTTTAAGACGAAATTATGTATGTTTTAATCATGTTGTCACAATTGAGTAATCGATTTGAGGTAAACCTCTGGAGAAAAATAATAGTTTGTTAGATAAAAATAAAATTAGCACAAAATTATACAAATGAGGGACGCATATGCACGTTTGTAGTTGCTAAAGCTATATAATCCAAATCAAGTATTATATTTAGTTTAACTACATGAGTTGCTGCGACCGATGGTTTTTATTTTAAATGCGTGTTTTTAGATTGTTAAACAGAGTATGTGAAATTTGTTAAAAATTAAATTAACCAGAAAACCAATTTCTCAGTCGCGAATTTATAGCTCACACAATGTTCCCCAGGCATCATAACATGATGAAAGGAAGTATTGTCCAACTACTTCGTGCGACATATAGAGCAAGCAGCTTTGAGGCGGATAATACACCGTATAATACAAACCCGGGTCGAATACGGCTATATTTTCTGTGTCCCATATAAATTGGGATATGGATTGGGAATCCCGGCCGGCTGTCCAAAAGTGTTCTTTTTGACAAAAGAATAAAGTTTGTTAATTTGTAAAAAAAACTGGCAATACATAATATGATGTTGGATAACTAACCGCTTGTGTAATTCTCCGTGTATGGAATTTCGTTGAGAAATTTTGCCTGGTTTTCAGAAGTAATAGTTGCCATACGCATGTTGGCATCTAAACATGCCTGCTTAGCTTCATACCATGTCTGAACAAACAAAAAATATAATTGTTCTAATTTTTTATTAGAATTAGATTTTTAAATTATGACTGCTGTCGTACCCGCCTAGGCTCATACTCAAAAAAGAGATGTTTTCCTTCCACACTTCCAAGGTAGTTCATACTGTGTGTTCCAATATAGCCATCTAAAACCCAAAAAAGTAACATATTAAAATTGTTCTATTACCGCACGGAAACTATATCACAACAGTTTACCTGGTGGAATTTGTAGCGGTTTTGAAAACACAGATTTGTGCACCAACAAAGTCAGGACTAGACATCTAAGGCGTACGTTATAACCTTGCATGTTGATTGATTTGAGCTACAACGTCGCGCATTTTCATACTATGAAAACGCTTGTTTTCATCAGCTGATGCCTGGCTTCAATGAACTCTTCCTTAAAATACACACGACGGTAAGGACTACCGCTCTATATGCCGAGGGTGGAAGTTAACATTCCTGAGGTAATAAAGGCAGTAAGTGGCTTCGCTGATTATGAGAGGACAACACCAACTACTGTATAGGGTAGACACTTGCATCCACACTATCACATATGACATCGTTTTCCTTTCAGAATATCAAACCGTTACAATCTAAAGTCTGTAGGAAGAGCTCTTCAATAAGTGATCAAAATCAGCGAAATATTGGCTATCGAATACAATTGATCTTCACATATTTTGCTGGCATTGAAAGATGATATGAATGCTCATGCGGAATCAAATGCTGATTGAAAAACAAGAATAATCAAGGAAGATTTTTGAAGAAAAAGAATCATGATAATATATGTCCTAAAAGGGAACCTGTACGGAGGAGAAATTTTCAGTTGGGAATATACGTGACAAGGTTTACTACCAGACTGTCATTTGGATTAGGATATGGTCATTCTACAACGTTTTGCGGCATAGAATCTAGATCTGGCTCATTTTGTCATACATGCTCAGAATTTCTGAACCGGTATGGTATGACAATTTAAAGTTGCGAACTTTAACACCTTTGTGTTATCCTCAACTTTGAGGGGGATTTATTTGGACGAATAGCTTTAACGCTTGAGAAGATAATATATACAGAAATCTGATCAAAAAATTGTTCAATTTAATTTCTCGTTAAACGCATGAACCAAGTGTCAATTAATTAATTTGCTGGGTGATTTCATTTTACAAAAAATCAACTAGCTGATAATTCATTCATCGTTGTTTTGATAAAGGTGTTTGCATACATTATATGTTGAAGTCTTGCATTTAAAGAAATACAGCATGTATATAGTGCGCTGGTTTTAAATGCAGGTACACGAAAGTGTGACGTATACAAAATATCAAAACCACTTATAAGCTTTTATTACTCAAATGAAATTGATTAAGGGGTCACATTATATTATTGAAAGTTTGAATGAAAAACCATTCGAATTATAAATGAGCCGATTTTTGCTAGGAAAGTATTTTGGTTTTAAAATGATCAATTTTATTTGTTGATGGTATGTAAACAAATGATAAAAAACAATGAGAAACAGAATAACCTAATCTTGTTTAGGGACAGTAGGCAGTTGAGAAATTATGAACCTTTAAACCTATGAAAGTTGTTGAAAACCCAACGGTGATACACATCTTTAACCGTAACTTTTCAGCAACTTAAAAAAATCTCAAACAGTTGTTTGCTATTAAAAGAGCATGCATAATTGTAGATGATCAATAAATAAATAAATAAACGCAAACATTTATAGTCTTGTGCTGAATAGCTTCTGTAACCGAAGTCACAAAGTGCTGTTTTCATCAGTTAGACTTTGGTGCCCATGTCTTCAAAGAGGCGAGACAGAAGCACCAGAATGCCTTCTTCCAATTAAGGAAAGATCCTGTAGAAGAGACCTACTCCGTCAATCTTTCATAAGTTACCAAAAATATGTAACTTAAGAGATACAGTTCAATAAGCTACCAAAAAGTACAAAAAGTTCTGATTTTGTAATAATTAATTTGTGCCGGTCGGAGAACGTATCATTACGTCCGTTTCCATTGTACTACAAACAATTCCACGTCAAGGGCGCAAACATATTTTTAAAATTCTCATTCCAGCTGATACTTCTTCTAAAGGAATTCCTACTTTGACTGCTTGGCTTTCACATTTTAATTGTCATGTACGCTTGCACAATGGATTATTTTAACGCCACTTTAACTAAAAATAGTATTATTTAAATGACATGCAAAAAGGTTTATCCACTTCAGTAGTCTCTCAGAAAATGCAATTGGCTAGTATTACTTGAGTGAACCAAACAACCTTTCTTAACTAAATGCCTATAACTATCAAAAGTAAGCCAATATAAAACTGTAAGACTGATTATAGTTTCAAGCAAGTACCGGACAAAATTTAAACGGCATCAATATTGGTAAGGTCAAAGGTAACTAATCCAGGTACAACCGGGTCCGGTTTTTGTTTCGGAAAGTTAAATAGCAGCTAAAGTATACAGGGCAATTAAAATCAATATTAGCTTTTTGATGTTTTTTGTGTCACTAACTGTTTCTCTACTCGAATATGTTTATTTGGAAGTAGCCAATTTTTTAAATTTATCTTAAGTGCCTTTTTACGCCTCTAAATGTTCAAACACATTAAATTTAAAACCTCCACAACTTCGGCACGTTAGCTTTATTCAATACGGTTTTTTCCGTGTTAGTATTAGCTTGACACTAGTTATTAATCTAGGCCCACAGAATCTTATTTTTACCAATTTCAAAATATGGCTGCCTGGAATTCAGCTGGCTTAGGCCTAGGATATTTTGCATGCTTTCAAGAGTTTACTGGTGTTGTTTGGTTTTAGTTTACTAGTTTTGTTGTCATCTGTGATATAATAAAATTATAAAATCGGTCATGTTTCAAGCAATCAGCATATTTCCGCACTTTTATGTTATTGCCAGTTGGTTCTGTTCGATGCAGCTATTCGATCTCAAAAACCTGGTAAGGAGTTTGCGAAGTGCATATGGCAACTGAATTCTGCAACACTTTTGTGAAAACAAAGCATTTCTTAACAGTATAAGTGTCCCTCACAGATGAAAAATAGTCAATAATAGAAACAAGCTAAATTACTGTAATTGGATTTGAAAATAAAATTATGCCGAAAATACAATACCTTTTTTTACGTAAATTTGCTTCAGCGTAAAAACTTGTATACCCAAACATCGAATTTTTTTGTGTTTACAAAGTTTCAAACATTTTGTGCATAAAGCTCGGAAACGTCACTTCCTGCACTGATTTGATGGTGGTTTCTCAGCTCAATGGATAAGCACGTGCATTTTTGAACATTGTTCTCGTTAATTGCACCATTTTTTTCATATTCTGGGTTTGTCATGGCATATCAGCTTTATGACATTTCATTTGACTTTTTGAAGTGTCAAATAAACATGTTATTCCAAGTCCGAGAATTCCCAAATACCATAATAAAAAGCTTTTGTTGTTTGCACAAAAAATAGATGTCCATTTATTTTGCGTTGTAGCAACACAAAGATAAAAATTATGATAAACTAGTTTAAAATGTGTTTACCTGCTTGTCGAATAATCAATCAACTTCAGGAAAATGTCGATATTGTTTTTATGTTTATGCGTACTAACAACACAAAATAAAATTTATCAAAGATTGATACCACGTACTTAAAGCTTTTTTACTTGTGGGTTATATAAATATATAGGTGAACCGGCTTTACTTAGTATATCACATGGACAGTAGTAGACATTCGACGGTTTTTATTGTATGACATGATTAATCATGTTAAACAATTGTTATGACTTACAATTAATTAAAAACCAAGCTGCTTACTAAGTAATGGAATTTCTGATTGACACTTGATTGATGTTGCAGTCAAGCAGCCAATTAAAAATTGTTTTCTGAAGACTTGACTATTACCTATATATTGTGTCATTCTCAGTCACATCTCGTATTTAAGCAGAGGTTTTCCTGGAACAGGCGTCAGATCCAGAATATTCTTTGACCCACACTAATCTTTTTGAACTCTTAAAAACATCAACATGCCAGATTTATGTGCTAGCTGCCTAGTCCTGACATTGTTGTTGCATTACTCTGTGATTTCAGAACCGTTAAAAAATCCTCCAGGTAAATGATGCTTGTTATAGTTTGCTCTTATCTTTTATTTTTTTATTTTTATGTTTTATCTTATTTAGATGGCTATGTTGGAACGCACAGTATGAATTATTTGGGAAGTGTGGAAGGAAAACACTACTTTTTTGAGTATGAGCCCTTGCGAGTACGTATGCTACTATGTAGAGCTGTAAACGTGTACACGTACACGCGTGTACACGAATGAAAACCGTGTTGTGTGCACATCGTGTAGAGCAAAACACGACACGAATTTGGCTGTACACGAAACGTTTTGTACACGGTATTACAGTACACGAAACGAACACGGTTGAAAAACGTGTGTGTTTGACAAGTTTTTATTCATACTGAATTCTTATGCCACACTCGGACAAAACCTCATCATGCTTCCAAAAACGGTCATCTTTTTTAATTGTTCAGTGGATATGAAGCCATTTTATGTGTGAAAGTTGTTAAAATCTAAAACTAAAACTCTAGAACCACTCAACTTTTTCAACACCTAGTCGCAATGAATACCATTGTGTTCTTATTTAAACTGTGTACTGTACACGATTTGTACACGGTTTTTATCGTGTTCTGCTAAACACAAAACGAACACAACACGTTTAGGTCGTACACGAAACGAACACGGAAAAATTATATCGTGTTTGCTTGTACACGACACGAAATTTGGAAGGGTCAAATCGTGTACACGTTTACAGCTCTACTCAAATGTACCCATAATAATCGATCCACCGCATATGGCGATGGTAGAAGTTAACATTCCTGCCGTAGTAAAGTGGAATTAACTGCCTGTTGTCTGTTATCAGAGCAAAGCTTGGTCTGAGCTCTCTTTAGGATGGAATCTTTGATAATTTGGTACAAGCGTATAAAATCAACAACTGCTTTGTTGATGTGAATTAATTTAGAAAGTTTACTATAGATGCAAGGCTATAAAAAGTACAAATAGTCCTATTTGAACGGCGTATTGAAGTTGCGTAATGAAAAAATCAGTTTATGTGCAAAGATTACATGCAAAACGAATTTATCCCGAAAAAAGTTTTGCATAACGAGGTCTGTGCGTTAAACATAATACATAAAGAACACCGTATTTAAATATAGAGCTACGAATCAAACGATACCTGCAAAAACGTTACGATGTTTTGCTCATCCATTAAACATCAGATGAACCTCTCTCCAACGTTAAACAAACTTAAAGATTTTATATCATGCATCAACTTAAAAAGGTACCTGCAAGCTACAACTTCTAACAGAGAAAATTATACATAAGTATTCCGAGTAGCTTACGACTTTTTAGTGAATTTGGTTAGTCAAAAGCTGCACGCGTAGTTCCAAAGATTACAATTACTCAACAGCAACCAGCAAATAATGTAAAAAATAAATTATTGTAGAACCAGCGATTGGTGGGCTTGTCAAGTCCAAGGACGCCGCTGATTGGGATTTTAGGAAATATACACAGCTTGTTATCAGAGCTCTGCAGACCATACATGACAGAATAATTCATCTTGCACAGGATATGACGCATGAGTAGAAAAGAACGTCTACATAATGCGTCGTCCTCGTCCAGGCGTAAAGGCATGAAAAAGTTGTATGTTAGTTTACACAATGATTAAGTCCTAATCTGTCCTGTCAATCAGTTTCAGTAGACTATTAAAAATTGTTTTGATATTTTGCTTTTATCAATTAATGCAGGATGGGTGTTATCTAATAATGTTTTAAATTATAAAATAAACAAACCCAATGTAATATCCAACTTACACTTGATTGATTTCATACTGATAAGTAATAGCAATTGAAGTGTGCATGACAAAATTATCAGATACCAATTGCGGAAGTCGGAAAATAAGTGCTGAAGGAGAGCTTTTACTGGGTTACAACCAGAGATGGCTAAACCCGCGGGTTTCCACATTTAAACCCGCCGGGTTGGGTTTAAATGGGTTATAACGGGTTTTTGGGTTTTAACGGGCAATAATGGGCATTAACGGGTTTTATTTTATTATACATGCATGTATATGGGGCCATAGAAAATGGCGCCATTTATGGGTTTAAATTTAACATGGGCTTTATTATTGCCCAAAAAAACCCAGCCCAGCCAGGTGCCGGGTGGGGGCGTTAAAACCCGGGCAAAAACGGGTTACCCGGCCTAGATTTTAACCCGCGAGCCATCTCTGGTTACAACTCAGTAGAATATAACAGTTTAAAAGTGTTGATTGACCGGCAAAGACTTGTTTCGTCCCACAAATATCAAAACAGAACAGTATGCAAATCTATCAAGTAATCTTTGGCATTTTGGTTCTAGCCACCATGCAACACGTATCCGTGTTATCAAGATCATTACGAAAAACTGAAGGTAATTTGCATATTGGCTTGACTTGATATTTTTACAGGGTTTTTAACTTTTGTAACCTTTGTTTGGTTTGGAAGGAGATTCCGGAACTAACAGCATGATATATCTGAGAAGTGTTGATGGAAAAAGTTTTTTCTATGAGAGAACTCCAGCACGGGTACAAGATTTTTTCAACTAAATTAATAAGTATTAAGAAAACATTCAAACGGGTTTGTTTTAGACTTGGTTTGCAGCCAAGGTGGCGTGCAATGCCACAAATATGCAGCTTGCAAGTATCACATCAGAAAACCAGGTGAAATTTCTTACTGAGGTCAATGACAACACAGACTACACAGGCTGTAAGTTATAAATTGAAACATTTTTTGAAATATATAACTGTAGAACTTCCTGATTGTGAACAATAATCGTCAAAGAATTATAAAAAATTTCTGGAATTATTTGCACAAAAGATAGCTGTTTTAATCCATGTATGTTTTAAATAGTTTCGTTTTGGACAGCCGGCCGGGATTCCCAAAAAGTTTCTCAATATTCATGGGATGCAAGCAATTTAACGGTGTTTAATCATGGTTTGGTATTTGAAGTTCTAACAAGTATTCACACCTGCTTGTCATTCACAAAAAGCAGCAGTAGAATCGGCTATCTATCGACAGCCAGTTGTTCGGTGAACTTTGGTACATTATGTGAGATATATCATGTTTTGCAAACAGTAACCTACTTGCACTGAAAGCTTAAGAAAATTAAAGGGCTTGACCATTCCGTGAAGTAGTTAATATTTAGTTAGCTGTATACAAAAAGTTACTTGTATTCACTGGAAAAAAATAGCGATACATATTTCAATCCTGGTTTTAATTTATGGGAAACAAACTTGATAAATAAATTTTAGAGGTTACTATATGCAGTAGCAACAAAAAATATTTTTGCATATCTTTAATAAAATTTCAAAATTGTACTGTTTCTGGCGTTACATGGAACAATTAATGAGAATAAATTAATAGTAGTTAAATAATAACTATTTTGTCCTCTCTTTGTATTTATTTGCAAAAATGCAATTAGCTTGTAGATAACCAGGAAATTAAGCCTGACGGTTAAAAACCAGGACTCCAGAAGAATTTACTGCGATGAAATTACGACGATAAAGAATTTCGACAACGGCAAAAAGCATGTAACATCACCTTTTGTACTTTTTGATAACGCGTGTTGTTTTCTTGTACATTTTGCATGTAGTTGGTTGAAATTGATGTTTTGATTGGTTTCAAAGCCGACCATTTCCAAAATAATGAGAAAACCAGCACATTCTCACGCAAACTGCAAACAAAATGATTATTACCAACCTAATAGGCTTCAGAAACATGTTTTTCAAAGATTAGTGTTTAACACTAAGAGATATTCAACACCTCCAAAAGCAAAGGAGGTAACGAGAAACCATTATAAAATTGAAGTTTACATAACCAAAGGGGCGTATAATCTAACCTTAATTCTGGGTTTAAATCCAGTTTAAACCCGGTTTAGGATTATTCTAATAATGTAAGTTAGGTTTAAACTCAAGTTAATCAAGAAAGATTATTCGAGCAAAACTAGCTCAAGTTATGCAATACGACACTTTAAACTGAGGTTAATCCAAAACTTGCGACCGGTTAGGAGTGGTAGTAAGCCAGTTTACGCTTGCCTTTAAAAATCGGATTAAATTTAATCTCCCTTAATCTTAATCGCAGAATTAGTCCGAAATTTACGGAATTCGAATTAAATTTTTGATTAGACGGGATTAGTTTAAGCTTAACTTTGATGAGTTAAATAGTTAGGAACATCCGGATTAATCCAAAAGTTACATTATACGCCCCAAAATGCTTAATATTAGCGAAATCGTCTTCAAGTATTCAAAATGCATGACAATTTACGATTTCTGGTGATTCGGAATTTTAATTGTCGTTGTTTAGCGTGCAATACGAAAGTGCTTGAAAACCACCAAGAAAATTTATGAAAAGAAAGTATAGTATTGTGTTGGTACTCAAGCAGATTTTTCATTTGTTTGCATATGTACTAGCAACTGGAAATGGCATATCGTGACTTCTGCAATATGTAAAACAAGTCCAAAGACAAAGGGATTGGGATTTTTATGAATAGCCCCGACCATTGTCCTCATATGTAAGTATTTAGGTAATTTGATATGGTTTGCGCAGATATGACGCACGAGCTTAGTTGGTAAATGTCAATTATTGACGCACGCACTAATGTTTTTAGTGTCACTGTTCAAACCTAAAAACATGAAGATGTAGCAATCTTTACTTTCATATCAATATTGTTCCTAACTATTTAACTCATCAAAGTACTTCAGCAGAAATTTACTTGAGTAAAGTATGTTTTAATATTTTGCATGCTTCTAAGCCTCAGTATTAAATGTAAAATTGAATGAAAAGAACGCATTGGTAAAAGCAAAGATATTTTTTGTAGATTTTGGTTTTATTTTTGCTGTAAAAGTATATGAACGGTTAAATAATCATCATTACATATGTCAATCATTATCATCATATCATCAATCATCATTACACTTGCTTGATCGTGATAAGTTAACGTACATAAAATTATTTTAAATTACCATTGGCATTTTTCTATAAAAAAAATTGATTTACTAACTTTTTTGCAGAGAGTACAGTTGAGATGTATTGATTGAAACATGGGATACATGATATCATATGAAAGAATGACGTTTTTTTCAAATATGTCTACATAATCTGTCACGTTAATGTTTGTGTTTGGCGACATGTAATATTAAATTCATCGAGTACGTTTTCTAACGCGGGAAAACGAAAAATTTGATTGGCGCAATCTGATTGGCTGAGTAGGAAAACGTAATATTACGTGTAGTCAAAAACGTTTTGTGAGCGGGAGAACGAATTAATCCGTAGCCCTTGCTCGATCAGCTGAGTGGTGAAACGGATTTATCCCTTCTCATTAATTTTTGGCAAAAACCAAACCTGATTGTTGCCAACCCATATTTTGGTTATATTACCACAGGACTATGGTCAATGAGCACAAAATGTCTTCAGGTCCAATTCCATTCTCATTCCGACTTACGGCAATTTCATTCATTCATCACTTGCAAAATCGACATGTAGCCGTATTCGTCTATTGGGGCGCTTGAGACAAAATAACTTGACAAGACAATTACATATCACGTATAAGTTCAGCTTATTCAAAAAAAGACCTTGAAAATCCACGAAAAAAAATTTCCAGGCTGAATCCACCATTTGGTTTTACTTGGTATAAACATCAAGTAAGTTTGAATTGTTGCAGAAACTGAAAAACGCCATCCCTGACTTGATGCAGTTAAATTTTCTGCATCCCATAAATATTAAGCAAGAATTTGGATATCCCGTCCAGCAGTCCAAAATCCTTCTACATTAAATTGCAAAATTAGCAAAACAAAACAGACTATTGTGTTAAAACAATTAACACAGAAGTTTCCGATCGACAACTTACTGCCAATGTTGTTTTCCATAGATTTAAACTCGCTATAAAACCTAGCTTGGTCAACCAAATAAATACTAGCCAGGTGCATATTGGAAAGGCTACAAGCTCTGCTTGCTTCAGACTATGTCTAAAATAATAATAAATTCGTTCGATAAGTTTAGTTGCAAGCTTGTCCATATAAATTATATTAAGGCAATAATACTCGGCCACGGGATTGTTGGTAATAAATATACTTCCCGTCAACGACTCCCAAATATATCAAGCTGGTAATTCCGATCTCTTCATCTAAGGCGAATAATTATTTAATTAAGATTTAATTAGCCTTAAATGTTTTTATTTCAAAAGCATGGTCAAATTTAAATTACATATTTGTTGTATTGACACTGACAACAGAGAGACGTGCAGAAAGATGGCCAAAATCAAACCACCAACAATTAAAATACAGCCTTGCATAGTATACCTTTTTGTTACTTGGGGGGCAAAAAAGTCTATGTCGGTGAATTTTGAGCTAATATGTTCTACCGGAGTAGTGAATCAATAAAGATACATCTATAATACTGAGTTTGCCGTCTCATACTACAATTGGCATTCGCAATTTATTTGGTGCACACTTAAGTTATCAGTACTTATCTCAAAGATATCAATCAAATGTCAGCTAGTTAATTCGGTGGGTAACTTCATTTTCCAACAAAAGAATTAGTTGAAAATGAGTTTATTCTCTTTTTGATGAAGATGTGTGCAGACAATATCTGATATGGATGGCTATGTGGTTAAGAAACTTCGAAATGCTATTTCGTGAAGTGCAGGTATATTTGTTGTAGGACAGGACGAATGGGAAATATAAAAACAGGTATGCTTTTACTACTCAGCTGAAATTGATTGACGAAGCAGATTATATTAACTTATCTTTTTTATGGCTTTACCCGTCGGTAAGTTAAAACATATAGATATGTGTTCATTTAATAATTGTCAATTGTATTCATGCGTCATTCCCTGCATAAACAAGAATATGACAGGCAAACTTTAGTAAATCTCTGTGGGTATTTGGATATAAGATCATCATCGCTTAATAATGATGATGATTTGAGACTTACTTCATGTTTACAGAAGGACATCTGCAGAAGCAGCGAAATAAGAAACTCATATTAAGTTCTACAAAGATATGTGAATGAATAATTATAATTACACTTAACCGCTCTCATAACTTGTCCTTACCGTGATAAGAAAATGGGAAGAATTGGCTTTAAACCCTGTACTGTCATTCTGTAAATTCTGCATTTGTTGGTTAAGATATGGCGAATGTAAAGAATGAAATAATTTTTTTGATCTGTCCATATTCTACGGAAGTTGATTGAATTCACAGGCTTAGTTGACCTTATTTAGATGCAAGTATCATTTACAGCTCCAAAAGCTCTACAAAAGACAGCCCGCGCATCAAAGCACTTAACTAAAATTTTTTATCCAGAAACTATCCAGAAAAACTTGTACGCTAAAAGTCACAGTGTAGTCTTAATCGCCGTGGAGTTGATTCGACAAAAAAGCTTTTCCCATCTACACTGCCTACGTACATCATGGTGTTTATGACATTATCGCCACCTGAAACAAATTACCTCAAGCATTGCTAATATAAGTTGTAAACTAAATATAAGAGTACTATTTTAGAAACAAATTACCTTTGGCGTATTCTTGAACACTTGAGAGGACAGAGGTGTGAACCAATGCAGCAAAAACTACGCTGCAGCTAACCAATTTACAAACTTGCATAGTGATAGTTTCGATATTGAAGACTTTGTTTTATTGAACCTTTGTTGATGTCACTGGTAGTGTTGCAATGTGTGCAAGTCAAGCTTCTCTGGTACTCTCAGCTTCTTGCACGTTATGATTTTATACGACTTGAAATCAATTACAAGCAGTGAACATTTCTGGTACTTTTTGCCGAATGTGTTGTTCTGTATACAGTTTATACACGTATGTGTGAAACATAAGCACTTCACAAAATAATACAATTAAAAAATCAAAATATCAATCAATCAATGGGCATCAATGTCACTAACATATTTTGCCACATTACCAGTTTTATAAAAAATAATTTAATAAGTGCAAAGTATGTATTATGCTCAAACATTTTTGTCCATCTGCTCTGTCCGCCCGCAATTTGAGCACTCCCCAACGACATTTTCCGATCGGGTTTTTGAAAGGCATGTAATTTTTTATCCTTAAATAATCATTAAAGCATCCTCTAATTATCATGCCTCATCCTTTCGTGTCAAAATATTAATCATCATTGGCCCTTTAATGATTTTTTGAGGATAAACAATTATTTAGTGCTCAAACGGATAAAATGCATGTACATCAGGGTTTTTCAGTTATTTATAGGTATGCAAAGCATGTATGACCATTTTATGACCTTGACCATTGTTGCTTACCAGGATCTATACATAGGCTGACCATTGGTCAGATTTTTTAAAAAGATGTCATTACAGAAGTACAATAACATAAATACGAAGAAATATATTGTGTAAGGGCTCCTGAATGTGTCTTCATCGTAAAAGAATCCCGAAATGGAATTTTACATTGGTATATCTTAATACCAAGCACACTTTTTTAAATCTTGTAATCAGTTTTTGCATAACAAATCTGCTCAAGGACCAGTCTGAGCAGCAGCAGTGACTCGGAATCAAAACAAGAGCGTATAGTTCTTTTTCCGATGAAACGGCAATTATGGTGCAAAGTTTTATTTTCCGAGGAAAAAGTTAAGATAGACTGGAGAAAAGGAAAAATAGTCACTCTTAAAATAGTGAAGTGACAAGTTACTATTATGCTGACGGAGGAACAAAAACGAACCACACAGTCTTATTGTAGACTGTGCTGATGCTATAACCACATATTTTTTAATGTTTTTGGAACTGATCATAAACGTTTATTTTGCTATCGCATTATTGTTATAGCAGTATATCAGGACAAAGTAGAGTTGCCACCAAAGCCTGCTAAAAGGTTTGAAAACCAGCCAATAAAAATTATAATTGTAAAATCAAGACATGATATGTACAATTTTTGGAAATTAATTTCTAGCATAGAACAAATGTCTGAGTTTGTGGTGTCGTATAAACCATAAATTACTTTTGTGCAAATATGTTGCCAGTAGTGAATTTTATTGTATTTAAGATTACAATTTTCGTTTTTAATTTATAAAGCTATCGTAAACAACTAATTTGCAAATACTGAGTATCGGAGAAGTGTTAATTATTTTAATTTTATATATAATTTAATGACACAGCGTCAATAGTTTTTATTTCTGTGGACCTCTGATATGATGCAGCTAACATGTTTGTTAAACTTAAATTGTTTGATAATTGCTTTCAACCATGATGCATAAAGTGCAATTCTACAGTTCTTGCTGTTTAATGGATATGATATATTTCACATAGTGTCCCCGTTTTGTCAATGCACAGGCGAGCCAGAAGCAATCCCTTAGTATCCAAGCGCGGGACAAAACACAAGCAAGTCTGGACGGTCTCAATGAAAAGTCTAAAATCCAATCCCTCACTAGACGCAGTTGAATTGTTTACACCCCACGCAAATTGAGAAACAGTTTGGGAATCCCGTCCATCAGTCCAAAAAAAGTCTAGTTGACAAATAAGTTTATTAAAATAGGTCAAATTTAAAAAATTGAAACCGATAACTTACTATCCGTGTAGTTTTGCATATTGCTGACCCCGTTGAGAAAATTTGCTTGGTTCACCGAAGTGATACTGGCAAGGCGCATATTGGAATCATTACAAAAGTTACTGGCTTCAAACCATGTCTAAAATGTAACACACACACTTTAGTTTGTAGCTCTGCTAAATACAAATTATTTTACTTGACAAACTATTGTACCCGTCCAGGATATTTCTCGTAAAAGAAGCTTTTTCCATCTACACTTCCCAAGTATGTCAAACCGTTAATTCCAAATTCGCCACCTATACCAAATACAAGTACAAAAATCCTAAATTCACAAAATTACACGAAATTCATTTATAAACACAAATTACCTTCTCTCTGTGGTACCGACCTTGATAGAACTGAGACTTGAAACAATAAGGCCGAAACCAAGCCACCAAGAATTACGTTAGAGCGCTGCATGTTTTCCTGTTTCAGTAATTATACACTAAACGAGCAATTTTTAAATGTAGTCATTAAAGCGCTAACCCAATTGCAGTTCACACTTAATACGGGTTTTTATATCCATTCTCCGTCTGTCAGCTGATATTAATTTCATGCGCACAAGTATTTATCGTTTTAACATCAATCAAGTGTCAACTAGTCAGTATGTTTGGCAATCATCATTTTGGCTTTACGCTTTGACGACACAATACAATACATCAGTATTCAATAATTTTTTACCAAGTATACTCATGTGTCATGCCTGCGCAAACACTTCAGCCTACCTATTTACGCATGATTTGTGAAAACGTGGACTCTATTGATGAGCAAAAATCCCAACCACTTTAGACTTGGACTTGAACCCACTTTGCACTTGTTTTTCAGCTACTTGGTGTTGTTTATTTCACACTCAACTTAACTAAACAATTTAAGCAATTTAGCAATTTAACTAAACAAAGATCTCATCTTTGACTGCTTGTACTCAATTGTTTTCTTATCATTATCTAGTTACACGTGCCGATAACAACATGTTTGTTTCCACTAGACTTTGTTCTTTAGTTCATAATATGCAATGTATTATTAATGTAAATATGAAATACCAAGCCTTATGTAAAATTGTTTTTAAATAAAATTCCAAGTTTGGTATGACCTGCTTGATTTACAAACATATTTTGCAATGAAATAAAAGAATTTGTATGAAACTAAAAACCTTATATACCGTATGCCGTGCATATTAACGACCACTATTCAAAATCTTGGCTAGGTGAACGAGTTAAATCCAGTATTGGTTAGATACGAGCATAAACATGTTCTGAACTATCTTTTTCTACCAAACAACAAAAGAAAGCTTTTCAGGAAACTCGAATATGTAGTTCATAGCAATTGTTCTTCATACTAATACTTTATTGTTCCAACAGATCAATGCAAGTCAACAAATATTTTTGAACGTGACTTAAAATGCCTATCACATAATTAAGGGATCTCAATCTGGATGACAAAATGAGTGGTAGAGTTGACTCTGAAACATTTTAAAGATTGATTTCGCAACAAAATCATCAGACAAATATCATTCGGATTACGTACGTACGTACTTATTTTGATACTTTTAATCGCTTAAAATATTTATTTATGCTTGACACTTGAGCATGGAATCAAAGGAAAAATTTATAAACGAATCAACAATCTTTAAGTGGGTTTTAAACTATTTATATTCTGCATCTGTAAGTGTCACAATGACAATGTAAATTTTAATATTCATATCATTTTATACCTGCAAAGTAATGTTTTCTCGATTTCAAAGGATTGAACGTTTAATTGTTTTTAAACTTATGTTGCAACACTTATAAACTGAACTAACGCAACAACAAAAAAGAAACATGTCGTCACTAGTTTAGAATTCTTGTATAATGCAATGATTTTTTTCTCGCTTATTGTTCAGTTTGAAGTATTTTACAAAGCGTTCCACAAAGCCCTGAGCATTCATGCGGCCGTATGTGTCCATTTGTGTTTCCATACGGAACAAAGTCCAGGCAGGTCTGAAATTCTATGAGCACTTTAAACGTCAAACCTTGACTTGAAGCTGTTGAATTATCAACATCCCATAAAAATTGAGACTCGAGTTGAGTATCCCGTCCAGCAGTCCAAAAACACACTTTAAATAAAGTAATACAATAAATCGCTCAAATTTGTAAAACCCGTTTTGTAAACTAATTACTTACAGCCAGTGTAGTCTGGCATATTCTTTAACTCATTGAGAAACTTTGCTTGGCATTCCGACGTAAAGCTTGTTTGATTCATATTGGAAGCATTGCAGGCGTCTCTGGCTTCAAACCAAGTCTAAAAAGATTGAAAGGCTTAGTTGAGTAAGCTGTGTTTGTTTAGTACAAATATGTAAATTTAGTTTGTAGAATCCACTACCCTTTGAGGATATTTCTCGTAGTAAAAGCTCTTCCCGTCAATAGTTCCCAAGTATGTCATACTGTTGGTTCCAAGGTCGCCATCTGAACCGTACAAAGGTTATGGTTATAACAAATGTTTCAAAGAATATCAAATATAAATTACCTTCTATTTTTTCTATTGATCTTGATAACACATGGACATGAAGCACTGAGGCAAAAACCAAGCCAACTGCAATTAAGTTACAACCTTGCATGTTGCGTTGTTCCGGTACTTACACGGGCAAGAAAGTATGTGACGGATAATCGACAATTTTGAACTGATATTTTTGTCTGCAATGCATCCGAATAAAGCCACTGCTCAAATGCCGGTTATTTTATTTTATGAATCCAACTGGTGGACTGATATTTTTTGCAATGTAATAATCGAACGACAGCTGGTAATTATGTGGGCTTAGTTATTTCATATGTCATTTTGAAGCATGAAATGATAATACTGTCAACACACTTTTGACAAAAATGTGTGCAAATCAAACAGGCCGTAGTAATAATAGTGAAAGTAGGTTGCAATACAACAAAGACCTTCCATGCTTTTAATACTCGACTGAAATTGATTGACGAGGCAGATTATATCATTCTACATCATGTCTTTTCCGCTCGACAATACAATACATACATATATGTGCTCAACAAATATTTTTCAATCCTACCTACGCCTCATAATATCCCTCGTAAACTATATAAATACGATATACGTATGCTGTGGAGTCACGTTGTGGGTAGTTTCAAAGTCATAATCACTTTATCCTTGAATGTGAGAACTCCAACGTGTACAAGTTTTTGAAATTTATTTAATGGTAACTGCTTGCGTAATTGCAATATTAACCCCTTCTGAGATAATTTTGCAAATACCTGATTTAGCCCGACCGGTGCTATATGACCGCATAAAACTAATTCATTAGTATCTGGCAGGTCAGAAAAGCATAAAGGATTTTTATTATAAACTAGATAGTGCATTTTATTTAAGACGGGTTAGTTAAAGTACAAAAGTTCAGGTGTTGGTTCTAGCAGGAATATGAATTTTGTCACATTACGTATTGAACATCTTTTAGTAACACGCTCAATATCTATTTCTATCATGGGTGTTACAAAACATGCTAACAAAACTGTAAAAGAAAAAATTATTACCAGAGTTTTTACCACAAGCATGAGTATAATATTGTATATTATTCCGATTTACAAACGGTTTTTATTATTTTTGTGAAATGTAAACATACAGAATGGGAATTGAGTTAAATGATCTCATATGCAATGTAGTTAGTTATATATCTATGCATACAATTTTCCTGAAGAAGACCGTAGTTTCGGTCGAAAGCTCGAATAAAAACAAACGTTATCCCTCCAAAGTCGTCAAAAACCTTTCATTCAATGTAGTTAGTTGTTATAATACTATTTATGTTAACATTTTTTCTATTTTCTACGTAAATCTCAGAATTGTTTAACTAGAAACGTCTAAAACTGCTACTGATTAATTGGTTAAAGGGTTTCACGCAAAAATATAAATGTATAACCCTTTGGTGGGTATGAACATTTTCCCAAGAAGGAAATTCGATTTAGTCTGGGATCATGCAAAGTCCATTATACTGTTTTTGCTTATTATTTCACATGGTGTATCTGACATAATGCCCCGTAGGTGTTTCCGCAAGAGCGAGTATACACATCTCCATTGCGATTTAAACGCGGAACAAACATCAAGCATGTCTGAATGGGTTCATCAGCTATAAAGTTGAAACCCTGAATAGTCGCTGTCAAATTGTCTACATCCCACAAAAATTGCGACGCGCTTTGAGAATCTCGTCCAGCAGTCCAAAAACCCCCTATTGGAACAACAAAAGTGTTGAACGCGAATTTTAATTCACATTAATTTTATTTTAATAGCTTAATTTTATAGTTGACCAAATTACGATACAATATGTAAATTTGCTCTTGTTTTACTCTGATAAAATACTTGTTGTACGTGTATGGCCGTTCATGAAAACAATATGATGTAACATGCAAAAATCAAGTAAAAGGAACGAATCGGAAGTACGCTTGCTAAAAACGAAAACTTGTTTTACCACTGGGACAATTCTACATCTATGGGATTTGAAATGACTTGCTAATCATCGAAAAATTTATTTCCTACTACATGGTTACTATGCTGATTACTTAAGTGCCTTAAAGTATTATAAGCAATCCAGTTTGTGCAACAATCAAGTGCATACGTCTGATACAAACTGATGAAAACATAAAAAAATAGTTATGAAAACTTTAAATTTACATTTTTTGCTAATAATGTCAGATGAGACAATAGGTCACTCTCAAACTCCCAAACAGCTGCACAGCTTATCATTTACAAAACTTTTGAGAAACTGCGCCTGTCCAAATATATTTATGGTCAGTGTGAATAATCATTTTGCGTCGGACATTGTTTAGGATCTACTATTGATCATTTTTTTCAGGAATCAGAATTTGTTTTCTCGACCATCTTTGAATCGACTCAGATTGTGATAACTGATTACATTTTACCTTTTAATAAGCATTTCATGATGAACATTTGAAAAAGTTTCAAAAATTCGAAAAAACAGGAAAAATGTTGAAAATTTGCATATGGGCAGCTGACAAACCATAACGTTTTTGTTTTATTTTTTCGCAGCCAAACTTTGCAGATGTGTTGATAACTAAACAAGTTATTATCGTGCAAAATATGAGCTTCTGTGGGCTTCCGGTTTCCAATTCGCAGCCACTATTTTGCAAAATTGCAATTTCTTTTGCAAATTAAATGCTAACTAGTGCCAATTTAAAGAAACATTTTAACAATTCGTTATCCATACAAACTACACCACATAATAAGCTAGCTTTAGCAAAAACCGCTTTTCAAAACCTTGCTTCGTTGAAAAGATTTGCCGCGCCGCGACTTAAAAATCACCCAAAAACCGTGTAAAAAGTGGTGAAATTTTGGCAAATTTTCTAAAATTTCAAGATTTTGACTTATTTTTTTAGGCTAGTTTTAGTAGAGTCCATTGGTAAAGAAATTTTTAGTTTTAGTTGTTTTTGTAAAAAGTTATGGCAATTTGAAGCATGACACCTATAGGATTCCCCAAACGGCTACCCGAAGCTCTTTCTTAGTATTTAAGCGCGGGACAAAACACAAGCAAGTCTGCATGGCCTGTGAAAACTCCGGAATTAAATCCCTCACTAGAGGCAATTGAATTGTTTACAACCCATGCAAATTGAGAAACGGTTTGGGAATCCCGTCCATCAGTCCAAATCCCGTGTATCTAACAGAATATTTATTAAAATGCCTTAAATTAAAAAAATTGAAACCGATAACTTACTATCCGTGTAGTTTTGCATATTGCTGACCCCGTTGAGAAAATTTGTTTGGTTAACCGACGTGATACTAGCAAGGCGCATATTGGAATCATTACAAAATTTACTGGCTTCAAACCATGTCTACAATATAACACACACACTTTAGTTTGTAGCTCTTTTAAAGGCAAATTATTTTACTTGACAAATTATTGTACCCGTCCAGGAAATTTCTCGTAAAAGAAGCTTTTTCCATCTACACTTCCCAAATATGTCAAACCGTAAATTCCGAAATCGCCACCTAAACCAAATACAAGTACAAAAATCCTAAATTCACAAAATTACATGAAATTCATTTATAAACACAAATTACCTTCTCTTTGTGGTATCGACTTTGATAGCACTGAAACCTGAAACACTGTGGCCACAACGAAACCACCAACAATTACGATAGAGCGCTGCATATTTTCCTGTTTTAGTAATTCTACACTGAAACGAGCAATTTTTAAATGACGTAGTCAAAAAACCACTAACCCAACTGCAGTTCACATTAAATACGGGTTTTTTACTCCATTCTCCGTCTGTCAGCTGATAAAAACTTCATACACGTCAGCATTTATCGTTTTGACTTCAATCAAGTGTCAATTAGTCACTATCTTTTTGGCTACACGCTTTGACGATAGAATCATCTGTATTCAATATCTTTTTACCTTGTATGATCATGGGTCGTGAATGCGCAAACATTTCAGCCTACCTATTTACGTATGATATGTGAAAACGTGGAGGCTGTTGATGGGCAAAAATCCCAACCACTTTAGACTTGGACTTGAAACCCACTTTACTCTTGTTTTTCAGCTACTTGGTGTTGTTTGTTTCAGACTCTGCCATTTACAACACAAAGATCTCATTTTTGACTGTTTGTACTTAATTGTTTTCTTATCAAGATACACATGCCAATAACATGTTTGTTCCCATTAGACTAGCCTTTGTTCTCTAGCTATTAATGAGCAAAATATTATTAATGAAAAAATATATTACCACGCTTTATGTAAAATTGTTTTTATGTTAACTTCCAAGTTTGGTCTGACATTGCTTTGCTGATTCACAAACATACTTTCCAATTAAATTAAGGATTTTGTAAGAAAGTAAAAATCAACTGTACCGTATATAGTGCTTATTAACAACCACTATTCAAGAGCTTGGCTAGGTAAACGAGTTAAAACTAGGTTTGGTTTACATACGAGCATTAAAATGTTCAGAATTATCCAATTCAAGCTATTAGGATAATAAATGTAAAGCAGAACCAAACAACAACAAAAACGTTCCAAGAAATACAGACATGTATTTTAAATTTTTACATTTACCCCTTTACCCATTTACCTCAAAAATTGACAGCCATCGATTTTATTTGTAGCACTCAGTACTTTGTAATATGACCTATACAGGAGTCACATGTTGATAATCGTAAAATAGAAACATATTAAGCAAGGTAGATCACAAGCAAAAACCTTAGAAGAATGTACAATAGGATTCCAAATACGTTATTGATATCGGCGTACCTGCACATATATTCTAAGGATTTTTCACAGATCCAAAAGTTATAGATTCGTCGTCATAGTCTTAACTAGCGGTATGCATGAATAAATTTACTAACAATTATTGCTAAGAACCAGTTTTCTTAAAATTAGAAAGTTAGGTGTGTAATTTTGTTTGGCTATGCATTATATATAAGTCACAAAAATTTCCACAATTCAACTTGATTTGCTTCTAATGCAAATAAAAGATAAACGTTTTAATCTATTTTTATTTCAAGATATAAAATAAAGAAGGGTCACAATTTTTGAAAACATATTATTACATTGCTTTTGCCGTTAGTTAAGTATGTATCTCACACAACGCCCAAAGTTTAGTCGTGCACAAGCGACTTGTCAATACTCCAATCCCTCCCAGGTTGGAAGCATGGAACTTCAAGCATGTCTGAATGGGGTCTTGTACTACAAATTGCAAATTATGCCTTGACGCACTTAAATTATCTGCATCCCATAGAAACTGAGAAACAAGTTGAGAATCTCGTCCTGCAGTCCAAAACGCGCCTATTTTAAAGCAATTTTATTAAAAAGGGTTATACTTGCATAATTGTATTTGGTTTAATAACTTACTGCCCTGTTCGCCCAACATAGCAAAACCATCATTCAGAAACTTTGCTTGGTTGTCAGAAGTGATGCTTGCCAAGTGCATATTGGAAGAAATACACGCTTGTTTGGCTTCAGACCATGTCTGGAATTAATACAAAATTTGGAACACCTGTACTTTCGCTTGTTGTAGTTAATATTTGAATAGAATTTTATTACATGAACTTCGTTATCGTAAAAGAAGCTTTTTCCTTCAAGACTTCCCAAATATGTCATTCCGTTGACATGAATGTGGCCATCTAAAATCAATTAAATCCAGAATTAATTTAGTTCTTCTAAATTTCCGTATTGACTTTGAAAACACAGATACGTGTAGCATTGCGACAAACGCCACACCTACAGTAAATGCATTACAGGCTTGCATAATTTTGAGCTTTAGTGCTTCTAAGTGTAAGAAGTTTGCTACATAAACTCAACACTCTTAGTAAGTGATGTGTTGATCTAACTAAGTCGTAATCCTGCGAAACGTTTACTTATATACTGACTTTCTAATTGAATTATGCATATGACATCTGACAAAACTTTCATGCTTGCTGAGGAAAACAATATTTATCTCAATGAAGTCAATCAATTGTCACATAGTTGTTTTGATGGCAAAGTTTACTTTACAATGTATTAATTTGATTAGCTGATCATAATGTGATATTATGGCATACGTTATAGGGTTTTAGTGCTCTGAAAATGTTGACTTACGAGGCAATCAATCAAAAGTAATTCAGATACAAACATCATTCATCTTTATTGCTTTAAACTTTGACAAGTCATGCATACATGCATCAGAACACAATCAATATCTGTCAACTCAGCATTTGCGTCATATACTGTAAACTATAAGTTCTTGCACGTATGCTTTTATATTAAGTAAAGGCTATTAATACATCTCGGTAGTTGTATCTTTCAGATTTTAAAACCCACTTTAGTCCGAACTTTCCCATTGATATCAGTGCTGTTGTTGGACTCACACCTTCTTCTATATTATCTATCTACTTGTAACATATGGCGCAAATCAGGATACACGTGCCAATACTTTATTTGTTCCAACCAGGAAAAAAGGCCTAATTTTTTTCTATCTACAACTCAAGATAGGCAGAACAACATTAATTTAGGATTTTAGTTCCTAGCTCTTTCAAAGATTTTATTTAATGAACTTTGTATGAAAATACATTAAGAAAGGGATTTTGAGCTATTTTGAAATTGGTCGTGTTAGAGTCATACATCATATTTTCAAATAAAAGTTTGATTGATGCTCATTTTTTGTAATAAAATTGACGCGTCTGCAATAATTACATGAAGAGATTTAAAGCCCACCAAAAATCTTTCGTAAGTGGTTACATTTGATAGATCATTCAGGAAAGCATGTCAAATTCTATTATGTCCCAATGCGGTTTTGTCCAAATCAAAACTTGAATGCGGTCTTTTACATCGTCTTAAAGTATTATGTAAATAGTGTTAGAATTTATCACAGCCATAATCACTGAAGTTCAAACCAAGTAAGGTCAGTGGATGTATTTAAAATTCATTATGACCATGGTGTTGTTGTGAAGGAAAAAGTACTAATGCGTTATCTCACTGTATAATATAAGCTTATAAAACTTCACACATTTTATCATGCAAAATCAGAATGCAACACGCTTGCAGAAAGTCAATCCACTTGAGTTTGATATGCATACATTGTATAAAATCCAATAAGGAGAGTAGTCACAGAAATTTCAAATTGCGTATAACTTTGTATTCCAAAAGTCAATGTGGAATTGAAATTGTGGAAAATTGCTCTATCTATTCTGGAAGTTTTGGCATTTAAATAAGAAAGTAATGTTTTAATTAGTAGCTTCATACTAGCATATTTTATTTTCGTAAACTAAATGGACATTGTTTATTTGGAATAATGTTCAAGTTAGTCCTTTTGAATAAACTCTTGTGGCCCTACGAATGACAACAGGACAGCGTTATATTTTGTATGGTATGAATTATTTCTCACACTGTCAATGTAGCTTCATTAGAACAAGCTACATAGTAAATAATTTTGGAGCTGTTAATCAGGAATAATATTTTTTGAGTTTCGTTGTATTGCAGATACACATTATAGTAAACATACCTATTCAACTACAAATATGTTTTATAAGCAGTTGCTACCTACATCTTGCAATATATATGAGGCTACTTGGCTGCTGATAAAAAACCATCACGTGTTCCGGTCGTGCTTTGGTTTCCTTTCGCTCCACAAAACACATAAACTTTTAATTTCTAAACCTCGAGTGATAATAATTGATGAGGACTAAAATATCAAAACTTGAAGCATAACCCAAGCGGAGATAGACAGGTGTCTAATTGTAAATCTAAAAACATATGCGTTGTTTGTAGATATGCAAATATTATATAGTTTAATGAAGACAATAAATTACATATTATGCGCTTCATTTGCCGACGTCGAGACTTTGACCAGCTGAATTGAATAACTGCAAACATGAAGTTCTATGTTAGCTAACGACTGTGGGTAAAGAGTTAGTTAGTTCAACGAGTTTTATATAGTTGCTCAGTGACAGAGCAAAGCTTTATTAAGACAAGTTTGATGTGCTATTATTATAAAAATGATTATGGAGCTGTATGATAATAAACCAACAAAGGCATTTTGAGTTACGTTGTATTACACATACGCATTTTAGTAAGTATCGCAAACTACAAACATTATGTTTTATAAGCAGTTGCTACCTGTGACCTGAATCTGTTAATATAATTTAGACCTCCAACACAAAACGTTAATCCTAGGAATCCTTAAATACCATCCTACTTTAGAAATGATCCAGTCTTGTAAATCTTTGAACGATAAGGTAGTCTTCAGTGCAAGTGAATTGCTGTTTGTTAAGCATGATGTATCTCACATAACGTCCCCCAAGGTTGCGTGCACATGTAAGTCGATAGATATCCAATTCCAGTTGAACCCGGGTAAAAAGCCAAGCAGGTCTGAATACTGGTTTTGACTACAAAGGCCAAGCCATGATTTGATACCGTTTGATTGTTTGTATCCCACAAATATTGAGAAACTTGTTGCGAATCACGACCACAATTCCAAAACACATCTATTTTTCAAAAGCAAAGCCATCGTAAACTCAAACCCTTTTCGAATTCAAACTTTTTACGATATTTCACTTTAACAAAACAAGTATTTCAGTTCATAACTTACGGTCAGTGTAGTTTTCCATGTTATTTACCGCAGTGAGAAACTGTGCTTCGTTTTCCGAAGTAATGCTTGCTAACTGCATATTTGTAGCATTACAAGCTTCCTTGGCTTCAAACCATGTCTAAAATAAATCATTTTGATAAATTTGATTGTTTGCCTATTGCTGATATTTTTTTTTAAATATCTATTACCCTGGCAGGATATCTTTCGTAGAAAAAGCTTTTCCCTTCGACACTTCCCAGATACGTAAAACTGTTAGTTCCGACGTCGCCATCTACACAAGGCAGATGTTCCCAAAATCAAAAACCTTAAAACCGGTATCAAAGTCGAGGCTAATTGCAATTTACCTTCAGTTTTCTGTATGGACTTGGATAACACTACGGAGATGTGTAGCAAAGTGGCCAACATCAATCCACCTACAATTGCGTTACAGATTTGCATTTTGTTCCAATTTTCCAATTATAGGATAAAACAATTCTGTGCCGGTTAAGTAAAATTTCCGAACTGAGATAGTTTTATGCGTCGTAACCCAAGTAAAAGTTCTCCTTCAATACTAATTTTCCGATTAAATTCTTCAATAGGTAACGGGTAATTACCTATTCCAATGAAATCAATCAAGTGCCAGCTAGTAGTTGTGCTCGCCTAGCTTATTTTACAGTTTAAAACATTTAGCGTATATATGTTCATCATACGTTGTCAAATATACGTATACAATGTAGATTAGTTGCTGTCAAAACGTCTTTCTACATCGATCAGCAAACGATAAAAACTGACACGACTAGGTTTACCAATAAATTATATTGCCATTCTCTTTAATCCTAGATTAAAGCCTTTAGTATGTCGAGTGCTAAAACAATTCCTAATTTGTTAATACTCTTTTGGAATTGATATATATGATGTGGCAGATGGTATAGACTTATCTAAATACAAGTGTTATTCACGGTTTCACGCTTCCATAAGGTAATGCACACAAGTTTGTTTTTATTAATATTTGTCAACTTAGCATGCGTCAATTCCTGTACAAACAATATTAACTTATGTGTCACTTTTTCATCGTAAACAGGCTGACTCAATATCGAGGCATCTGTTACGGAAAAAGATAAGTGCAACCCAGTTCAAAAAACGGAAAAAGATATGTGCTCGCCAGCATGTACGGCGGAAAGAGATAAGTGCAAAATTATGAATTTCAAGATAAATGGAAAAAAACATCCGCAGACCGGTTTCATCAGATGTTACAAAATCGACAACAATTATTACTTAACTGCAATAATGATTTGTAAAATTGATGACACTGACTAGGGAGAACGTATTTATATTAAATCAACAAATTTGAAGCTTGGACTGCTTCAGGTATTTAAAAAACAGAAATTATTGCAATAAACTTACAGAGAGCCGAAGTGACATTCAGCTGTAATGTGCAATGCAAGCTGCCAAAGAAGGCGTAAGAAATGGGTACCGAAATGTAGAGAATTTTATGGCGGTTTTTATGATGTAAAAATCTCAATTTCCCCCAAAAATGCACATATATCTTTCCGTCGTCGATTCTGGCGAGCACATATCTTTTTCCGTAAAAGATGCCTCGATATACTCTAACCTTGGGCTTAATGAACCCACTCACCACTTGTTTTTCAAATGAATATTCTTGTTTGCTGGGCTTTTTGTTTTTTAATTATCCGCTGAAACACACGCGCCGATAAAGTGTTATTTTCTAGTTCCTACCCAATAAACCAGACGTTAACCTTTAACTCAAATAATAGCAGTAATAGCATAAGAATAAAACACTACAAACAGTACGTATATTTGCTTAAGTACTCTCTAACATATTTCTATCACGGTCACGCCAAAACAATAATATGCTAGGCTTAACTTTTTTCTTATTAAAATTCGGCTAAATCCATTAAATCCTACATTTGTTGATGTTATGACGCATGCAAAGTATTAAAGCGTCTAAGCTTTTAATTGAATTGAATTTGATTGATGGGACAGATTATATGCATTTGGTGAAATTTAAGCGTCATTCTTTCTCTTGGGTTAATAGCCAAACAATTTAAAGCATATGGGAATGTATTCAGTGACTACTTGTCAAACATTTCTCATGCATCATTTCGTATCGTATGCTTTAGGAAAACGCTGTTGGTATTTGCAAATATCATAACAGTTTAAATTATGGACCTGAAAACCCCACTTAAAAATTATAACTAGTATTCATTACTATAATTATGAAAACAACACTTCCTACCAAATGGAAACAATCGACGTCAGTTTGCAAATAATATTTTGAATATCTTGTGTTATTCATTTTTAAATCGTTTACACAGCGTCAAAAAATAACCTTTGCCATAAATTAAAATAAACATGACGCAAGTCGACGATCAAAACAGGTTTTAAGCTTTTAAGATACCCTCCAAAGGATGTTTGACGAGACAAATAATATGAAAAACCAAAATACAAGCGTCGTGCAAATGATTTGCATCCTGCTTTTATGCATGCATAAGGTTTCAATCAATGTTTGTCAAATCTGCCTGTGTAAACAAGATCCATAGTAGGATTCCTCGTAAGCTTCGGGAAGACTGGACAAACTTTGGATTTAATAAGACCATATAACCCTGTGTTTTAACTAATAGTCATACAAGTGTTTGACTCACTGTTCTTAATTATCTCCTTTGGCTTCTTTCGTAATCGCAGATATGTGCAGTATACGTGCCGATAACGTATTTGTTCCTGTCGAAAAGAAACCAGACTTTAACCCGTATGGCAGAATAAAAAAACAATTTTAAGGTTGGAATTCCCAACTACAGTATGTGCAAGAGGTAGGATGACAAAATGTATACATTTGTAATAGCTCACAGAAGAGCAATTTCAGGCAGAGGAAATTATGCTTGGGTACACGGAACTGAGTAAATTTTAAGAAAACAGTTGAGGCGACCCATAAAGGTCCTAATCGCTTAATTTTTACTCTTGTGTGCCACAAACTGATTATGTTAATTTGTGCTGCTTGTTTTTTGGCTTATTCACTTGAAGTTTTGCGTCATATAACCGTTCTGCTTCAGAAGCAAGTGTATTTAAATAGATTTCTTCAGTGATATTTTTAAATACTTTCTTAAAATTAGTTTAGAATTTTTATACAGCTAAACACTAAGCGTAAAGTTCTATCGTAAATAAAAGGCACACCTTCCTTGATAGTTGTAGGAACGGAATAATGCATTATTTAGCATTTACTTTTTACATTATTTATATCAAATAATTTCTTATTAGCCACTATGAGTAAACAAGTCTCAATTACATTCCAAAAAACCGGAGTTTTCAATAAATATCAACACCAAAAGCAACAAAATGTTTCAAGGTAAGACTAAACTCTGAAATGCTGGCTATGGAGTGTATACTGATGAACTGCATTTTACTTTATTCAGTGTTAATTGTCTCACATAACGTCCCCCATTTACGTGTGCACGAGAGTAGATAATAATCTCCGGTCCTAGTTACACGTGGGACAAACCCCAAGCACGTCAGAAAGGATGTATCAATTCCAATTCGAAATCCTGGATTTGAAACTCCCTCATTACTCTCATCCCAAGCAAATTGAGAAATGGTTTGGGAATCACGTCCAGCAGTCCAAAATCCGTCTGATTTAAACAAACAAATATGTATAAACGAGTTTTAAACAATTTAAATCATTTTGCAACTGTTAACTTACACTCAGTATAGTTTGACATATTCGTGATCTCACTGAGAAATATGGCTTGGTTTTCTGAAGTTATAGTTGCTAGATGCATGTTGGAATTGTTGCAGGCTTTTTTTGCGTCAAACCATGTCTAAATCAAAATCCTTGGGTAAGTTAGCTACTTGTGTTAGTTATTACAGATTATTAATATATTTGCCAAAATCTACTACTCGAAAAGGGAATGTCTCGTAAAAAAAGCTTTTTCCATCAACACTTCCTAGGTATGTCATACCATGTGTTCCGACGTCACCATCTAAAAAGGATAGCACAAACAATTATCAAAATCCTTCAAAGGAATAATGAAGTCATGACCAAAATCAGGTTACCTTTTAATTCTTGTATAGGCTTTGACAACACAGATGCGTGCAGCAGGGTGACCAAAACAATACCACTAATAAATAAATTACAGTCCGACATTTTGTTGTGTTTGTAGGATAAAACAAGTCGATGCTATTTACGCAACACTCTCGATTTGATATGATTTTCTGAGTCGTAATTCGAAAAATATCTGCTTATATACCAATATTCCGATTCAATTTTGTAATATTGGTTTGTGCTGATTAGTTAAGGCACACGTAAGTTATTAATGTTTATCACAATAATGTCAATCAAGTGACACCTGGTTATTATTTGGGTCATGTCACCATGTCTTGTCATTATGTCATGTCACTGTCATTCAAATGTCACCTGGTCACTTCACTTTAAAAATAAACACAAGCTAATTACACGTTTATCATATTTTTGACAAAAGAATAACCATAATTTACACGATGATGGCGCAACATTTAGCTGTGCATGAGTTGATCAAGACAAGGCAAAACTGACAGGAATTAGCCACACAAAAAAATAATGTTGACTGTCTGTTAAGTTCTGCATTCAACACTGTATGTATGACGAATGCAAAGTATCAAAACATTTTTAAGCTGTTAATACTCTGCTAGACTTGATTGATGTGACAGATTGTATGAAATTACGTAAAAATAAATACCAATCATTATAACATGCTTTGATAAAGTTATGCATATATGCTTGTGCTCATGTAAATGTTGTCAACTCAACTCATGCGTCATATTAGGTGCAAAAAGATTAAAGTCACGTATGTTTTTGTAACAAGTTGTGGCTATTTGCTAAAATCACTCAAACCTTGGACTTGATCCATCCACGTAACACTTGTTTAAATTATAGGTGTTCCTATATGCATGGTACTTATTTGTTTTTCATGTTCCACTTCTGCCTACTTGTGTTACCGCTTCTTTGGAATCACACGTTCCGATCACAAGCTTTTTCAAAGTTTTTACAGAGTAGCCCGGGCTTTAACCTTTAACCCTAAGTAGTTGAAGAAGTATTTATTATTTTATAAGAATATAAATTCTACCCTCCTGGAATATGAACCTCGGGTTGGATGCAGAAAAACAATGGAAAGTCTTTATACAAGAGCCAGTGGAAACCTAATAATAACCAAATTTAAGATTACCAAGTAAAACTCAAAATGATTGGAACGACACATAAATGGAATATTCATCAAGTTAATTTTTTGAAAGTGATGTTATCCGCTTCAAGTTTTGCAATCATTATTATATTGTCCTGATGAAGATTGCCGTTGGTAGTCGAAAGCTTGACAAATAAAACCCGTTTATTTTTCAAAAAACCATGTCCTCTAACGTCGCTAGCAGCATAAATACTGAAACTGATTCCAATATAAATTCTAGTAAAACTGAGCTACCGTAAATTCTCAATTTATAGCCCTCTCTCGAATTATAGCCCCTCTCTAATTATAGCCCTCCCAGGCAGGAGAAAATTGAAAATTTAGCCTCTCCCAAATTATAGCCCCCCTCCTAAAAATTTTCGACATAAATAAAGAAACGAGTCCAAAAATTATAATATTAAGGTTTCATTCCAAAAATGTTGGACTATGACATGTTTTTGCGCCAAGTTTTTAGAGTCGATTTAAATATCGCGAGCTACACTTACAAGGAGTATCTTCCATTGACTACGCCTGAATCGAAATGAAATTCATCATTTCTGATAGATATTGTTGCGTAGATTACAATGGTACACGTTAAAATCCCGAATGGGCATCTGCAGAGACGCTGTCAGCGTTGGACGTCGACTGCCGTAAGCGTTAATGCAGTGCTTACTACATAGCCTTAATTTAAGCGCCGGCTGCGCTCCCCCTTCACTTCTTTTTACTTTTTCTCCTTGCTTCTCCCCACCACTCTGCTACAGCAGTAGCTTCCCCCTTCCGCGCGCGCGTGCGCTCTCTCCTGAGAGAAGAGGAGAGAAGGGGAGAAGCAAAAAACTTGCCGTTTCAGGTGCTTAGTTCTGTGCGGTTCACACTGCGTTAACGCTTACGGCGAGTGGCGCCCAACGCTGACAGCGACTCTGCACGTGCCCATTCGGGATTTTAACGTGTACCATTGTAATCTACGCACCGAAATCTATCAGAAATGATGAATTTCATTTCGATTCGTGCGTAGTCAATGGAAGGTACTCCTTGTTAGTATGTGCTGTTGTTGTCGCAAAAGTGGCCTTTTTTTCTAATTTTTGGGTGGAGGTGTCGCTTGGCGCCCCAGTGCTGGCGGAGGCAAACAGCTTTTGGAATTCTGGAGAAGACAATTGCTCTGCACATCGAGGCTGTTCCAGCGGCGTGCAAAGCACCACCAGCAAGATTCCAGAGGAGCTGCCCACAAGACACCACCACTTCTACTTTTTATAAACTTCTCTTTCAGCGCTTGCCAAGTCGAGACAGCAAGTTGAAACTTATCCTAAAGAGCTTGTCCAGCATGAGCACAAGCTTCTACCTTCTCTATAAGGCTGGCTATAAAGGGCAAGCACGAGTTTTTCTTTGAGCATTTTTCTGATTAAAAGTTATTTCGGCCTTTGTCCATTAAATTGTTTAAAAAAAATTATTCAAAATCAAGTTGATCTAGTTACTGCTGAACGTTACATTAGCTTTCATCACTGATTTAGTCTTATGAGAAACACTGGTCCTGTGATCCGAACCTTTCTGTGACAAAGTGAGAATTTTCGGGGGAAATTAAGTCACCAACCAGTTTGTTTATGATAATTTGGGATTCTGAACCATGGAGAAATTTGAATGATAATCAATACTTGTATTTACATAATTTTGTAAAATTGAATTAATATTTGTTATTGGCAAGAGATATATTTTTTTAATTTGCAATAGTTTTAGAAACAACAGAATTAAAGCTGCATCAACAAGTACTAAGAAAACAGTTTGCATGAAGAAATGCCCGAATAGGCAGGAATCAATGCAATTATAATGTATTCTGCAAACTATATCTCACATAACGTACCCCATGCTTCTGTACACAAATTGGCCATCAAATCACCAACTCCGATTGATATCTGTTTAAACACCAAACAAGTCTGAATGTCAGGCACAACTACAAAACCCAAACCTTGATCTGATGCTGTTAAATTCTGGGCATCCCAAATAAATTGAGATACGGTTTGGGAATCCCGTCCGGCAGTCCAAAATCGCACTAATTAAAAATTAGATGTATAAAAACTTGCAAACATAAAAACATACAAGACTCTATGGAATTATTAGCTTACAGCCTGTGTAGTTTGCCATATTGACGGCCTCAGCAAGTAAGGTTGCTTGGTTATACTTGCTAAGTGCATGTTCGTTTCATTGCAAAAGTCTCTGGCTTCAAACCATGTCTACAAATAGTAATATGCTTACTTAATTTAGTGGAGTTCTTTATTGCAGATTAGTTAATTTGGTATTTTGTCTATTACTCGTGCAGGATATCTTTCGTAAAAGAAGCTTTTTCCGTCAACACTTCCCAAGTATGTCATGCTGTTGATTCCAGAATCTTCATCTAAATCGGATAAAAGTATCTATTAAAGGTTATCAAATAAATGTAAAGCCCACGATCAAAATCAACTACCTTTCTGTTGGATTGACCTTGACAACACGGAGGCGTGCAATAGTGTGGCTAAAACCAAGCCACCAACAATTACGTTACAGCTTTGCATATTATTTCGTTTTGATGTTTGTATGAGTAAGCCAGTCCGTGCAACTTATCTCCTGCCTCTGAACCGATTTGTCTTTTCTTTGAAATCTAACCTAGTTGAGGCTCTGCTTAAATACTGACTTGTCAAATGAATCATTCAATTGGCAATAGATAAAACATTTCACGTACACGACAAGTTGTCAACATTTATCACAAAAATCAATAAATTGTCAGTTATGTATTTTGTTGGCATGGTTTTTATTGCAATTTAACTTATGTCGGATTAGCAATGTTATTGAAATACACTTCACATGCTGCTGTCATTATTGTGTAAATGCTCCCACTTTAAGGGAATATGAAGTATGAAAATAGTTAGCTTTGCCGTGCATTTTGTTTTCTTTTAATTTTAACATTTTCACTGTAAACATGACGTATGCTTAATATCGAAACAACCTGTCATCTCACAATGCTTTGTAGAAATTGGTTAACAAATGAGATAGTATAGTACTGAGAAAAAATGTGTTTATTTATATTGGTCAGATCTACTACAAAACAAAAAGTAATAACAAAGCACGTACACACAACAAAAACACTTATGATTGTTTTCAATGTTCGCAATCGCTTGATCTATGGATTTGACAGTTTGCTTTTTGACTTATCTAGTTGGGACAGCCTGCGTCATTTCATGGACACACGTGGCGATAACATATTGGTTTTACTGAAAAATTCAGGTTTTAATTTTTTATTCACAATAAGTAAAATAATCTTAATACATAAATGTATTTCATTGACTGGGAATTTCAGTCATCTAAACCACTACTTATGGTCAGTTGCACAGCTTTTTCATATACGCTCATAAAGGTAATTCTTAAAAAATTGCTCACACAAACTATCTAATATTAAATTCATATAGTTCCTGATTTTGTTGAATTTTACTTTGTCACACCTACAGTCCTAGCAAAATTGACTTTTTTGAACAATATGCAAGTTAAATTGGAGAAATAAAACGTGTTTGATTAAACTTGTGGTAGAAAATTTATGTCATAAATTAGAATCTTGATTACTTGATACAGCAGTGTTCATACAACATTAAGCATTTCACCTATTCGTTCGTGTGTAATGTGTTTTTGCATACAACAAAACAAATTATGCAGTATATTATACAAATAAAATAAGACCAATTTAGTTGGTTAAAACAAAACTTATACTGCTACTCATACATTAACACAATTAGTATAAAACGTAAAATACTATACTATACTCAATATATAGGCTGATGCCTCAATGAAATGCAATGAAATCAACAAACTTTATCACTGCATTCACACTTGTCAAAGCACAGTCCGCTGCTGCTGTGTGTGTGCTCACCAATCTAAAAAAATCAACAATATATAACCAAAAATGTAAATTGTGGTTTACCCAGTGAATTTGTCTAGTTCAATTGCAAATGTAAGGTTGCATATTTTCTTGATGAGATACGATAAAAAAGCTCAGCTATGAATGCTGACTTTTTACAATCATGCAGATTTATTGTTTTGTTGAATGCAGCATAATTTTATTAGGTGAAACAGCAAGAACAAGTTAAGGCAGGTTTGACATGGTTTCGTATTAAACTAAAACTATTTGTGAACCATAACTTTTTAGATGAAATTTTAAAAAGTTAATACTGGCTAATTGTGGGAAAATAATGTAATTCTTTCACAAAACAAACTTTTGGTTGGTGCTATATATATTACTACGTACTCAAATCTGCTTATTATTAAAATCTTATGATTTTAAAACATTGTCTTTGAATTCTCCTTGCATGTTTCCTGGTGGATTATACAACCCCACGCCAACAGTGTACCCATTAACAGTTGCATAGCCAAAACCCATTTTATCACACTTCTTCCAAACCACTTGTGTAAAGTGACCTGTCTTTGAATCAAACGTGGCTTTGTTGTAGTCATAGTCCTTTACTTCATTATACCACATGTCAGTGGATTCCTTAGCACATTGATCTTTGCTCCAGGAAATTTGGCCTCCGGCAAGATTCTCTCCATACGACTTTTTATGGGGACAAGAATGGTCAATAGCCTTCTTGTTGGCGTAATATTCTGCACATTGTACGGCCAGCTTGTTCATCTGAGGAAAATATATTTTTGTGAGCTAAATTCAAAGGTTTTAATTCCACATGAACTTACCTCGTCATCTAGTTTCATATCCGGAGCGTGGTGCTTCTTCCGGTAGGTGTTGTGCAAGGTAAGCGCTTGGTTCTGGTATGCTGTAGAAAACAATTTATGAATTTCTAATAAAAATTGAAACTAACATCGGGTTATAACTTATAAGCAAAATACCTTCACTTGCAAATGCCACATCTGCGAATAAAACAAGCAGAAAAGAGTACACAAGTTTATTGACCATTTTTATGATATTATATTACCAGTTTCCAGAGTAACTTTTTGAAAGACTACCTGTGACAAACTGCCTATCAATATGAGTATGATTTGTTCTCATTTTGAAATAACACGTCATTTGACGTCAGCATCTCTACTTAAACAATTGGTTAACAATAAAATGTAAATTGATATTGCATGCATTGTAGAAATTTTATGCAAGGTAAACATAATTTGATGAATGGCAAGCAATACATTATTGCATGCTTCATATTTTGTTATGAGAGAATTGAATAGTTTTGTTGACGTTGCGTGTTTTCTGTGAGCTAATATTGGTTCCTGATTACTTGGACCACCAACACTTTTGTTTTGTAATTTTTATGTTTAGAAAATTATGTTGCATGACGAAACTTGCTTGCAGAAGCACACATAATATCATTTTATATTTTTTCATTACATCACTAGGTTTTTTATGAGCGCAGTGTGTATTGAAAAATCATGCTTGAATGTATGAATTTTATATTCTTCGTTTGTTAAGAAGTATGCATTTATTTGACTATTGAATATTTTGTCATGTAGAATTCTGTGAAATGTATAGTTTTACCCAAGTTTTTATGAGTCGAAATGATCTTTGTTCACAAGTTCAATGTCTGTATCGAGTTCGTTGTCTTAAGAGGTGTGGTTTATGTAAAGATAGCCAATAGCAAGTTTATGGAATTTCCCCAAAAATTGAAGGAAGAACTAATATAGCCGACGGGAGCGTACGGAATGCACATATTTCATCATGGATAATTTTTGCTGCTTGCATGCAAATTGAACTATACACATTTTCGAATAAAAGTGAAAGGAAAAACTGCCTTAAACAGGCGTAGTGCCTGAGTCTTCAAGCTCCCAGCACACTCTTTTGCGTGCTCTGATATTTCTAATTTAATTGCAGCTGCTGTTCTTGTCCAAAACCTAAATAAGTCCAAGTTTTCCAACAAAGGCGTTTGTGTAAACCACAACACACACTTTTTACAACTTAACAACAACGGCATTAGAAAAAAATAGTTTTCACTATTGACCGTAAAGTTTGCATATAAAAATAGAAAAATCCAGTTTAAAAGAGAATATTAACGCATGTTGTATAATAATAATGAGTATATAGTTTTTTTTATTACAGCTTAAGGGCCATATTATTAAATACCAGCAGACAATATAGGTCTTATTAAGCGTACTTTTGACAAGGTCATCGTGAGAATTTACACCAAAATTTGGAATTTAGGCCAATGTTGAAAACCGTGGGTAAGTTTGTTTATTGCATTTACTTGTTTGATGATGTAGAACAATAAAGATTGTTGGTAAATTAAATTCCGTCAGTTGCTCGGTACATTTGTTTCACGTTCAGTATGAAATTAATGATTGGCTTTTGTGTCATAGATTGAGAAAGCTAAATTGTTTTATAATAGTCTGCTGGATGTAAAAATGCTATGTCGATTAAATTTAGTTGTTATCACTGCCTTTCCATAACGTTTTTTAATCTGCATCTTCTCAGTGTCAAAATTATGAAGAAAAACAAAATCAACAGAGGATTAATTTTGGTACTTTCACTTCCAATTAACTGATCATTAAAATTATTCTGGCTAAGCTTGAGCTGAAACACTTTGTGGGTTAATATTGATTTGAAACCATCGATTTCAAATCAATGATTTCAGGCTAGCGAAACTGATTTGAAATAAACAAGAACTATTATCAGAAAATAATTTGTAAAAAAATTATTAAGCTTGATATTTGTAAGCTGCTCTTGTAACTTGTTTTCTCAGTTCAGTTATATTTAGCTAGTCGATAGCTAGAATAATGTATAAATTTGGCATAGTTCTATTATTAGCCCAAAGTATTTCGCAACTAGGCATTTATTATTACCAAAATTGATCGGTTGTTATAGGAATGTTTGTTACTAAACTACGCCATAACATTTGTAATAAAATACATATCCAAGTTGGAATTACATTTTTATTATATTGTTACCCGATATCCGACTACTCATATTTAAAGTAGCACAGTAAATTTCATTGTCATTAGTTATACTTGCACGTAAAATAAGTACCAATAGCTTAATCAGTCGTACAGTGGCTCTAGAAAATTAAACGGGTAATTGTTCATTTATATAAATATTTACAAATTATAATCTGATAAAAGCACCAATTTAGAAAGACCGTTTGAAAAAATAAAGTTCAGCAAATATTTCTACCAAAAGGTCAACTTGTTTACCGAATTTTTCCCTAACATATTATTATTTTATATTTGTTTTACAAGTGCTTGTATAGCAATCTCAAAAATTTCCACTAGTATGTTTGAAACGGAGGTACAAAAACTGAAGCAACCATGATTACAGAACAGCATAAGCAAGTGATTCGGCTTCAGAGTGTTTGTTTTTCTTACCTACCTCCATTTATAGTTCACTGGAACTACAATTTCTCCAGAGTTGAATTCACCAAACCTTTTAAATCCGTTGCACCATGGTACCTCCTTATGTTTTTCATTTGCCTCTGGAATGCGGCGCAAGTGAATTTGCTGGTACTTGCAACATACAACAGCACGTACATTAATCTAGACAGATTGCAATATTCAGTAATTTTGGTGTCTGCGGTTTCCATAGACGGAATAATTGTTACAGTAACCCTTTTTGTAACAGATAAAGAAAGCTATATTGAAGGATTTAACGAAAGTTTAAGAATCGAGACAACTTTGCGTCAGGTATACCACGAATGTTGCAAAAGGTACGAAATAAGAGAAAACAGAGGATCTGCAAACCTTCTCTTGGGAATCACCATAGCCTCCGCATTCCTGCCGGCACTTATAACAGCGTTTCAAATATATCTTGACTTGGATCCAACTTATTATTTCCTGGAGAAATTTGTTTACAGCAAGCCATTTACTCGCACCCTAACCCAACAATTTCTTGGCTTGGTGCTACGAGTAACCTTAGGTTATATGGTGGCAGCAGAAACAGTTCGCTCAGTTTTATTTTCTATATCATTTGCAGTAAACTTTGGAGATTGTGCAATTGCAGTTGCTTTGATTGTTAAAAAATGTGTAGGAAGCTTTACTGTATTTAAGCGAGTGTATACATTTGGCCTTATAATACACCGGATATGGGATTACCTACTTCGACTTTTCTTGTTTTTCTTGGCAAGTGCTTTATTTCTGAGTATTGTAGGGTGCACGTGGTTTATTGTAAAAGGCCATAAACTAGCAGAAACCTCTCTGCAATACGCTGTTACTTTGTATCTGCTAACGTCAATATTTGACGCAGCGGTTTTACTACCAAAATATTCTCAACTAGCAGAGCTCACTTCAGATATTATTAAAATACATAGAGAAAGGGCTCGCTGGAATTGGGCTTGTAAAAGGACCAGAAAAACAAGGATGGAATTCAAAGAGGCATTAGCTCTTAGAGAAATGAAATTCAAGTTTGGGCCTTTTTTCTACGTAAGCGAAGACTTTGTAATTGAATACTTGGATGTACTGTTGGAACGAATAGCAGACGCTATTATGATTTTCGATTTTAATTAGGTTGTATTTTAACAAGATACTGAGCTATATACTATATCTCCAAAATATGCCAACAATGCTCAAAGTTTTGGTAAGTCAGTATGTACAACCGATACATATTTCAACGATGGGAATTTTTTTAGAAAGCGCATGCAAATTTGGCCAGTGATAAAAAGTGTTTGAGAAATGTTGATATTTTTGTGTGTGAACTGCTTATCGCGTTTCCATGAATGTTAGTTAAATTCTTTGTATTAGTATTATAATTTTAATCACTTTGCATTTTACTCGCATTTGAACCACGATGAGCTAACTATTTGTAGCTGTACCATAATACGCCATTAGACATGAAAATAAAAAACCCTACTTTCTTCTTGGATGTGTTAATCAATAAAAACAGAGTCTGTATACATGTTTGTAGGTAATATTTAAATGTATTACGCGATATGTTTTGGTCTCGACTATAATCCACGCATGCCAAAAATTCAATTTTAACCTGGTTTTTTTGTTCTAAATGTCTGATATTCTAATTTTGTTCTAACTACTGCGCATGTAAGCATGACAGAAATTTTTCTTGTGAAGACAGACCATATTATACTTTTAGAACTTTGTTTTTACATAAAATTGGAATCCATATTGATTTTCATAAGCTACGACAAACACTATTCGGTTAGTTGCTAAACTTTTGGTTTCCAGTAGTAACTTTGTGCAAACTGGTTCTAACATGCCCTAATAGACAAGCGTATAAAACAAACATATTTATTTGAATTATAGAACGCATTTTAGAACAAAATTTTCAACTAACATACAAAATGACGACTCCACTGTTCTGGGCATCTTTTAAACTTATGAATAGCATATATAGCAAAACACTACGCTACAAAGCTCCCATTCAGTTAAACACGGACCAATTGCAGTTCAAACTGAATCAAAATTGGAAAAGTCTTGTTCCTTTTTCAATGTTTCTACTAGTAACATTATGTTTATTGTTGTGTATAAATTGTGTTACCATCATTTCAGTTGTTGGCAAATACCTCTACTGAGCCAAACGTGGCTAACAGCCTACATATTTGCACAATGTTACATATTGAATGCCATAGCTATTTCTTTTCTACTTTGGGCTAACGCCGAAACTTTTTATTTAAAATATTTCAATAGTATGCTGAAATATGAACACTCTGTTTGCAGCCCGTACTTTTTGACGGCAGGGACAAATTCGAAATTCATTGGTTTTGAAACATTGGAACTGCTTTACAATGGTAAAAATTTTCTGCTTTATTTTAAGCAAAAGCGAAACAAAACAAAAAGTAATTATATTTATTAATTTTAGAGTTCAAAAACTACAAACATGGAAAACCCGTTGACTTTCGTGGATTAGCAGCCTTTTGGATATGTTTCTACTGCTTAACACTTGCATTACCATTAGCGCCCATACTTGCTTTCTCCAAGAAAGATCCGTTTTACGTTTTAGGGAAGTTCATATTTCCAATTTTAATTTCAAATGTTACTTTAAATGTAGTCTTTCTTCTGGTGAGAATTTTGTTATTGTTTTATTTTTTATTTGAGGGTTGCCGCATGATGTTTCTTGTTTTCGCCCCTTTGGTTTTTCTTTGTGCTGTGTATTTACGTTGTTTAAACCTTTTAAAACATATGCCGCTTAAGCCATCAGAAATAACTTTGTACAATAGCCTAAACTGCATTAATCAAATCGGAATTAAGGTACTTCGTATTGGAACAGGAAGTTTGATGGGATACGGATTTTGCGTGATGGTGTTTGGAAATACGGTTTTTGTCATAAGTTGGAACAAGTTATCCTGGGAATTTATTGTAATGTTTAGTTTGCTTCTTTTATCCTGTTACATTTTCCTAATGTTTGCATTGCCAACAGTTTGTCAAATTGACGACTCAAGTAAAAGCGTGATTAGAAGTTGGGATTTTCAAAAGGTGGGATATTCAAGGTATTGGGTGAAACTAATCTTAACCTTGCGTCCGGTTTGCTTGTATTATGCGCTCACAAAATTTGAGAAGGAGACGACGAGAAACTATTTATGGGCTGTGTTAAGCTGGTCAATTAATCTTATTCTTATGTTTCAATAATTAATTAAAATTATTTGTGATGTAGTTGTAACACATACTTTCCGGTAATAAAACTGTCTATTGGCATAATATGCACAAGCTGTACTCGTTGTATTAGGAAATTGCATTAATTCTAAGGTCAGTCATTACTAATACCTACAGTTTTGTACCTAGCTAGGCACAAATTTGTAGTGCACCAACCTCACTACAAATTTGTACCTTTTGGGGCAGGTTGGATCATGGAGGTTCATTTAATTTGTAAAGAGGTTTGAGATACATTATTATGAAACTAGAATACCTGAACACTTAACATATGAAAAAGTAAATTGCCACGGTCAAAAATTTTTGTTTTTACTGAAATTCACAAAAAAATGCAGTTATCTAATTTTTTACCTTGCAGATTTTGATACTCCCCTACTAGTGTAATATTGACTATAATTTTCAAATAACTAACTACAAATTTGTACCTAGCTAGGTACAAATTTGTAGTGAGGTAACTACAGAAATGTAGTGCGGTAGGTACAAAATTGTAGCGACCTAGGTACACTCTAGTGGTGCATACAAATTTGCACCTACCTAGGTACAAAATTGTAAGTATGAGTACTGACTGAAGGTAATACAAATTTTAATTTAAAAGGAAATAAAGGTGTGTTTGTGTATATTTGTTTGTATTTCACTTCTTCAAAGTAACTATTGTACCTCTAGGACACTTCACAAATATACTAGATTTCAGGTCGGTGGGCATATAGTTAGTTTTGTTGATGCGACGACGTTAATAACCAAAAGTGTAATGTGACGGTTTGGTCTGTTAGGTGCTTTGACCTAATTACATTTGCAATTATGGCTACAAATAGCATAAGAAAGGTAATATGGACTAGGTTAGTAAGCTTTAGTCTGCTCCGGAATAGAACATACCACTCTGTCTCGGTGGTTCCTTGCCTCACACTCGTTCCACATCACTTAGCATGGGCGTTAGTTCAGATGGTATGCGTTGATCCGGGATGGCGGAATTCCTGGGGAAATGGAACAGGAACTACACATCATTGTCGCAGTATAAGTGGATTTAACCAACGCGAATCTACCCAAGCAATTACCTCTAAGGTTTCGCTAGGATTTGAAACAGAGGGCATTCGAAATTTCTGGTTTTTTAATTAAAATGACGGCACTTAATCGCTTCACAAGAAAACACGCGTCATAACCAGCCTGTATATATTAACGATCGATGTAACCTCAAAATCTGCTATCGCTCTTGGCCGGTGAATACTAAATAAAGTCGTAGAGCCGTTAACACACTAACAATTCTGAGAAATCACGGATACTGCTTTAACTGACGAAGTAAAATCCCAGAAACAAAATATTTTGAATGCTTAACGAACAAGAACATTTGAACTGTATGTTTTGATGTAGTCGGGGCTATGAGCATTTAATGAATCTAACTTGTTTGATAAGCTTTATTATGTTTAATGATAGGCAATGAAAGCATGTCCAAGCTAATAACCCGCACAATTGAATTGAATTACTTACCACACCACATTATGAGTTCTAATGGCATTAGAGCATTGCACTACTATAAACAATTTTCACGCATTACTTAATGAAGAATATGCAAATTACTTCTCTCAGTTAATCTTTCGCAACAAACAGTATTTAATTTTAATAATGTTTGCAACAGTGCCTATTATTTTTTCCTTTAGCCAGAATCAATTAAAGCATTTTGCACGCATTCCTCATCAGACATTAGTCAACACACTCAAATCTAAAGGTCTTTATCATTTTAGTTCATCAAGATCTCTGTTAAAAGTACGTCACAGGCACGCCGATGTGACTATCATGCTATTTTACTAGGAAATACGTACAAACAATTATTTCGAAAAATATACAGGCTAATTATTTTTTTAAACAATATAGTATATCCAATACGATAACCAAAGATATTTTTGCCTAAATAATAACCTACTGGGAAATATGAAGAAAGCTCCATTTAACCCTTTTAAAATTACATTCTAAAAACAAATCACTCATTTCCTGTAACACAAAAATAAAATAAAAGTGTGGTTAGGTAGGCGCCGAAATGTATACCAGAATTGTTATCTAGCTAAGCTTACGTTGCTGGTAAAGTCAACATAAGCATGTCTAAAATTATTAATCCATCAAAACAACTGACAAACAAGCAAGCCACATGAATATAAATACACATTTATTATTTTCCACAACACATAGAAGAGCTAGAATAGAAGTATACACTATTATAGTCATGTCTCCTAGATATATAAACACGTAAGTGTAATATGTATTTGATCTTACATTAGAATCTGTACCGATAGTTATGCTGGGTTACAAATAGTGGGCTTTTCCATACGAACAGATAAGTAGATACTTGCTTATAATGTGTGGTGCAAATGCTGGAATACATTGCAAATATTTTTTGCTCCATTTCGAAGCAAGTAACTGTATTGTCTTGGAGAAAAACCAGCTTCTATAGGCTGCGGAAATATAAGCAGTTTGATCAAATTGTGTGAGAGTTCTGTAAAATATTCTGAACTTTTCACTTTTATTAAAGCAACCTCAGTCTAGAAACATTTTCAACAAGCAATGTCTACTTCAGCTTGGAAAATAAATTATTCCCATATATTTAAGTTTCCTTCGTTAGTTTTTGGTTCGTTCTATCATTAAGTGTTAGAGTGAATATGGTATTTATGTGCTCAAATGAATGCTGTAATTACAGTTTTCCGCATTTTATACTACACCATCACAAAAAACAGAACTAGAACAATATCAACAGAAACAAGCATTCCGCACATTAGCAACTCAACACAAGTTTGAAGGTTTTAGTGCTAGTGGAATTCGTTTTTTATTCATAAATATTTCCTACAGAAACTAACACATAGTTAGGTGATTACCCAACAACAACAGTACACAAATATTTAACGCAAAAGTCAGTTTTTGATATCATTTAAACTGTTGTAAATATGTTTTCCTGAAACCTGTGGTTAACACTTTTAGTTAACAAATTAAACAAAAAAATGTGCCTAATTCTGTTTGTGACGTTGTTGCATCAACCAAAGTTCTTAAACAAAATATAAAAATTAAAGCGCCTATGTGCAAATTAACTTCTAAAACATATTTCGGCATTTTGCACAGTGAAAAGAAGCTTTAGCCAGATTGCTTTCTAAGATCAATACTCAATACTTTGCTACGCTTTTAACACGCCACAAAAGCGAATTTCAAATGATCCTGACACCTGTGCATTTATCTGCTGACAACCTGACATGACCTGGAGTGGAGAAGCGTTTCTCAATTTCCGAATATTCCGCATTTTACTTAAGTTTGTGGTTTCAAGTTTTATGTTAATTTTCTAGAGTAGGGATATTTGGCCAATTTTAGGTACATGTTTTTGTTGGCTTATAAATGGGAGTGGCGAATCTATAAATCGATAGCAACACTCCAGCACTAATTTGACTAATGGCAACATTTTGGTCAGTTTGAAAAGCATTGTGGCCGTTTTGGAATGCAAAATGTACTTATGGCTGTCTATCTACCAGCTTAAGTCACGAAAGCTTATGTTGTGACGCAAATAGTTGTTTTTCCGTCATTTATTTCACCTATACATAGTCTGGTATTCTTGTATTATGTTTACCCGCAGTGGTATTTGTTGCTCTGGATTGAGTTGTTGTTATGTGCGCAAAACTATTTTCATTCGTTCATGTTAGGTTTTTAATATAAAATTATATAAATATATAAGTCAAAATATTAGTTTCAATATCCCAAGTCATATTTCACGTGCACGTAAACGCCCACACCAAACTTATTTCTCCACAAAAGCTCATACTTTTTCCGTTGCTACAATACCAAAATTAGTAACAATTTTGACGTTTTAGATATAGTTGCTATCTAGTATTCCAACATTGGTTTAGTCATTAGTCAACCACTTTAAAACCCTTTTAAATGGCACTGAAAACGAAATGAAATGGAATAAAAATAAATTATCATATAAGTCAATGTGGTAATTATAATTCAGGTGCAGTGGATAAAAGTGATACTTTTCTTAGAGTATGTTGTCTACAATGTGTACATTTCAAACACGAGTAGTAACCTTTCATGCGGAAATTGTTACAAATTCAGGGGAAATCATTTGAATATTAAGTTTTCCCACAGGCAGGTCAGCAACAAACAGCTGATTATTGAGACCCACTTTGAGAGATGAACTTGCCCTGGAGAAAAATAAGTTTTACCATTTGGAAACGTTTTTGAATCGACTGAAGTTTCACTATGCAGCATTATTATATTTATTACACGCATGTATTAATGTTGAAAACAATAACTACACTAAAGAGACTTATCAAATTTTAAAGAGAAGTGTAAACGAACGAAAGTTTGGCACGCGTAAATGAAAACAATTGTTTCTGGATATTGCAAAACTTAAATACAACATATCAAACAATAAGAAGCAGAAGGTGACCGAAAACCAGCCCATCAAATGTGTTAACATATAAAATACGTCCACATTGAATAAATTGGTTGGTTTGATAAATGTGATACAATAGTTTCCAAAATATTGGTTTTTAAACTCACCGCATAATTTACAAAATATCTTAATTTAAAATGGAGTGTTTGCTAAGCCTTGCTGTGTACATTCTTCAGTTGATTATTGCCGTAATTTGCAATGGAAACGCTTTATATAGCTGGAAATTGACATGGCGAAACCACGACACATTTTTATGTGAATCAGCAGAGTTCCAGACATATGCAAAACGTCTAATAAACTTGTTAGAGTCGCATACAAGCAAACATGAGCTAATGATTCACTCCCTTGAAACAACCTGTAGTTTTCAAGCACCTAATCTGCGTTTAATGGTATTTGGAAAGACATACAGAAAAGATGTAGGAATTGAGTATCCGTTCCGACACAGCCAACCCTTTGCTGTTATATTGGCACCATTAGCAAAAACGAACACCAAAAACTCAACTTCTAATGTGTTTGATTCCTTTTATCAGCTTTCGCTTCGTGCGTCCACTCTCTATTTACTCGTGCACAAATGGAATTTAGCAAAACACAAATCATCATCCCTGTTTTACGATGCAAACGCCACTTTGCCTGCCACAAAACTTTTGATTCAAATAGGTCCAACAAGTGCAACATTGACGAGATATTACTGTTTTGGATACTGTGGTAAATTTGTACACATAAGAATATTGAAACAATTTTTGGAACAAACGATTTTGAATCCTCTCACTCTTCATAAAAAGTGTTTTCTGAATGGACGCCAGCAAGAAATTGCAATCAAATCTAATATATCAAAAGCAATTGTGCTCTGCAAAAACCTAAGTCGATTTTCCTCAGAGTGTCACGACTACTACATGAACGCACTTCTGATTTCACGTTATCATAACTTCACCTTTAAATACATGAGTAGAAAAACATTTTCCATTTTTGGAACATATTACTATTTTGGATTCCAACATTTTGACCCTTCAATGTCTCACACCCATTACGGAGACAGCATTGCCAAAATGGCGTACCGAAAAACGGGTCTGTCCTTTAATTTCGTTGCTAGTGACTCGGTGTTTTATTGCACAAGTCTACACCAAAGTAAACATAGGCTCTCTGCTAGCATGCAATCGTGGATGGGAATCATGTCAGCAGCAAGTGTGGTGTGTTTAATTCTTTCATTGTTAACTTTTACGCAATTCCTGAAGTGTCCATATGGTGGCAAACCTTCCAAAAACAATATATTTGATCTGATGAGAGAGTTTCTAGGTTGGTCTATTGCATATGCTCAAAGACGCACGAAATTTTTATTTCTTGTAAGCTTGCTTGGGATGTCAATATGTCCATACTACACTAACCAGGTCACAACTCGAGTGACTGTTTTTGTACACGAAAAACCATATAAGACAATAACTGACCTAGTGCTCAATGGATTTAAACTTTTTTGGCCAGCTCATTATTTCCATGATCCTGCAGTGTGGGAATCTAGATATAAAGAACTCGGAAAAAGGAACCTGTCAAATTTACTAGAAAGCCTTATTTACTACAACAAAACAACTGTGCATTCACGCGAAACATATGCTAAATTTCTGATTGGAGCATATGCTGTCTTGAAATTTAAAGCAAATGAGGCCTACTATCTGTCGCTGGAAAAATATGTAAAGAAGCAATCTAATGATAGTTATAGGAAATGTTTCTTATTATCCGAAACGCTTACAAAAAGAAATCAATACCATATTACGTATACAATCCACAGAGTTTGGGTTATGAAAACTATCCAGCTTATTAAAGAAGGTGGTTTTATTCAAAAATGGACTGACTGGCAATCCTTTGCAGACAGATTTGAAAATGGTGTACAAGGAGATCAGTTTTTTGCTGACAGTGTTGTAACTACTGGAAACTATATGCAATTGGAGCACTTGCCGGTAATAGTTCTGCTGGTTTGCATTCTCTGGAGCCTAGCTTCCGTTTTGCTTTTGGTTGAGGTTGTGTATAAGAAAATTCAAGTAGATGAACAGCAGATCACCGTGAGTCGAACAAATAAAAAAGCAAAAGTGGAAAACCTTGAATTTCAAGATAATATGTTGAGAAAGGAAACAAACGATTTAAATGGAGGATTAAACCAAATGGAAATTGCCTTTGGTACACAGAATGAAGCGCCGAGTGCGCAGTTAAAGGTAATTCAGCAGGAGATGAAGGTACCACTGAAAGCGAATGACAGAAAAAAAGAAAATACATCGAAAACTAGGAATGTTGGGAAAGAATTGGAGATGATAATTGTTAAAGTCGACGTTGAACAGAATATTGAGAAGAGGCCCACAGACCAAATAGAAGATGATAATTTACGGTGTTATAATGACTTGGCTTTTGATGTGTGTAAAAAATGACTACATTTTTATTAGATTAGTATTAGATTAGGGTTTGATTAGCAACAGTATTAATGCTTGGTTTCCTATATTCACAAAAACACTTAGATGAATTAAGCATGATAACTATTGTAATGGCTTCGGCTGTGCTTCTTGCTGTATCACTGGTAGTTCTTTCTGCGTATTTTATTTTGGATGCCCTACTATCAGCCACTAATGAGGCTCTAAGAATCTTCGACGAAATTGAAACAAGTAAATGACGTTTTCGAGCGGTAGAAAGTTTTTAAACTATTTGAAATAAATTAAAAGTATTGAATTTCTTCTTTTGTGGTTTTATTTTAGAGTATCAGGATAAGCAAAAGAAATCTAAAAACATCACAAATCAAAACTGTGGAGTTGTTCTAGCATTGTGGTTATTTCCAACGGGATACTGCATGCCAAGTGTAATAGCCATAGCCTTTCCACTCACATTTTTCGTCTGCACGCAAGCCTATGCAGAGAATCTGAATCCGAATCAGAGTCGCTATCCCTGCAAAATGTCTGAGTGAAATGCTCAGCTCAACTTTGTGCACATGTTCAAGTCACTGAAACAGCTATCATTTAGGTACAATAGACAAACCTTTTATTTTTGAAATCAACGAGAATTCAACCTTGAATTTGTTAGATTTTTCAGCAACAACCAGTCTTCAATTATATTTCACATTGCATCAGAATTCCGGAAACAGCCAACTGTGTTACGGCCAAATATATTATGCCATGCCATTATGTAATTGCCAGGACACCAAAAACAAAAATTAATTACCAAAAAAGGATAGTCAGGAAAATATTTTAATTTTAAATTATTTTTTCATATAGATTGCTTTGTGCCTTTTATGTTTTTATAAAGCGCATTGCTTTAGTTTGATTTGATTTTCCAGAGCCTCCGAAAAATATGATATTCTCATAACCGATCCCATCCGTGACACTCATGAGTGCTTATAAAAGACCGGTTTCATTTTGGCAATGGCTTAAACATACATCCACAGTAAAAACACCTTAATGCAACTTGCATACCGAATGGTCACAAGAATGAATGAATTCTTTATATTCGTAATAAAAACTGCGTAACTGGGTAAGTGAGATGTGAAGTTACAAAAGCTATATCTACTTTACAATATGATGACTGCGGCTGAAGCCCAACAGCTCAACACATGCTTTGTTGTTCTACGCTACACTTCGCTGACGTGTGCTGCATGTGCTCATGTGCCCAGTGGCGTAAGTCTTCAGCTAAGGATTGTAGAGAGCTTGGGTCAGAGGATCGATTCCAGCCTGGGGCAAAGTTTTTTGTTTGTGCGACAACTTATTAATTTTTATTCAGAGATGATTACAGCTATATAGGTCAAGTTGGTTAAATTTTAATTGTGATTTAACTGAAGAGGGCTATATCTTATTTGCGATCAATTAAAGTCAAGTCTGTTAAATGCATTATTATCATTTAACTGAGCTGGGTTACTTTTAATGCAAAATTTGTGGATTCAATTTAAATCCGGTTCACGTTAAGTTGGTTAAATTTTAACTGCAGTTAGCGTTTAGGCCCTAATAAATGTGGGTTAGAATTTGACTTCATATTAAGTGGAATGGGTGTTTAAATTGCAATTTAACAGAAGTCCTGAATTTTAATTGTAATTTAACTAAGATGGGTTAATTGGGATTTATCCTAGATGGATTCAATTCTAATTATGATTTAACTGAGAAGGGTTAAATTATAATTGTAATTTAACTGAGATGGGCTAAATTATAATTGCAATTTAATCCTTTGCATAAAGCCATTTACTAAACTCCTTTGCGTAGAACCATCCTCTAAAGCTTAGAGACTTAGAGACAGACAGGTACACATGCATGAACAGATTTTTGATATTTTGAACTTATCTGGGATGGGTTAAATTTTAATCGGACTTTACTAAGATGTACGGAAAGCACAAGAGCAAGAAGGAAGTTTTATTCCGGTGGTCGAATAAAATAAGTATTTCATGTCATAAAACATGTCAAAGAAAACGTGACCATCTGAGTATCATGAAACTTTTTTACAATTTGATAAAGATAGCAACATTCATTTTACTAACAGCCGCCTGATGATGTCAATTCAATAAAATAAAGACGAAACCGGTCGCGGGACAAATCAGCAACCAAAGTGACAGAAGTCATTACTACAGTTTATTTAAATCAGCATAACACGGTTTAATTTTCATGATTTAACTGGAGTTAGTTACATTCAATTGTAATATATGCGGATCCAATTTTAATTGCAGCTTTAGTTAGGTTGGTTGAATTGTGAAGTTTTACTGGGATGGGTTTTTAAATTGGGGTATAAGTTAGGGTTTGTTGAATTGTCATTGCAATTTTACTGAGATGGGGTTTGAATTGCAATTTAACTGACTTGGGTAAAAATTTTATTACGACTTATTTGAAAAGGGGCAATCTTTAGTTGTGGTTTAACTAAAAAAGATATATCCACTCCATTTATTACTAGATATCAGCAGCATTGTTTATTTGCTGCTGACGGGAAGACTAGTTTCATATAATCCTAATAAGTTTAACGTGTCTGACCTCAATCCTTTATAAGTCTAATTACGCAATATGATGAATATGCCATAGTAGCTCGTCAATATTTTGCACTCGTTACATATATTTAAATTAACTGCCAATTAAGAAATACCAAAACACTTGTTTGAAATCAAAACGTCCTCAAAATTGGTTTTGGTGCTTATCTAATATATTAAAAATATAAAAATGAATCCGCCTGAAACCCTTTTGCTCAAATCTTAATCTACATACAGAACAAATACTTTAGCTATATGTTTTAAATTTTACTGATTATTCATGCAGCTCAATATACATCATGGCATAGTGGTAATGTAAATTCTAGAGCAATGTGTGCACTAAAACATTACTCAATAAGACAATATTTTCTTCTGGCTGGCGGAGAATTTTTCTCATCGGAAATAAGATTGTTACGAAATTTGAAGATAATTGTCAGTCTCTCTCATCAAAACTGAAATCCAGTTCTGTAGTAACCACATAAGAAATTTTTTGAATACGGTATCTCTAATGATTTCAAATAGTGAGATTCATTCAGTCGACCACCAAAAAGCTGTAAAGTTTATACAATTACGGTTACTGCTTGAGTTACATCAATAAAGTTTTAATATGGATATAATTTTCGTGAGAACTAGAACAAAAAACGGTATCGTAAAATCTTATTTTTACTGTTTCCGTCTCACATAAACTATTAACAAAGCACTTATGAGCAATGATGTGACTAATCCTTTGCGTGTACATATCAGTACAAACAGAATGAATTTGCATGCATTCCATTCAGTTTTATTCTATAATCCAACCACACTAGACAAATTTTGATCCCAAAAAAGAAATTAAGCAGCATGGAACCTGTTGAAGTTTTCCTTTTGTTCCTGTTGACATGTATACTTTTGTATTTCTACATGAGTAGATCTAAATCGGGAAGACCTCCACCAGGTATGAAGTCTTCTCAAACTAATCGTTATATTTAAAGTTTTGCAGGTTTTGTACAAAGTTTTCAAAATAATACATTATCTAGGGCCAAGACCAATACCAATACTTGGAAATGCATTACAAGTTGGAAAAACTCCGCATTTGACTTTTATGCGTTGGGATAAAGAATATGGACCCATTGTGCAATTTAAACTTGGATCACAAAAGTAAGAACTTAGCAAAGTTTGAAGTACACAATACTGCTCAGTACATTGTTTTTTGTTAAATTTTGATTCTACGCTCATTTTTCAGTTGGTTGCTTGTAAGCGACGCAGATTTAATTGAGGAGCTTTATAGTCACCCCAACGCAACTGGAAAAGAGAATGGTCCTATTTTCTTCGAAGTTCACAAAGGATTTGGTAGGTTTGCCAGTATTTTTGGTTTCCTACAGCTTTAAAACCAAACTATTTTTCTTTTTAGGTTTAAATTTTCATCATGGCCCAATATCAGACGCTCATCGTAAATTCACTATAGAAACTCTAAATGCACTTCGACAAAATAAAAGCTCATGGGAAGACCGCATTTTACACGATGTTGACATTTTAATGAAAACTTTAAAAAAGTGGGAATTTCGAGCAGAACAGGGGGAAAGGAAATTTTTCTATCCATTATTTAACACTCTCTGGAGTATTATGTCCGGCAATAAACAGGACTGGTGTGAAATTCGCTCAGAGTCTGTAAAGCTGGGCGACCAAATAATGGCGTAAATGAAATTACATTATAAATTTGGTACTAGTAATATGCAAATATCAAGAAAAATATGTATTTGCATTTCATATTTTGTAGCTCATTGTTTCAAGTCTCTTCAAATGGACTAATAGTGTTTCCTTGGCTACGGTACATACTTCCGAAAAGAATGGGCTGGAACAATTGGTTAAAGCAGAATAGACAATTGCAAGCAATGTGTGAAAATTGTATAGCGGAACATATAGCAGGGGGCCAATTTAAGCAACTAAGGTATAAATATTAATTTACGAACTACGTTCAAGCTTGAAAGATTTTTTCTACATGAGCAATTAATTTTATTAGGGATTTTACGGATCACTACCTGTCCAAATTGGAAACGACAAAGGATCCTAAATCACCTTTCTATGGAGATCTAGGCCGTAAAAATCTGGTTTCGATAATGGCGGATATATTTTATCCTGGTCAAATTACGTATGTATTCCTCATTAAAAATAATAATTTTCCTCAATCTTTTGAAATAAATTTCCTTACTTAAATTGCCTAATTCACAGAGCGACTGTCTTATCATGGGCTCTTCTATACCTTAGCCAACATGAAGCAGTACAAACAAAACTGCAAAAAGAAATTGATGCAAACATTCCAGGAGGAAGAGCTAAACCTACAATTGAACACCGCAAAAATATGAAGTATACAGAAGCCATTTTGTTTGAAACCCTTAGATTAGCAAGCGCATCATCTATAGGAAATCCGCACAGATTGCTTGAAGACATGGAATTTCATGGATACTTTTTGAAAAAGGATACCATGATAGCTCCTAACTTTTTTGGGGTTCATCACGATCCAGTGATTTGGGGAGATCCTATGGTGTTTCGACCAGAAAGATTCATTGGAAGGGAATATAAAAAGTTTTTCCCCTTTTCGGTGGGAAAGAAAAAGTGTGTTGGAGAAACATTGGCAATGGATATAATGTTTTTGTACATTGTTACTATCTTTAAAAGGTTTAGTGTAACTCCGGAATACTCATTTGAGCAGAGACAGTCTCTAATACCACAAAAAAGTGGTATTATCTTGGATCCGTTGCCATTTAGAGTTATATTTTCTCCAAGGTTCTGATTTGAAAACGGATGAATGAAAACGCTAATTACCTAAACTCGCTTTTATTTAAAAGTAAGGGTTTGCATTTTGTCATGGCTTTAAGGATCGTAATGTGTTGAGATGTTAAATTTTAATATACAAAGAACACAGACTAATATTGACAGAAATTAACGCAGAACCTTTTACAGGGATATAGGCCCCAATAATTTTGATTTTTAGGATTTGGCGACTGACCAAAAATTTATGATTTCTTAGTTCTAAATTGGGATTTTTGTTTAGTTTGCTTCTGGTGCATTGATTATGTAGTTTTATGGGTTATTGTTTTGTTGAATTAATTGAATAAATGTTAATATGACAGCATTGTATTTGTTGTATTTTTATCACAAAGCGTATTTTCTTGGGAGTGTGCCAGAGGCAAAATTACCTCGAATTGCACATCCCCCCATGTTATAAAAGGAAGCTGAATTTTTCTTTTTAGCCTAAATGTTGTTTGGTTAGTTGGATGGAAATGAAACTCGACAAATACGGTCTGTTTATTCCAACTGAAAGTATGCAAATACGTTATATAAGGTTAACATATTAAACTATTTTTATGCTTTCTTAGCAAGTTTTTCAACAAGACTTCTCAATCAATACTTTAAACCATGAATTTTTATTTTAAAAATATATATTGTTTGACAATTGACATACAGCCTTATCTAACACTACTAGTTAAACTAACACTTTGAATTACCAATTATCTTAATTTTAAATTGCGAATCTTATAGTGCTAATGAAATGGCCGTAATGTACAGAACTCTGCAAATATTAGGTGTACAAATGAATGAAATTTTACAAAGGATACCCAACAGTTGTTTAGTTTTTTCTTGTGTTACAATGCAGTCCCTGTGTACAACGCTGCTTGTTAGAATGCCACTTACAGTAGAAAATCTGGTACCTAACTTGCTTTTACTTTTGGTGATGATAGATTGTCCACTTGTGCTACTTTTACCTTTAGGAGGAATGGCTGAAATTTATTCCCAGTCGAAACACACATTATACACTATGAAACAACACGTGGCATGGAGACACTCTGACAAATCAAAAAAATGTGGATGGACTAAGCGCTTTCTGAAAAGCTGTAGTTGTGTCAAAGTTAAATTTGGTTCGCTTAATTTTATTGAAAAATCAACACCGCTGAAATGCATTGATTTTGCGAATTCTCTTACTGCACAACTGCTACTTGTATCAAAGTAGAGTACGAATTAGTAAGTGATAAAACAATTCTTTTGATTATCTACTTGCATAGCAGTTGATACATATGTGTCTAGCCATATGATATATATTAAGTGAAACACATACTTTAAATCTAAGAAGATATGAATGCTATCTAATAAGAAACATAGGCCTACGTTTTTGTATTAATGAATAGAAGACAGAACAAAAAATATTTTTTAAACAAAATAGAAAAATTGAAATAAAACTGTTTGACAGTACATATTCATTGAGAAGATATAACATGCTTTCAGGCATTTGTGCTCTACCACCTTCAAAACACAGTATCTCTAAATGAATTTTGGAACATTATTTCAGCTTATATTTTGAATTCGCTTGATTGCAACCAGAGACACTGATCGGTTTCGGTTGATCAAAAATAGAAATATTCAGCTATTGTTTCCTTCTAAATCCTGAATAACAAACTTGAACACTTGATGTCAAGAAGTCACAGCTCGTTAACAAATGCTTGTCAGCTGTAACGAAATCGAAGAACTACATTTCACAGCTGTAAATAAGTATTAACATAATATGTTGTGGGTTATGTTTTAATTTGTAGGGAAAAGTTCAAATGTTTTCTTCGGACAACAAATTATTTCAGTGTGTTACGTGAACGTTTTACCAAAAGTATACTGAGCAATGTTGGAAGATTTCACCGTACCACATATTTCATTTTTTCTGAAACACAGAAACGTGGTTGTCAATTTAGTACCTGGAATTACGTCTTTAACGCCATTTCTATTCGCGCCAAAATCGCCCCTAAAATAAGCGTATTATCCTTACTTGAAAGTTAAATATTTTTGAGCAATTAGGGTTGTGCTGCTAAAATAAAGCTTATTTAAGTATCTGTTACATTTAAAAAAATGACGTACTCAATGAGTAGAACAAACTAGCAGTTACAGTTTTTCAAAATAATTCATTTAACTTTTAATTACGTGTTAAATTAATCATTCATTAAGTCGGCACACCAGCAGCGTACACAAAAAGTGGTTGTATGCAAATATAGAGTCCCGTGTGGCGAATCAAACCTAATTGAGATTTAGTATGTACGTCGCTGGTGCCGCAAGTTATTGGGCTAATTATCAAGCAATTTAAGTCTATGATTAAGAAAAAAGGGCCTTTCAGATAGTTCAGGGCTAATTTATTACAAAAAGGAAGCTCTCACCGGTTCGGTATAAGCTGAGCTCTTTTCTGCATATTCGTAAAAGGATAATTTGCATAAATAGATACGAGAATGGGAATTTTCTGTGCTGGTGCAAATTCTTATCATTGTAGTGTAGATACAACTTCCTAACTTTAATGCGGAGTGTGTTCCTAACTTGGAAAAGGGCCCATTTGCATAATAGATAAGAAAGTATATGTTCATAAAATACGCACCCATTAATGGGTAAAAAATGTGGAGCTAATTTTTTAACGTAGATACTAAAAGCCTTTCCTCACTCTCTTATCTCTTTATACAAATTTCCACCCCTAAGCTCATAGAGCCTGCGGAGTAGCCTGCTCCAGAGAGAGAAACGTGGGAAATGAACGCCCCTTCCATGAAAAACACGCAGTTAGTTTTGATAATTTGGTGGTAGATGGTACGCGGAATGTGAAAGACAATTTTCGTTGAAATCTTGTGATGCTGCTCTACTGGAAACTACAGGTTTATCGATTTATAATATAATATGCAACAAGACGATGAAACTGACACGATATATATTTTAGCTTGTTAACTGTTTTTGTAGAGCTGATTTAGAATTTGATCAAAACTTTGCTTTAGATTCAAAATGAAAATTAACGTACTTATGAGTTTTCTGTGTTAATCTAAAATTTCCGAAGGAGCCAGGGTCCATAATAAATTAAACATACTGTGGTGTATATTAACTGATTTGGATGATTTTGTATGAGAAACTAAATTTGATTGAAGACATATCAAATGGATTACTTCAAAAACTTTATATACACATTTTTAAACAAATTCGAATTTAAAGGAAAGTTAAAATGAAAAGGAAAAGTAAAAAATATACATAATAATCTTGGATATTTTACATCCTTATCAAGTCAGGATCACACATTTGCTCGCACTCCTCCTTTGTGTGAAACAGATTTTTTAATTTAACGCATCCTCTTACTGAAAATGGTTCGCACGTCAGGGTAGTCGAATTAAAATAGAACACGGGGAATGGTCGCCTGCACATCCCTGGTGTTGGTGGAACCAAGCACATGCTGCTGTCGTAATAGTCTATTTTCTCGAGTGGCCAATTGTCGGGTGGAGGCTTCAAAATTGTTAAAAGTAAACCAAAGTTAATTTGTGTGCAATATTTCTAATTATCACAACGCTTGAATATATCAAAACCCATAAACCGATTACTATGATTGATTTATATTTTATAAAGCTGTATGACACTATTTCAAGAGAAAAAATTTTACTTACAATATATGGCTTTGAAGTGGCAGAATCCACTTCATGCTTCAGTGTACCGCCATGCACATCCAAACAATGCAAGTATATTGCTAGCAGCAAAACTGGTATAATTGTAGCAGACTTCATTGCACTTATTGATAACCTGCAGTGGTCTTAGCTGAGGAGTTCTGACTGGAGTTCAGTTTAACGGGTTATGACTTGTCTCGTGTTTATAAGCTTTTAAACTGTGAAAACATTTCAGCAAGTCAGCGCTTTTATACTCGATGGTTACTTTTTCCGAAAATATTGCAAAGGCTAATAATTCAACTGTCTTGCTTGGGTAGATATTGTACGGATTGTATGCAGCATAAATACTATGCAATAGAAAAAGAAAAGAAACATTTGTATGCATATATGAGCAAGGCAGTAGCCGTGCCTTTTAGTGCACTTTCAGTATGCCTATTATTGTTATTCATCTCCATTTCGGGTACTTTTCTCTGTACTCCGTTTTTCTTTTTTTCAAGAACTCTATTGTTCTTAAATCTAAAAACATGTTATCTATTATTTATAAAATGAAGGAGGCAACATAAAAGCACCTTTTTATTAAAAGTAAATTGCTCACTGCCTAAAGTTGAATGTTTTTTTTCAGAATTATACTTTTCTTAGAAAACTTAATGACATATTGTGTAAGAGTATGCTATAGTAGCAGGATAGGAGCATTGGAAGCACAAAAAGTTTATCACATTTTTGTTTCATTATGAGAGGATAGTATGCTATTTGTTTGCTTTATTTACTATATTATTGGTAGGTGCTCCAGAATAAAAAGCCAAACCAGTCCTGCTAAATTTTCTACGTACAAGGAATGAAGGATTACGAAAGGATTAAGTCTCTTACAGCCTCTTCTGATCTTATTTCGTCTATTTCCAGGAATGCCGCCCGGCAATAAAAGAAATGCCTTTTCTATATTCCAATTGTGAACGAATAAATAAAACGTTAAGAAAGCTGATAAAATGTGTTGAGAAGGTGAAAATATTTGATAGCTCTTTGGTTGCTCCAGTGGCGCAAAAATAACAGGAAATAATTGTCTATATGTACGGTAAATGAATTCCCACATCTTTATAATATGCCGTCCGACATATCATGTCATATCAGTTTTGCAAGCTAGTATATTTTTGAATTCTTGTATGAAAAAATATGAAAATGCTTAATTAGTCGCACTGTCAACATTCCAAGTTCCATAATATCAAAATTAAAATAATATTTCATTTCTCTTAAGGCGTGTGCTTATATTAACAAAAAGCCGGGAAGAATGTTACCTTTAGGTACATATTAGAACCTATCAGTATTAAACTGGTTTAGGTGGGTATGATCCAGAGTTTTGGCTTGATTTCAGCTTACTTAGCAGCACTTTTATAGAAACAAGAAAACCATTTTGTTGCACAATGGAAATCCTCTGCGTAGTAGGTAGGTAAATCCTTTTTTTATTGTTCTTACTTTGAACCCTTCCACTTCTTCAAGGCATGCATACCAAGAAAGGGTAGCTCAAGGATCATTTTTGCAAACTTAATACCAAAAATGCGGAGCAGCACATGTTCCTTTTTCTTGGCTACCTATAAACATCCCAATTTTTCGTATTCACAATAAAGCAATAAATATATAAAACTTCATTTCTAAAATATTTCCATGCGTTTTTGTTACAGCTGTTGGAAAAGCTTATGATATACATGTTCAACCTTTTTCTCAGTATTTTATCCTAATAATGGGTATTATCCTTCAACAATGCCTACAAAAATGGAAAATTTATGGCTACGGAGAACTTGCAGAAAACGAGCAGCATACTTCTCCTTCAGTCATTTCGAAGCAGTCCTTCATAGAATAACAACAAAATTTATTAGTTGGCGAAAAGAGGTATTCAACGATCTTGTAATTAAGTTGGTGACTAGAAAAATATAAAATTGTTTTACGCGTGTTTCGAATTCGTGTTTGTGATGGAGCGTCAGGATGCCATTAATATATTTCCAGAAGAGGTTAGCAGTAAAAATTTTAACGAGAAAACATTAAATTGATTATCAATACTCATTATATTTATTTACAATTTTAGGTCTGGTCCATAATTCTGGAATATTTTATCAGTGGAACTAGTCCAGCGAATATAAGCCGTGCTCCAAAATGCCAAGATGGAAATGCAAATGACCTTGCACTTTCCTTATTGTTTGATCCCCGGTGTCCACAGAATAATGTACTTTTTACTAGACAAGTGTGCAAACTGTGGAAAAATATTGTTGACAAAATCATAGAAAGTGAACGATTGAATATTGACTGTACATTTGTAGAAAACCACGAATCTCAATTTAGACACTTGTTTGAGATTTGCATTTCAAAAGTCCATAAACGAACTCGGAAAAATCCAGTATCAAAATTAAAGCAATTTCAAAGTACTTTCCTAAACTCTGCCACCAATCCGATTGTCTCGCGATCTTTAAACATAGCAATAAGCAGTTTGAACGAATTTTTGATAGAATTTCTGAATAATTTTGGAAAGCAAATTTGGTATTTTACATTACGAATTGGACTCTATAAAAAGCCACCAATAAAACCGGTTGACTTAGCCAAGCTCTTGTGGCAGGTATTGGAACACCTGCCAAATTTAAAAACATTAAAATTGACCATTCGTCAGAATGTAAAACACAAGCGTACAGAACAACAAACTTTTCTTAACCACTTTTTGGAAGAAACTGTTTTTCCATCTCTGCCTAATTTGGTAAATTTAGAGATTTTGGTAAGTCGCAACCTCAGACCAATTCAAATAAAAATAGAAAACAGTATACTAAATCAGTTAAAGTACTACACACAGCTTGGATGTCATATAATCAAATCAGAAGGTAACATTAACAGTGTAAAACAGTTCTGCTGGAATCCATGCACTACATGTTTGGATTTGGATGATGCCAAAAGTTGTCATTTTAAAAACCATCGGAAATTTGTCAACTTGGAAAATTTGTGCATTATTATTACTGGCAATAAATTTTTCTCTAACTGCTTTGATCTGTGTCCAATATTTGTGCTAAAAGAAATTGAACAGTACAGTAAAAAATTGAAGACTTTGTCATTGTCTTGGTATAGTCTGCGGTTTGATTTTCCACCTACTCTCAAATTATTAAATTTAACATCACTAAATCTTTCATTTGCCGGGGCTAATTGTTTAAACGATTGGTCATTTTCTTTTATGAAATGTTTGACAAAACTGAAAAAATTACAACTGCATTTTGCGCATGCCGATTATGCGAAGCTTCTTGAAAATGCGGATGCTGAAAATAGGGTACACAGTGCAATACAGTGTAAGCATTTACAAAATTCTCCCGAAACTACTAAAACTGAGGATTTAAAAATTAACATTTTACGTTGCTTGGATAACATGGATATGTTTTGGAACAGAAGTAATGCAGCGAAGTCCAAGATATATGAATCCAATATATGGACACAAATTCCAAGCCTGCAATTGATTTATGTAGGAATTTTTGCTGAACGTTATTCTGAATTTTCGGATGTAATTCGACCACAAATGAGAAAACTTGAGCGGGCATATTCTCGTAAAGTGCAGAAAGAACTATTTGTAGCGTAAACCTCCGCATGTTTGTTTGTAAATATAGTGCTACAGGTAAACTGAATTGTGTAATTAACAAGAATTAGAAACAGTAAAGGTAAAATACGTAGTGTAATAGTAAAAATACCAATTAAATTTACATTTGTAATTAAAGAGCATATAGACATCTCTAATAATGTAACTTCTCTGTCTAAAAATAAATTTAAATAGAAAGTGTAAGACAATATATTTATGTTTCTGCTCAGCTAACAAATTCAGTAAAATAAAACTGAATTTTACTAAAAAATTAACTGATTACTGACTAACAATTTACCAAATGATACAAAAATGCATGTCTTCTGACATTTACACAAAAAAATTTCCCACAAAAAATACCACAACAGATTTCCAAAATGTTAACAAAAGTGTTAGCTTTCAAGCCAAGAAGGTGAGCAAATCACGAATTTGAAAAACTGGGTGTTGGCTAATTGAATTTGTATCAGCAGCAAGAAAGAAAACATGCCCAGCCTAATATAAAATTAAAAAATATTGATTCAGATTATGATTTTCTGTTTTCATACATGCAATGAAATTAAAAACTCTGTCGTTCTATGTTTGGTTTATATGAAAGTTGCTCGAGAAGGACCAGTTAGAATTCTAACAAAGTTAATCAGTTACTGATGGTACGATGAAAGATGAGAATGATGATGAGCATAAAAATGTGAAATGAAAACTAATGATTTTTTAATGAAAGAATGGCACGCAGAATCACAATTAATGAAAATGATAAATGAATCGTTGGTAATTAACACAAGGCTTTTGTTAATTTTAAATAGCTGGTCAAATTAGTTTAATTTTAATTAGTCAAAAAAATATTGCCAATGTTCACACAAGAGAATTTAGGTATGCAGCAACTTAGGTAGGTAAACGGATTCTGGGCAAAGAGGCAGAGAGGCAGAATGCTTTTATCAATCTCAGCCAAGTCAAGTAAGTGTACATTTCACATAGTTACAAAATCGGCATGGGGATGACGTGTAAGCTTACGTGGAATATCAATACAAAATACATACAAAATTAAAAGAGCGCACGTTCAGAAAGTTCTGGAACAATTCAAATACTTAAATACCGCTAAAATAGGTTTTGATTTTGCTTCTACGGTGAGAAAAATGATATATATAATATTTAAATACAAACTGAACAAAGTACATGTTTTTTCATAAGAAGTCAGTAACGTCAGTTCTGAACATTCTATGTCACATGAATAAAAATTATCGATTTTATCAAAATGTATCCCTAAAGCAAGCTAAAAGATATAAGTACCATCACAATGATCACACTAAGCTTTTAATTTGCAATTTATCTTTTGTACATGCGATACTTTATTAATGCACAATCTTGCTTGCTTCATTCTATTTGTGCAACAGTAAAAGCTGAACTGCCAACTGATTTGCAAAGTCTAGACAGTTTAACGGTGTTTGCCTATCTATAAAATTTAATGATCCAAATTTTACTTTAACGGGTGTAAAACTTTTACACACTATTTCAAGCCAACGCCTCTCAGCCTTCGAATTACTTAGGTCCTCCCAGCAATATTTAAAGTTTTGTAAAATCTTGTAAGATTTCATAAACAATTGTGACATGCTTCCAAGAAGTGCTACCAAAACTAAGATAGTATTTGGTACAATTGCACCAAAAATAGCAAACAAAATCAGGTTTTCTGGCGTTCTTGGTAGTCTAACGAGCATTGCCACTGAAAACGAGTTTAGGGAAATGGAAGCCAGAATCACTGCTGTTATCAGTCCCTTTTGCTGCACCTCATTCATAACTACTGCTAAGACCTGCAGTGTTCGATATTTATTTACAGAGTTGGCCCAGGTTGTCTCTTGAAAAATATAGATGGAAAATCTAAAAATAAATAAACGAAAACTAAAATTTCAATTTCAATCCCATACTTTTCTATGTACCTTTCCAAATGTTCCAAGAATGACATTGAGCACAGGATTATTATACCGCTTCCCACAAACGCTCCAAGAAAAAATCCAATTGAGTGCATCCAGTGATTCAGCATTAGCACAGCAAGTTTTACTACTGTATTAAAAGCCTCAAAAACTAAAAGGTTTCCATTTTTTACATACTTGTTTTTGCTAAAACTAGAACATTCCGGAATCAACCAATATCCCATTAACGAAGACTTGCATGGTTGAAACCAGTGCAAACCAAAAACAAAGATAATTGGAACTAAAATGCAATTGTAGTATATCAAATGGGCTAGAAGCGCATTGAAACCATTGCGTCTTAACTGTGCTTTTAGTAAGTTTTGGGGCATTGTGACTGGATGATTTAACTTGAAGTTCAATATTCCGTTAACGTACAAGCAAATGCTGACAGCGTTATTTTTACACGTAACTAGGTATACATGACCGGCTAATACAAATATAAGAGAGAGTAGGAACATGACTTTTTGGATTAGTGGAAATTCTTTGGAATGAAACTTTAGGCCAGCGCCAATTAGAAGCAATGCAGCACAAAAACTATGGAATCTAATTTTGTAAAGTAAAAACTTATATTTTAAATTGCTAGTTTTTAGTCTACAGGCACTTGGGTCCCAGATGAATAATGCACTACCAAGTGTATTTGATAGGTGACAAACTTTTTGGAACAAAGATAGGTTTCTTTCAAGCATGGTGCTTTGAATTAAGGAAAATTTTGAAAAATTTAAAGTTGAGTTTTTATAAAGCTGAATTTGGGAAAACAAGCTGTATTGGAAAAGAGAGAATATTCTGGTGAAATACATTTTCATATAAGCTTTGAGAAAATATTATAGTAAAAAGCTGTTTACGGCTTTCCGTCCATTTAATTGGTACCCTAAGAAAGACAATAAAAAGGAGGAAATCAAAACGAAAAAATTGTGGGTTTGAAAACAAACAAGATTTTAATCTTGTAAGTTCTACCAAACAAGTTGCTGTTGTCAACAAGGTTTTACTATAAGACAGTTTCAAAGCAGCCAGCCATGGCAAGTCTGTGTAATTAATTGTGCTTTCATAAACTGACAATTTGTTTAACACATATATCAGTCTAGTACCAGGGGGTGAAATTTCACCCCCCTAGATGGGGGTGAAATTTCACCCCCCAAAATACACAGAGGGAGTGAAATTTCACCCCCCTAGATGGGGGTGAAATTTCACCCCCCAAAATACACAGAGGGGGTGAAATTTCACCCCCCTTACCTAATTAATTTTTTTTCCAAAAATTAACACAGGAGTGATTTTTTTTATTAATTAACCAAAAAATATGCAAAAATACTCATTCGATGCAGAAAAATATTGCAGATTTTTCAGTCATAATTGCAAAAAAGTAGCATGTGTTATTACATAGCTATGCAAAATTTAATGTTGAAATTTTGGAAATTCGATAACTCAAAAATCTCGTGTTGGATTCTTTTGCAAATTAGCCAGAAAATAGCACATTTTTTGTAGATTCAGATAGTGTGAATAACATGTCTGGCGTTTTTATTTCAGTACTTCAAAATATCAAAAAAATGCAAAAATCAGGTAAAATTTGTGGTTTTTATTTTTTCTTGCTTTCGTTTCTAAAACGCCAGACATGTCATTCACACCATCTGAATCTACAAAAAATGTGCTATTTTCTGGCCAATTTGCAAAAAAATCCAACACGAGATTTTTGAGTTATCGAATTTCCAAAATTTCAACATTAAATTTTGCATAGCTATGTAATAACACATGCTACTTTTTTGCAATTATGACTGAAAAATCTGCAATATTTTTCTGCATCGAATGAGTATTTTTGCATATTTTTTGGTTAATTAATAAAAAAATCACTCCTGTGTTAATTTTTGGAAAACAAATTAATTAGGTAAGGGGGGTGAAATTTCACCCCCATCTAGGGGGGTGAAATTTCATTCCCTAGGGGGTGAAATTTCACCCCCTGGTACTAGACTGTATATATTTAGCATTTAAATTTGTGACTTAAAAGATATAAAGGGTGTACGATAATAATTGCAACAAATTTCATGGCACGCTATAAATTTCCCAGTAAGTTTTAGGGATCTAGTGTTACCAGTATTAGATAGGCGTATGTTTGGAGAATTAGTGAAAACATTATCATTGTTACACCTCTTTTTATTCTTACGTAACAACACTTACAGTAAAGTGACGCCAAAGAGGGTATTTCACGGGACTAAATTTTTGGAACACCTGTACTATAAATTTGTCGTTCCTGCAAATCACAAGCAATATAAAACAAAACCGTTTAGTACATTAGAAAGAGAATTCGTTTCTCTACGAAATGCGCTAAATGAATTAACAAAACATCCTTATAAGTTTCCGACATAAAATGGAAAACGAAGAATATATACTTTGCATCCCAAAATTGAAGGACATTTCCTTATAAGTCGACGGTTTGGTATATAATGCTTACAAAACCCAGGAACTTTACTTATTTTAGAAGCTCAAAAAGCAGGCTTCAAATCTAACAAGTAATGTATAAATCGGGACTAAACTCAAAAAAATTACAGCCGCCGAAATTTTATGCACATGTTTTGCGACAAAAATTTACTTCGAAACGCTAATGTCAAAAAACTAGCAAAAGTTGTATTGAATGTGATTTTAATGAATGTTGTCAGAATTTATTGGTTTATAGCTTGTTTGAAAGCATAGACTTTAGCGGGTATTTGAAAGTCTGATTGGATCAAAAAATATAGTATAGGTTGATTCTATACGCATATGTTTAAAGTGATGGTTTAAAAAAGTTGGAATTTGTATGAAAGCAATTGTCTTAACAAAACGTATGCTACAAGCTACAGTTATACCAAGTAATATTGAGTTATTTTTTTCTTAAATCTACAATGTCTATCCTGTTTGGAGATACTCTTGTCTGATCTATAAAATGTATTGTTTGAATTCTGCAGGCAATTAAAATTTGTTGCAATAATTATCGTACACCCTTTAGTATGAATTATTTCTTTGGTATAAACAGATTGACATAATGTTATGTTTATCGCAACTTAATATATCATTATATAATTCGTGCAATAACTTTCTATGTAATATTTAAAATGTCATATTTTATGTTTTTGAGGTTATTTTATGTTTTACAAATAACAGTAAATTGGTGGAACATAGACATAATATTCTGGTTGTTGGCTATTAACCCGCAATTATAGTTATGATTGTATTTTTCCATGCATATTTACCTTAAACAATTGAAGTCTGCTATTGTTTTGCCATCATACTATATTCCGAGCAGAAGAAGTTGAACGGTCAAACTATTCGCAAAATCAAAGCACACCAATGGTGTCAACCGATCAACAAAATTCAACGATCCAAATTTTGCTCTGATGGGATTGCAACTTTTGAGAAATTTGACTTTGCATTTCTTGCTTGGTACAACATACTTGGACTGTGTGGACGTCTCTGATGGAAGTTTTCTAAAACATTGCTGAACTTTCTTACAGTCCGTATATATTTTTGCCAATCCACCCAAAAGGACAATCAGAGCCAGTGAAGTGTTGCAAATGCACGCAAGTAGCATTGCAAGTTGTGGTATGTTTCCCTGACTGATGGGCATTCGAATGAAGGCTGTCATGCAAAATGACAGTAGCAGGATATCCGCAACCACAAAAATTGGGATTGTTTCCTTTTGTAGGATTTCGTTCATTAGAGTTCCCAAAACTTGCAGAGTTCTGAATGGTAGGGTGAAGTCAAAGTTTTGCTTAGCTTTGATGCAATTTTCCAGCAACCTAGTAACATTAAAAAATTCAAAACAGGTTTTCAAATTGAAATTTTAATTTTTCTTACAGTTCCAGATATTCCCTTATCGTCAATGTACAAAGTATCATCATTACACTGCAGACCAAGGGGCAAACGTGAATTGCATATGACCAAATCCAGTGATTGACTAGCATTACAGTTAATTTTACTGCTGGGTTCAATAAAATCCACGCCGCGTTTTGGGAATTCCAACATTCTGGTAGAAACCAGTACCCGACCAATGTCGACTTGCAGGGATTGCACCAATGAAGTCCATAGACAAATACTGGTGGAGTAAATACCACAGTAGCGTATAAGCAATAGGCGAATATTACGTTCAACCAGTCAATTATTGACTTCAGCTTATAAGAATGTACAGTTTTGTGATTTAGAAGTTCTGGATATTGTAGGAGGCCATTGATGTACAAGCAGACTACGGACAAGTTTGTAACGCTGACGTGTGTGAAGACTTGGTGTGCAGCAATGCTGATTACAGCAAACCCGAATAGAAACTTATTTATCCAGGTAACATTTTGGTCATTAGAGAGGAGAAATTTGTAAATCCCTTGAAGGGTTAGAACGGTTGTGAGAATTGTATGTACAAATTTTTGAAATTTAAATTGTTTGGATAGTTTCCCTGGGGTAACTTGACTTGAATTTTTGTTCCAAGTAATTGGAACGGTATTTAGGGACTCCGCAAGACGTAAAGATTTATTCAGAAACTTGAGCTTGCTGTGCAGCATTTTGGAGCTGGTACCCTAAACGGTAGTTATCAAATGCGTTCTGTTGCCCTGTTGCTAATTCCAAAACTTAAAAATACTTTCTGCGTCTTCTCTTTTGCAAAAGCGTAACAGTTTATTTTCTGTCAGTTATGATCCCTCCTATTAAGTGTACTAATCAAAGCGAAAAAACAGAGTCAACAAACATGGAGCTATAAAAACACTTTTCCATAGGTTCAGGTCAATTGTTTGTCTCGTGGTGTTTACAATTATCTAACTATAAATGTTTTGTACTTGAGTATTTTATTTGTGTGCACAAGTTCTATTAAGAAAATGTAGTTGACAAGTACAAGAGAAAGGAGATTTTACAGATATTGAAATGACATGTAAATCAAAATATGTCACTTCTAATAAAACGCGTTAACGTAAACCAAAAAATTTCATTATGGCTTTGCCTTTTTTATTGAGATGTGAAGATTTGTACTGTTACTAGCTGAAAAACATAACAAACATGTTGATTTCATGGATTATTATAGCAGAATATATTACCTGAAAAACAAACTATACCTGGCGAGCAAGCAACAAAAACAAATTTTATCAGCATAATTGTACATTATTCATGTAGATTTACTCAGAAGGGGTACAGGTTGGAAAGCAGGGTGTCAGTTTTTGACTGATCGTTGTTTACTTCTTTTCCAAAGTTTACTGCATTATCACAAATGGGAATAGGTTATTTACCTTCTTTATTTAGTTCATCGAAAAAACAAAGTGACATGTACAAGCTAAAGGCAGATACCATTGAATATGAAACAACAAAACATGTTCAAATTTTGCTATATATAAAAAATATTTGTAGCATTAAGTTGACAGATTTATTTGGATAATATTACATATTTTGTTCCAGCTTATACAACAAACAAGGCACTACGCTTTATTTGAGTTTTCGAATTCTTATGTGATGACATTACATAAAAATTTATTTACTTAAAAATAACAACTACCTACGCAAGTAGTATTTTGTCACTCAAGTACAGAAAAACATTATGAAATGGGTGTTGAGTTTATGTTATATATAAAATTGTTTACTTATCAGAAACATCGATAAAAATAAATACCTGAATACTAAATTATATTTAAATACTTTAAACATAGCCTTTTATATCAACAAATCTATCAGAATTTTTCTTCAAGTTTTCTGGTTACGTGAGCACGTCTTTAGTGAATTCCAACCAGCAAAAGTTGTACAGTAAGATTACTTGCAAAATCTAGACAAACCGGAGGAGTAAGTCTGTCAACACAATTCTTTACAATCACAATTACAGCTGTTTAAAAATTTAACTTTGAGTTTTCGTCTTATAGCAACAAATTGTAATGTTTGTAAAGTACAAGCTAAAAACAAGTGGAGTTGCTCCTGTACCTGCCTGCAATCTACAAATAGCTTTGACTCCCCACCAACAGTTAACAATTAACACTGGTGCACTGGTAAATAGACTGTACATCAAAAGGGTTACCTAAAATAAATTTTCCATTCTATGTGGCAATTTGATCGACATAGTCATGGAAAAAGACTGCACCAAAATAGTTCCTGCTATAAGAAAGGGAAATATTTCCTTTTTGAATGATTTCATTTTGCAAGATGCCCAACACTTGAAGAACTTGGAATGGTAACGTCTTATAGTAAACAGTAGGGTTATTTGTGCAGCTTTGTAGAAGCCTATAATACCAAAAAAACAAAAAATATTTTTTTTTCTACTAATTGAATTGTGCAACTTTCTTACGTTTTCAGATATTCCCATACAGCCAATGTGCAAAAGGTCATCATCCCGCTGCAAGCTGGAGAAACCACATTCATTGCAAATGACCACATCCAGTGTTTTAGCACCAGTACGCTAATTTTTGTCACAAAGTTGAACAAATTCCATGAACTGCCTCTTAGATTCCGGCACTCAGGCAACACTCACAACTTGTCAGTATGCAACCAATGTTAGCTTGCAGAGATTAAGCTAATGAAGTACATATTTAAATACAAATGGATGCAGCAATACGGTAAAATAGTCACCTGCTAATTTGACAAAAGTAAGCATATATTATCCTTTTGGAAGTTATTTCATGGATAAATTTTTTACTTAGTAGTGCACTTTACTTTTTTACTAGTGTAAAATTACCCTAACTTTGACGCTTAATAACTTCTGAACGAGGAAGAGTGGCAACATGCGGTTTTCAAAAATTAATAGAGCAAACTTTCTTCTATTGAATGATACTTGTTTCATTTGGATACTCTTCCTCAATGGTAAATGGTGAAACTAATACCTGGGCCTTGCCTCTGTGTGAAACGCAATAAGAATTTGTCTTTACGTAAATGGAATTTTGAATTTGAGGTTAGGTCCACCAGATTTAAATCAATGCACGAGTAAAAACACTAAACAAGTCAAACCAAGTTTCAATACAATTTATTGAAACTGCAATGAGAACAGTAAAAGCGTTTTGTGATTTTAGTTGTAATGTGACGGTGATGGTCAATCGACCGTTCACTTCGCACTTTGCCGATTATAAGAATTGTAGAGAAGATTTTTAACTGTAACTTTTAGAGTATTTTTGATGGGGCTAAATAGCCATAATAAAAGTTAATTAATCAGTTAAAAGTATTTTAGTTGTCCATTTATTTTAGTTAATGGGGTTTACTAGCTTTAACCAGAAAAAGAGATTGAGAGATTGCACAACCAGGTTGGCTCACCTAGTACATAACTACAGAACGTTACGCCTTTTAGGAATTCTGATGAACGAAATACAACAAAAAGCCATTTTAACAGCAATTATTCTAGCTTCAATACCACTAAACTCTTTTTCATTGGCAATGCTTGTGAAGCTACCTCGATCTGCGGATAATGCATTGCTATTTGTCATATTTGGATGAATTGTTCCAAATAGTAGCTTACTTTTACCTGTGTTGCTTGGGAGCATGTCCCAGTTGTATGTCAAATCTAAGAAAATTCTAAACAAAATGAAGTATTGTGTTCTTAGAGGTAACAACAGTTCGAAGGTTGAAATACGTTACTTTATGAAAGCTTTTAAGAGTTTTGTACCTGCGAAGGTTAAATTTGGATCGCTGAATTTTATTGATAAGCAGACACCACTCAATTGTATTAACTTTGCGAATGACATGGCTGTACAGCTTATGCTTATGCTGTAAGTGCACAGCTAAGATTATTGACATAAGTTGAGAATGTAAGCTTTTAAGCTTGCATGTTTATAAAAAATTTGAAATGTTGCATGCATCTGTTGCATTTGAAATGCTATATTTATTTCATGTTTGTGCATATTCCACGACAACAATTTGAAATGTTTTGAAAACATATCACAAAGAAGACAACTATAATAAGCGGTAATGTACGCAAGCCATGGACTGCAAACCAATCCAGGAATGTAAGTGTAACTTGACTCCACAGAACAAAATATGGTTTTATATAATATATATATATATATTATTATTATTATTATTATATTTGTTATATATATATATATATATGTATATATATATATATAACAAAATATATAATACGGCTAAGAAATATTTGCAATTTAGCAAATTCTGGAATATGCTTTTTCCTGGCAGCCGACTCGTTTATATCGCATAGATAGCAGAATTCTCTTCTGGTTAAAAGCGGAAAGAAAAGTTGGTATACTTTAATTTTCTTGGTAGCTAAAATAACAAAATTCATTACGGCTCAAAATTTAGTTTTTATGTAGAGATAATTAAAATTAAATTAAAAGTGCAGTGCAGGGAAAATCTCAACACTGTGTTCTATAGCCAGCACAAGAATGGGGTCAGCTTTAAATCAGAGTGTACCTTAGCAGGAATTATTTAATAGCGAACAATTAAGTAAGATTCTGTATAAAATATGTTTTATCAAATTATTTATTTATTCTTTTAATCACAAATAGTTATGGATTAGCAAAAGTTGTGCAGGCGGGGGGAATCGAACCCACCGTCTATCTGTAAAGCCCAGATCGTTATACCACTCTACTACGACTGCAACTTATGCTAATCTCGGTTTCAGAAGGGATAATGTCTCGCTGCTTGATTACCTAATTATTATGACGCATTACTTATTACTAGAGCAGCTCGACATTGCTATTCTGGTTGACGAGTTGCCACACATCACTACTACCCCCTTTTGCGGCGAAATTCGGAAGTAATTCGAAGATAATTGTCTTTGTTTTACAGGTAGGTATTTATTTCTCAGAAAATGTCTTTGTCATTTTTGGGAGCTTCGCTGTGGCAATGTGAAGGTACGCGGTCTTGTTTAGCACTCCACCAGTTATGGATTAGCAAAAGTTGTGCAGGCGGGGGGAATCGAACCGCCCGTCTATCTGTAAAGCCCAGATCGTTATACCACTCTACTACGACTGCAACTTATGCTAATCTCGGTTTCAGAAGGGATAATGTCTCGCTGCTTGATTACCTAATTATTATGACGCATTACTTATTACTAGAGCAGCTCGACATTGCTATTCTGGTTGACGAGTTGCCACACGTCACTAAATGTATTAATTGTATGGTAAATTTTATTAGGCAGAAGCGCAAAAATGTGTAACTGAGCCACGATATATGATAATAATTTTCGGTAACTCATTATTAAAGTGGGTAAGTTGTCAGTAACTGTAGACATGTTCCATTGAAAATAGAATTAAATTTTTACTAAATAACTGTATATATTTTATAAGCAAAATTTGTATTTTAAAAGGTCTGAGGATGAATCTATATTAAACGAAACCGGTCACCCACCGACTATTGATTGATAAAAGGCGTTTTCAACTTTGACATAAGTTATTTCAATAAAAAACAATCCAGTAAAATTATTGTTCAGATAATCCAACTGTTAATAAACTGTGGGTTATTTAACAGATGGATATTCATGTTTGTTCATGTGGAAGGTTGTTGTAGGGCTTATTGGTTACGTCATGATGTGAGGAGTTTCATATTTGAAAACAAAATTGATTTACATTTTATATACGTGTCAACTTTTTCGGTTTTGTAAGAATTTGGGACAAAATTAACGATCTTGATAAATTTGTATCTTTGGATGCCAAGATTTCCATTAACAAGTGACTGCGGATACTGTGTGTTACTTGTTCGCTTTATTTACAACATATATTTTACTTAACGCTTTCATTTGACCATTAAGCTGAAAAATTTTCGAATCACGTCATTCCCAAAAACGTTTTGAAAAATGAAAGACAAATAAATCCTCAGGTTACCAGTAAATAAGCCCAGAACCAAAGATAAGGTCTTGATGTTGTTCTTGAGTTCAGTTCTTCTACTGTTTTCCGACATAAATATGTGTGTTGCATGAACTGTACCGGTTAAAAAATGTGTATAAAAAAGTCATAGGTACAACAAATGTTGTTTACATGCTTGAAAGCAATTTGCGCAAGCCCGTGGTACTACTCGGCTCAAAAGCCCTACCTAAAAGTAGCATTTGAAAACAAAACTTCCTTTAAGTGCTATAATGCTGCACGTGCTGCCTACTTGGTACTTCCGGGTACATTTAATGGCTACTTCTTAGGCTCAGGGACAAATTCCTTAACATAACAAAAATATTTTTATTTTGTACCAATCAGCTAATAAATATTTATTTTCCGGTTACATGAAATTGATTTATTTAACCACCTGAACATTCTTGCCTTGTATGTGACGGGTAGTAGAACTCCTAGCAACCAATACAGAAAATATGCTACTTGGTTTTTAAATTGTTGACAATTATCAGCGTTGTATTTTGAAATTTTAAAAAATGCCTGGTTTCAGTAAGATAAACATTCTTGTAATTTGGTATTCTAGATTAATATTAACAAGTGTAGCTTATTATGTAAGCGATGACACTGTGGAATTAAAAGATGAGCTTGAAAACTTTAGAAACTGCTCGGTCCATGTTTTTACTTCTAAAATGTTCCAAGAAGAAAACGTAAGTAAATAGTTTTAAAGTCGGAAGCGTGCCAAGGTCAGACATAAAAAATGAAATAGGACAAGATAACTCCGAAAAGTATCTTGCCTTTGCGTTAGGGGTGGAAAATCCCTGAAAATAACACGGCAAGAATGCAAAAAACTTTCGGCACTTCCTTGTTTATTTTCATTTTTTGTGTCTGATTTTGACAAGTTTCCGACTTTACTTCAAGCATGGAATATTTTTAATGTGTTTGTTAATCTGGCAATGTACTTTAGGGCACCATAACATCATTTGCTAGTCGGCTTTCAGAAGAAACGATGGAAGGAATTCCAATGGTTCTTGGTGAGTACAGGTTTAACAGAACAAAACCGGCCTCATGGTGGTACGACAGATCAACAAATTCGCTTCGAGTCGACAGAACCACATTTTTGTGTGGTAATGAGAATATCGGCTTACTACTAAGCAAAAACGAGCCAGTTCTGTCAATCTCAAAAGCGCAAAATGGATGGCGAAGCAGATATAAAAGGAATAGGTTAACGTGTGAGGTTTTTCTGTACATAATGCCTTTAAAGTGCAAATGTTGGAAGACACAATTTTCAAAGTATCTTTGGAGTGCTACGTTCAATATGCAAAGTCTTCCAACACTAGATCCATTTTCTAAGTATCCATATTTCCAAAAGGAACACATTTTCAGAGCTAACCGATACATGATTCTTGTGGGTCATTATTCTAGCTTAAGCGCCCCTATTCCTGATAACCTTTACTTTAGTTTAGATTATAGTCGTGAAGGTTCTGCAACATACTTAACGCACTGGAAAAAAGTTTATTTTGAAGTCGCTAGTTATAGTCAAAATGTATATACGATATATAATCGTTATAAAGTAACGTTAGACCAAAACGGATTTTCTACGGACGAATCCGTTGATCTGCTACTTATTATGAATAGGTGTACGTCTGGTTTATGTACGTTTCGAATTCCTTTTGTAATAAATTGTTTGCCAAAAGACGCACAACTACAAAGTTTAAACTTTTTTAAATCCAGAACAAACCACCATGTTTGGAGGTATGCCCCTGCGAATGCCGGGTCTGAGATTAGATACCTTAAAAGAATTCAGCTCCATAGCAAATATATTTTTCAAAACGGCAGTTTTAATAACGGTGACGTCAACCCGTCAATTATTGTGTTTACTTTACTATTTCCAAACTCTACAATTATGAGCGATATGCTTGGCACTTTTTTCGCGGTTCCTGTAGTACGTGAAATAATTCAATTTAAAAAGCCTACCGAAATACGCCTCCACGTTTACACAATGTTCAGAAAGGGATATTCGTTCCTAACTTGTACAAATGTGACAGAATATGGTACTTTCTCGTTTTTTGGTTTTACTTCAGCGTTTGACCCTTACACATGGGCATGTTTAGTGGTGTCAGTTGTTTTATCTGGTATCGTAATGTACTATCTTTTAGGAGGTTCAGTATTGTCGAAATTGTCCAATTTTTGTTTTCCACTAAAAGTGCTTTTAGAAATAGGTTCAGATAAACTATATAAGCAGAAAATCATAGGAACGGTGTGGATACTGATGGGAGTGGTAATTTCAAATTCTTATAAAGGTGACAACATCACCAAATTAATTGCACCTATTACAAAGCAAAGCATTGAATCATTTGAGTCTCTTATCGCTAAAAATTTTACGTTTGCTAGTCAATTTGAAAGCGCCAGGAGTGAAGCGCCATACACCCATGAGTACTTTAAGTTGTTTTTGGCGACTTTATATCGTTGGCCAGGAATACGAGGCCAAAATTTGTATATTATTCCATGTTACTCCGGCTGCAATAATACAAGGTTTGAAAGTGTCTACGCTAATCGCATTAACAGTACCAAAATTTTAAAAGACATATTTTCCAGGCTGGTTCGATCCGTAAAATTTGTAGAAGAATATTATTTTAAATTTGAATCTACACATTCTTACGAACTGGTTGAATCCTGCGTAAATCACAGATATGCATACATTGACGAATTTAGTTCAATAGTTAACGCATACACTAAACTAAAACTGAAGTATAAAGGAAATATCATATCTAATAAGTATAGTATGGGTAAGCAGTTGCTACCGCAAATACCTGTTCGATGGACAATTGAGCAATCACCCGTTAGCGCAGATACACTAGAAAACGGTATACATAGTTTGGAGGCTGCTGGATTATTTAATGCTTGGACGATCTGGATTGAACGCCTGCAAACCTGGAGTAACACAGTGGCCTTAGCAAGATCGGGACCAGTACTCAAACCTCTTACAACAAAAGACAATATTATTGTGGTTTTTATACTGTACAGTTGCATCGTTTTATTTCCAATAATAACGTTTGTTTGGGAAGTTTTCCCAAAAACGGTATCATCTATCAAAAAACATTATGCATTTCAGATGACTTTGGCACATGCAGGCGCTATTGTGGGTACTTGTAGTAGCTGTGTACGGTTACTAACTTTAGAATTTGCCAGAGTTAAGAGACATGGTACTTTCTAGCATAGCATATACGTATAGCACATTATACTAAACGTAGGTAAAGTGGTTAATTTAAAACCAAATTGTATTTCGTGTAATAGAAAACGTTCTAATAAAAATTATGGTTTATTTATATACTTTGAATTTTATCTTCATCAAAGTCTCAAGGTTTGAAAAATGCAGACTAATGCTTCAAAAGCAACTGACGGCGTTAAATTGTCAAATTATTTCTTCAAAACTTTACTTCTACAAACGGTACCTTGAGTGACGTGTGGCAACTCGTTAACCAGAATAGCAATGTCGAGCTGCTCTAGTATAAGTAATGCGTCATAATAATTAGGTAATGAAGCAGCAAGACATTATCCCTTCTAAAACCGAGATTAGCATAAGTTGCAGTCGTAGTATAGTGGTATAACGATCTGGGCCTTTCAGATAGACGGTGGATTCGATTCCCCCCGCCTGAAAACTTTTGCTAATCCATAACTGGTGGAGCCTGAAGCACTGATTTATTTCAACCACTGTATTTTCCATATGATATGTTCTAAACCTAACACAAGGTATGCGCTTGTTTTGTAATCATCTGCTGGTGTTCTTTTCACTGGTTCTCTTATGCCACTGTGATGATTTAACTGAAAGACCACATTATGAAAATTGCTTGGTTTTAATTTATTTAAACTAAATAAATGAATATATTTATAACTAAATATGGTACATAATCATCAGAAACAAACAATTTGGAGCGAAAACTTACATTTTCCTAGACGGTAATGAACGCATGGTTTAGTCCGCCTGACCTAGAATTCTCTGACATGATGTCCTAATCAATGGGTCTGTGCTCCCAATCATGTCTTAGTTATGCACACCTATTGTCCCATAATGACCCATAACCCTAGCAGGTAGAACAACTACGCCTCATCAAAAACAATTTTACACCTATCTATATTTAAAAAAGCTTGCCATGTGCGTATTTACAAAAGATTTATATACCGTATTTATTCGATTTATACCCCCGGCTAAAATTTCAAATCAAAAATGATAGGGGGCTATAAACCGAGGGGGGCTAAAATTTCAAATTTCTCCTCTCAAAGGAGGGTATAATTCGAGGGGGGTTATAAATCGAGCGAGGGGTATAAATCGAATAAACACGGTAGTCTCATTCCTAAATATACAGGAATGCATTTGGTCTGGCTTATATACAGTGTATGACATAACAGAATAGCCAACATGACCGATGCAGTTATAAAATAAGGAATTTTGCGGCCGCAAGAGAATATACCAACTAAAACCAAATGTTTTATTTATAGTACCAAATATACCAAGTACTTATTTACATTTTGATTTCTCAAAGTTTTTGTAGAAACAAACCATCAGTTTTGAGAAGCTTTTTGATGCAATACATTTGCCAATTAGCATTTTGTATATTAGGTAGTTTACTAATTTAATGTATTTACCCAAGCATTGGAAAATACTTAACCAAATTATATACACGAAACACATGGGTTTAAATAGATTAATTATAAATTGTGACAGCATTTGTTTTCTGTCAATCCAAAACCAACTGCATTCTTGTTACTTTGCGGTGATTGTTTTTAATGCGAAATTGAATATCGATCTACTGAAAGGTCTTGTGGTCAAGGTGTATTCCGCTATATTCCAGAAGTTTTGTAACATAAGAATGCTATTTTAGGATATTTAATATGGTCGTATCACGGCTTCGCTTCACAGCAATACCGTACGCCGTTCTGCCATCTACATTTTTATGGTCTTTATCCGCACCAGCTCTAATTAGCAGCTCGATAACTTTGCATCGGTCGTTTGAATCCCAGTACCAGTCGAGTCCACATTGCAATGCGTTATTTTCACGTTTGTCAAGATTGTTGACGTCGCTTCCCAAATCCAGGAAGTATTGCAGCAAATTTGCAAGCCCTTTCCGTGCACAAAAATGTGTAACATCGCAACCGTCATTGTTTTTTAATGTGTAATCCGCACCTCTTGTGACAAGGTGTCTTACAACTTCAATATTTCTATCATTCCACACTGCAAGATGCAACGCTGTTTCTTCAAACGAATTAACTGCGTTAATATCTACTAACGTAGAATCTTGGCTTTCAGTTTCAAATTGTCTTCCGCATGCAAGCAACAGATCTAAAGTATCTGAAGAAATATTGGGTATATTACGAATGGCGTAGTGCAGTGGTGTTTCCAAATTACCGTATTTTTTCCAATTAAATAATTCTTGCATATCACGTGGTTTGGTTTTGTAGCATGTTTTTTCATCACAAACCAATACACCGACTTCAGCATTCTCCAGGATTATATCCATTTGGGTACCCAGCATTTGCATCACTTTGTGAAAAAAATTGCAATTTCTTGTCTCTGCAGCCCTATGTAGCAACGTTTGACCTTCCGAATCAGTGACAAATACGCTGGCTCCTCTTGATACAACAAACTCCAATATGCTTAGTTTTTTACATGAAGAAGCGTATTGAGTCGCAGTGAGTGTATGAATGTCGGCATATAAAACAGGTGGATAACATTCAAGTTCGAGAAGGGAGCCATCGTGAGAAAGGATTGAATCCAAAAATTCCAGGTTATTGTTTCTAAAGGCGGAGTATAGCAGAGCATGAAAAACCGGCTTGCATTTGTCGTAATTTTTGGTTTGTTTCAAGGTTTTGATACTGTCAACAAACAAGGCATCTATCTCCAGAAATATTAAGATTCTGTAGAGTGATTTTCCTGGATGTTTTTTCTCTAAAATGGGAAAATTGGAAACATATCCTACCCAACTTTCAGGGTTCATAAAATAGTCTGCAGCTGAACATTCAATGTATAAGAAACTACAAAGTTCGAAAAAGTCGTCGTCCGTCATGTAGCCCGCAGCGGAGTGAAGAATTGAGTTACCAGTGTTGTCAAGCAAACAATATTCACAACCGTTTCCAATGAGAAACTTAATGCATTTCAAATGAATTTCGGTAGCTTGTATGGGACTTTGCGGTTGTTTAGAATCTTCAGTTGAATCCGCTGCTGAAGTTTTAGTTGAATCCACTGTTGAATTCTCGGTTAAGTCCTCAGCTGAATCCTCAATAAAAGCTTCTATTGTATTCGGAGTTTCCCATGCTTCAGTTAATAGGCATGGATCTTTAGACAAAAGCAATTTAGCGATTTCAATTCTCCTATCTACAAAGTCAGAGCTTTTATGGGAAGTATACTGAAAACATTTATAGAGCAGTTTTTTATTTTTGAGTGGTATTCGTTGAGCCAAACAATGCACTAGTTCATAATCCGCCCGATGAACAGCTATATCTATTAGTGGTTGCCTATAAAATGAATCAAAATCAGCATATTCAAATAAGTCAACATTTGTCACAGTGAGGAAAAATTGACAAACTTGGGTTAGTGTTTTTGCACTGCAGCACTTCACTGCACTTGTCAAAGTCATTTCCCTTACATCATAGTCTATGTCAAGTTCTTCAAATTCTCCAGTTTTATTTCGCCACTTAAAATCTGCTCCCATTTCACCATCCAGCATTGAATTTTTGGTGGCTTTTTGAAAAAGTTCAAACATTCCCTCAAAGTTGTGTTCAGTACATGCTTGTAAGGCACCAAAATATGAGTGTTGCAATGGAGATGTCTTAGCAGAGCAATGCAATTCTGCATTTATAGGCCTGGATGTAATCATGGAGTTAAGAAAATATGCAACTACACTTTCGCGAAAGGAATATGCTTCATCTTTAGGATGCCAAACTTCTAGAAATTTAGGAGAAAAGACTTGATCAAAAGCATGTTGCTCGACAGATTGCTGGTAATATATTGTTTTTAAGTTGTCGTTGAAATTTAACAATATCTCCGTCCATATAAATTCTGCCACCAAATATTCAGCAAGGGTTCGATGAATAAAATCAAAAGTGTTCTCGTTATCAATTTTCTTCAAAATTCCTGGTGACAGAATTTGTTGGTCACTGAAGTCATCAAACTCTGCGACATGGTCCAAAAGTTTATCAGCGAGTTTTGGAAAAATAAGCTGCAGCGCCAGCCAAACATGTAAGCTTTTTACCTGGCAATCTATGCCGCATACAGGTTTACAAAAATCCCTTTTGTGCATACAGTCAAAATTGCATTTGTTCTCTCCAAGTTGACGTACGATAAACTTTGAATAGATTTCAGATAGCGAGATAGCAAAACCTGAGGAGAGGTCGATGGAAGGGTTACGATTTTTGTTTGCGTATATTACAGCTTCGGCTGCATACACGTCAGCTAGAAGCTTGCATTGGAGTGGTACCCCAGTAATGCTTCTCTCTCCATCTTTTAATACACTTCTTGTAGATTTTAAGCATTTTTTTGCAAATTCGTTGAGCTTCAGCAAATCACTTTCAGGATCAGCTTTTGTCCAATGGGTGGTTAGAAATTTAAGCTGAGTTTTCGTGTTGAAAGGCTTTATGTCATAGGCAAGGGCGCCAAGTGCTTTTTCAAGTTCAATCCGTACGACGGGTCGTGATGTTACAAACACTCGAGCGTTTGGAATTCCCTGAATAAGTTTTTCGAGAAATGCTGTGGTGGATTTCATGGAATCCTCCTGAACCTCATCAAGGCCATCAAAAAATAGCTCAAGTTTTGTATTTTTACAATTTATCAATTCGCGGAGAATTTGTTGTGAAAAATTGGACGTTGCTAGTTGGTCTAATAGTGTTGACTGAGGACAATTTTGATTCTCTGGAATTGGAAACGATCGTAAATGAAAATAGGCAACTATCCTATCGGGGCAAATAATCCTAATTCTGTTCGCAAGGTTTGCTAGCAAAAGAGATTTTCCCATTCCTGGCGAGTCACAAATGCAAACGCCCTGTATATCTTCTGCCAGTACGGTTTCTATGAATTTGTTCTCAGAAATGTCACTGATCTCTTGTTCTTCTTCTGAAACACTGCAATCGTCCAGCTCGCTTAAAAATTCGTCTTTACTTTCACAGTCGGGTTCTGAAGCATCACTATCAGATGTATCAAGGTCCTCAAAATCACTTTGGTATATGTCTTCTTTTTCAGACTCGGAATCCGAAACATCAGCATCTGAAGCATCACTACCCTCATCTTGGCTGCTTTTCTTGAAATGACGTCGAAGAATATCTGATACACCGGATGTTGACTCCAGCAAAAATGTCTCAGTTGGATGCTCATATCTAATCATATGAACGGGACCGGCTACTTTTTTGCGTATGTCTTTCCAGTCAGACTCTACCACCAAAAGTATAAACCGAGCTGTGGATTTTGGTGTTAGTAAATGCACCGTTGAAGACTGGATTTCAAATGAGGTCACAAACTTTCTAAGCTGCATCCGATCGGCGTCTTTAAAAACAAAAATATCTGGACACTTCTCTTCAAATACATTCGGATTTACGACAATCCGTCGTGAGAGTAGCCGGGGAATGTAAAGTGGGTAAGGTGGTGGAATTGTGTCAAGTAGAAGTTGCAAAGGATTGCTTTTGCTAAAAACCTTTTCGTGAATTTCGAGCCAATCTTGCATCGAAAGATTTTCCTGTAGCCAGGCTTGAATGGATTGTATTTGATCTAAATTTAGAAGACACTTCAAGCTGCTTAGGCTCTCCTTTCCCAAAAATGATATATTCAATTGGCTGATATGTTCGGTTGTAATCTCAAGCAAGAGCTTTGCTGCTCCAGTTTGTCGTGTTTCAATAAACGCTTTAACCAATGAGTAATATGCATTCGATCTAGTTTTCAAAAGGTCATACAGTATGCCAGCTTGACGATTAGGCTGCTTCTCGCAATTCTATATTGTGGAATTTTTCTACATTAATGTTGTTTTCTAGATTTAAGTAACTTGCCAAATACTAATTCAAAAACTTGCTTACGTACAATTGCTTGAATGTCGTCGTCACCAAATACGTCATCGGCTTGCAAAAGAGCTAAGAGTTGTGCATTGCAATTTGTCCATCCCAGAAGCTTGGGGAGGTTCTTTCGAATTTGTGCCACCTGCCAGTCATCCATTTTGCTGAAAAAGTCAGCAATGCTAACCGCATGAACCACAGCAGCTCAGGAAAAGTTTCTGTAAAGTGCAAAGATAGTTGAGTAGCAATATATTTTAAGATTTACGATTCATTCTAACCTGAAAAGAATCTGTGTGAAATCTACTTTAAAAAACTAAAGGATTTTGGGATTTGTTCCCCGCAGCTATGCAGAAATTAGTAGTTTTTTCTGTTTTTGCATGTGGCAAAAGTTTGATGACTTATTAGCTTTTTGCAGGAACTTTACTGTAACTTTATATATATACATTTCTACATGACATCCTTATTAAAATGTATCCAGCAAATTCGAAAATCTAGGTTCGTTTGATATGAACTCGGCAAAATTGTCTTACCGATTATGCTAATATAATCTTATCCGTTTTAACATTTGCCATATTAGCTACCATTTTGTGCAAACAAGACACTCCAAGAGATAAATAAATTAATATCTTGGGCAAGCCAGTCATTTTTGCAAGCATGGTTGTTATCTGTACCACATAAATCAAGCAAGCTTCACTTTTTCACACCATTCAATCACCTGATATCAAAAATATAGAAACTGTATTTTACGTGCAGGTGTCACGTTGCAAATGGATTCAGAGAAGCAAGGATTACGAGGATCAGGGGATTTTACTGTCAGATTATTATAAAAAAATGTAATAAAAAATTGCGTCATCACATTCTATTTTCTTTACAATTGACGATATCATCTACCCAAGGTTTGTTGGATACGATGTACACACATATTTTATCAACATTCAACAAAAGCTACTGGTGGCGCCAGGCGGTGTACCGTTACATATTATGCAAACACTTTTACAACAATTGCATTGAAGAATGTGGAATGATATATAAAATTGTTGTTATTAGTGAGGGGTTTAAGAAATTTGTCTTTTAAATACTTTTAGAAATAAAACCTAGCACCCTGGTTGCAAAACGTACTGGTGATAGTTGGCTAAAACTCATATGGTTTCATGAAAACACGATTTTGGAACAGACTCAGAGGCAGTAATTAGTTAAGTTGAAGTTACAAATGTTCATAAAGTTACAATCTCAGTAGGTGAATAAAAACTTGTAATAAATTACTTTAAATATGAAACCAAGCCAACTCAGAACGAAATAATTATACCCTATTAATCAATTAATAGCAGAATGCACTAACCTGATTCAACTTCGCTATTTTGCTTGAAACATTTCCTTATACTTGCAGCTACAACTTTTAGATTTATTCATGGCCAAAACCCATCTTAATTTTGGTGGTGGTGTTGAAAAGAAAATAATTGCGTTTAATTCAATAATTTAGTTCCAATTATCATTAACTGATTAATGTCTCTCTTGTCAGAAACTGTTTGGAGACATGATAGCTGTAATTTATAAAATAGCAAAAGTTCCCCAATCAACAAAACTATACTTGCACAGCCTTAAATTTTCAAAAACGTGCAAATGAAATTTAAGATTTGACCCAACAGTTTGATTAACTGACTGACAGATAAAAGAAATACGTAATATATGATAGGAAAAACAGTTTGCAGAAATACAGTTTTAATCAAAGTATAGTTTGCTTACCAAAAATAGTGAATTGCCGGTCAAGTAGTAACAAACTATCTATCACAACATTTTTGCTGATATCTTAATACAAATACAGTGTTTGCATTTTTAGCATTTAGATGAAAATTTGGGACCATGTATTTCCAACACAGTCGTACATTTACTGCAATGCTTAGGTTCCGCACACAAATAACACTGCAACAAATCTGAGCAAGGATCCAGCAGTTCATTACCTTTTATCCCAAACTGGTAAATTTTAACTTTGAATTTTGCACACGGTCCTTATCACTATTTATGGGCTGTACTGGTCATTTTTGGTATGCATGATATGCCCCAAGTTCCGTCGCATTAATTCAAGTATCTCACCACACTGTGTACAGTCTTTTATAGAGTCTACTTCAAATTTGAATATATAAACATAACCTCATTTTGCAGTTAAACACTAGCAGTTATCTTACCGGCCATGCACACATTTCCAGGTAAACATTGAATAAGCTTAGATTAAATATTATTAATATTTGCACGTATTAAGTACAAACGTGTTTTTATTTATCCCATTTTACATTAAGTGAGTGTTTTATCTGGTATAAAACATTTTAAACCGGTTAATTTATTTTTATTACTGAATTTGAAATTATAGAAAGTTAAGTTTAATGGAAACGGACTAATCCCAACGGATAACATCGGTAGTATTTTTCATTTTTAGTAAAACCATTGCGTGGACATGTTTGTCTGAAAATGACTTGTTTGTGGAATAATTGGCTTGATCTAGGAAAATTAGGTGATTTGTTCTTTCATCCGTTTGTCAATACCTTATGTCATACAATTTCTTGCTATACTGCAACTTCACAATAGACGTTTTAATAATTTATTTGCTAAAGCCAAATAAACGGCTATTGACCAGATAACTGGTGAAATTATCAATAAGTGGGCCTATAAATAAGACTTTTAATACACGGAGCATGATTTTATCACTTGTATTGTTTACTCTATTCTACAAATAACAAAATTTGAGTAGATAAAGTTTGCTAAGGATATGTATGCACTTGTTCTTCAACATTTTGCTGCTTGTAAAACGTTCATTAAGCAAACGTGTTTGGAGAGATTTTGATTAAATGAAACTGTTTTGGAAAATAAGGAACATACAAAATCAGTAGAACGTATGAGAAACCTTTTTTAATGAAAATAATGTATATTTCATTAGTTTTAATAAACACATCATAGACAAACTCTTCATGGTATCAAATAGCTTAATTTATGATATGCTTTGTAAACAATTATTTCAGTAATTTCGTTTAGCAAACTGGCATATAGCTAAAAAGTGATACAACTTGGGAAAAGCTTTTACCAATACCGATGAACAACCCAGGAGTTAGGAAATTCTAATGATAAGTGCTCATGCGTCATGTAGTTCATTCACAAACTAAATCCTTTTATAATCTTTCATAATGCGTTCAGTAAGCTTTTACTAAATTTTACAGCACAGATTACTTTGCCAGTGACAGTGACTTCAACAGTGACATGATTATGTCTGGAATTACACAATGCATACCGCAATAAGGATAATTTTTTGAAGTGAAGCCTGTCATGAAGAATAGTTTGATGCAACGATTCGGGTTATCGCAGTTCACGTGGATAACCTTTGATTATCAAACTGAACTATGGATTACTACTGCGCAAATCGATATGTGGGAGATTTTATTTATGCTTGCAGAGTATTTATAACTGTTGGAATGAAAGTTTTTAAATTTAAACTAGTAATTCCAGCATTTGGCGTTGTTATGGTTTTTTCTATTAAACATTTTGATTGAACATAAATATACGTATACAGGTTTAGCATATATTGACGTCGTTGACTACAGCATTGCTTGATGTATTTTATTGTTGTATTTTTGCTATAATAAAAACTTCACCTTCATTATATCCTGTATTTATCAGAGAATTTTTTTTTTTGCAAATGAAACCAGTTTTATAAAGACCAACTATAGATATATGATTCTATTGATTCCTGACCTAAAGATTACTAGTAGGTGCAACATTGCATGGGAATATATAAGTTATTTAAAAACTTCATTTCCTTTAAAGATTTAATTTGCTTACCTTTGAAGACGACGCACAGGGAGATATATTACAACTGTTTTACTGGCGCAAAAAGCTACTGGCACTTTTAAATACAAATCAAATATTAAGCGTGTAATATATGCTTCGAAAATTTGGGGAATCAAGACTACTGCACCTGAATGCTCCCGGAATGCAACTGCGCAAAATTGCAGCAGTCTCTCAGAGGTTTGTATTTTAATCGTAATCCTTATATCGCAATCATTATCTCTGATTTTGCACTCAGCTCTACATTGTTTTACGAGCAGCATGGGATATTCTGACTGTATTGAATTTACACATTCTTTTTTTATACAAACACATCTTGATGCTAATAAATCTTTGTTTACTTTTAATCTTGGCAGTTGGAAATTATTACTGTTAACATTTTGAATTAATTTCACAAGTCAAACACAAAGCTTAAACATAGTTGGATGTGCATATGTTGTGAGCAGTATTATTAAATACAAAGTAGCCTATGTTAAGGATACGTATTAATTTTTTGTTACAATCTAGATCAACAGAAGATCTGGCCTCACACTCAAACAAACAGAACGCAACAAATGTACACAAGCATCAAGCCAGCTGACAATTAAATTCCGGGTTATTTTTTACATTATTGGATTTATTGCATATGATGCAGCTATTTACTAGCAAAAGGACCAGAATCTTAGAAAATACGTGTACAAAATTGTGCATGGTGCAGGACAAAATTATTGGTACATCTTGCTAGTTTGAACAGATTGGATTTGCAAGTAGAATTTAAACTTGTTCTTACCCTAGCAAATCCCTTATGAACTCTGCATTTAATTTTCAACCGTGTTTCGCAAAGAAAATACGAAATTCCCAACAAGATCCCAATACCGTACATATAAAATATTACAATAGTGTTTGCTTTTAAATGCACAGTGAACTCCAAATCAAGTTCAGATTCTTTGCTTGCATTGCTGAAATTGCGTTCTATTTGAATGTATAAGTGCTTAGCGTGGATGTCGCTGATATACTTAAAATGATTGTAAATACCAGACGACCACATTGTCTGAATTCTACGCATTGTCCACGAATCCATCCAATACTGAAAAGTCCAACCTTTTCTAGTTGGCATAAAATTGTCTCCACCGGTTGAATAAAGCTTAGGTCGGGTTGAATTTAAATGAACGTGCTGGGCTTTCATGACATACTCAAGATCTTTAATTCTATCCGACCACTCTAAAAATGGCATATTTGCCAGAGACGTTTGGAACAAAGTTTCGAGAAAGCGCATTGAAGTCATTCATAGATTTCAGGGCATGATTGGCGTTAGCTATACGACTGTACAGTTTTTGTTCTTTTGTAGTGTTTAGTATGGTACCGTTTTTACTAAACATTTTAGAAGTAGACAGGTCTGAAAAAAATAGAAACGCACAAACATTGCTCAAATTATCAAAATCGCATACCTGTTTTTTCAAAAACCAAGATTTTAAATTATCTGTGCTTATCGTTGGTGGAAAAATAAGTGCGTAATTTCTATCCAAAATCTCGTCAAACGTTTTGTAAAAATATGGAACTTTTGGAGCCGTAAGTTCACCAATATTGTCGCCCATGTAAAAGTATCCAATTACAAATACACAGACTGTCAACACTTGGGTAGCGATTTTCAATCGATTATTACAAAACTCACTGCCTTGAAACAGAAAAATTCGGCAAATTGCCAAAATTAAATGTGTAAATTTAAATACGACTGCTACAAATAAATTAACATTTTCAATCTTCGGTACATTTTGGTAGTTTAAAATAATTAGAACTATTACAACCATTCCTAATAGTAACCAAGTTGGCAAATCAAATGCAGAAACGAATCCACTAAACGATAAACGTTCTGTGATGTAGCCACCGTCGAACGTAAAGAATTGCATGGTTATCACGTCAGTGATGGTTGATGCACCCAGCACAACATCCGTCACCATTGTTAGATTTACGTCGAAAAACATTGGTCCGCAGGAATGAATGGATACGTTTTTAGAAAAAACTGCTTCAATGGATAACCGATCCCGGTTTCTAATTGTTTCATCCCTAAAAATGGTTCCATAAAGATGATCAGATTGACACACGCTGACATCGTTCACTAGTTTTCCAACTGGGCTGACCCCTGTTGTCAATAATATTTTAACTACACTGGAGTCCACCGGGATACGTCCATAGGGAATTTGTAGATTGCTTCCGCATGCCTCACAGAAAATTGATGTTTTAAAATATTTGAATTCTGCAGACTGTTGCTCAATACTTGCGCTGTAAACTTCGACAAGCACTTTGTGGTGGGCTATGAATCCAGATATATCCCATCCAAAAATACCGTTGTTACACCAATTTGGATTATTGGTACAATAAGACGAGAAAATTGCTTCATAATCTTTTCTCCCATTCATATTCAGAAGAACAATTTGTACATCCATTGTTCTAAAATATGCAGAGTTGTGGGATTCCAAGTTAACACCATACGCTGGAAGCATCGTTTTTGACAGAAAGTTTTGTTTTGAGTGTAGAAACGGGTTTAGTAGAAATCTTAGTTGCGGCAAGTTTATCTGCATGTCATGTAAGCGCCTATTGGAAATTGCTTCCAGGAGTACGTGAAGAATTCTGGCCCATCCTGACGGTGCGACAAATACACGTGAAACGTTGGATGGCATGTAATTATCATCCCAATAAATAGACTGCTTTCGAAAAAACGCCTTTGTAGACAATGAAGTTGGATCATATAGGCTGCTAGATATTACAACTACGCTGTTATGTAGGTTGGATGGTAAGTTGCAATGTAGGATGTTTAGAAAATGAACCAGGTTCGTTCCACCAACCACTGGTAGAAATGAATTAAGCACTGTAGAAATTTGTCGGACCCGAAACTCACATATAGTCAACGGTTGTACTGTAGATAAACAAATGAAAGAAATGTAAAGGATAAGAGTAATAAAAAGGCTGTAAAACTTATACATTTTCAAGCAAATTTATATTCTTTAGAATAGTTGCAAATCTGTAGTATGTTTTGGAGAATCCGAAGCCACTGACCTGTAATATCGGCTAATATAGGTACTTGTTTTTCTGTTTAAACTAATTTGGTAATTGATTTACAGAGCGAAAACAAACATTCTACACGTGCCGTGTTTTAGATGAAATTAAAGTAATAAACTTAATCGAAGCTAAACATACTAACGTGCACGCAATAGGCATATAACTGAACCACTTTTATTATATGTGCATTACCTATTTGGCCTGGTGGTGAACCCAATAAGAATCCACGTTGCAAACTTGAATTAATAATATGGATAATTAAATTTAGTTTTTGTTAGTAGTAATGTCATAACACCTGCTAAAAGCCGTTGACATAACCTTTTGTGTTAGTTTTTTTACGTGGGTATCTTGATGGAGGCAAAAATTTCCCTACTAACATTACTTGTTGGAAAATTACTTATTATGATCAAGTGCTACAATTTGTTTTGTCTTGCGGTTTATGGGACTTCGTTTGCTCCAATTTGGCAAGTTTGACAGCCAGAACTACATCTGATTATACTTATCAAAACAAAATGATGTAGTCATACGCACTTAATAAACTGCTAATTTTATGTAATGAACTGACGCTTCTCTAAAATCGCAAGCTATAAGACGTAATTTTTTTACAGTGAGTAAGAACGCGTGATGGGGGGACACAAAAATTAAACCTACTTGGAATTTGAAAGTTTTTGCTTTATTTGAATACACATACGTCAAGAATATTCCACACCAAGTTTCAGTGTCTCAAGTTGCCCCATGACGAAATTACAAGGGTTCGAATTTTGAGCATCGAAGAACGACTTGTTGAACCGTTATTCCGTGAGGATGGAGAGTTGGTGGCTGAAACTTTTTTGGTAAATTAGTCATAGTATTAGGTTTATTTTGTGACAATATTACGTCAAGACCACGTGTCTGTAATTATTTAGAAAATAATTTGTCAAAAAATCGGAAAATTTCACGATTTTTTAAAATTTAAGCTGCTATAACTTACCATATGTTGAATTTTAGAAACTTCTAGAAGGTTGACCACCTACAATGTTTATTGCTATTTGTACTACAGAAAACCGTTTTCAAAAATATGAAGTAGTTAGGAAGTTATGCGTAAAACTGTAAGTCAACACATTTTCTTTGACCGACTTTCATATATTCAGAATAAGATGACAACTTCTCTAGAAGTTTTGGTGCAATGATTAATAGCACATTTAAAAGCCCTAAAAATGCGCTATCTAAAGTGACCATGACAACCTTGAAAATACTTGACCATAGCAAATGCCAACGAAAGTATTGCTGGATATGGGTTTGTCAAAACGGGTCCCAATTTTACAAAATCAGGCATAACTTTTCTTGGAAATCGAAATTTGCAAAAATGAAAAAATCCATTTTTGGCCAGTTAATTAGAAACATTCTGACACCTTGACCAATTGAATTGGACGTCTTGGTGACAAGTGGCGAATGACAGAATGAGGCAATCTCGATCAATATTCAAAATTCCGAGTTTTTAAAAACTTTTTAATTTTTGTGATATTGGCAGCTAAAACAAAAAATAAGTGCACGTTTTTATTACTGGTGAATGTTAGCAGCGTTTTACGCAAATATAGGCTCATAAAGCATATCTTGAATAAATTCAAAAATTTGAAAATTGATCGAGATTGCCTCATTCTGTCATTCGCCACTTGTCACCAAGATGTCCAATTCAATTGGTCAAGGTGTCAGAATGTTTCTAATTAACTGGCCAAAAAATGGGTTTTTTCATTTTTGCTTGATTCTTGCTTTTGTATACGAAAAACCGTTTCAAAAAGTTTGCATTATTTCATGTAATTTTTACTACAAGACAGCCTTTCTGCGGCTATATATACAAATTATTTCTACCAATATTTTTACCAGTGAGCGAAAGCTGAATACAGTCTTCAATAAATTGTAGTACGCATCTTTTTAAGCAAGAAGACTCGCTCTCGATTATTTTAAGCTGGTTTACCGGCAACTGAGTTCAACAAGGAAGCAACCTTATAAATTGAATACGGCATTTTTGCGTGACAACACAAGCAAATTACTTCCTTACTGAGAATAAGTTTTGCCTCAAGTAATAAATAACTGAAGAAGCTAATGAGTAAAAATTCATTTACCAGGTTTCCGGCTGAATTTTTTAATTTAGTTCTTCATAAGGGTATATATAGGTACAACCATGCTCTAGTATTGCCTACTATGCCTACCGTCATGTATGCTTTCTAAATACAGAAAACTATCACGCAACAGTCTTGTTTTTGAGACCACCACCACTTGTTTTTTGTAGCTTTTGTCACAACAGGAAGTGACTAAAATCGATTATGATGAACATGGACATTCTAAGCTTGACAGGGAACAACGTGAGAGCAATTTTCTACTCTGACTTCATGTTCTTTGAAGCAGACGGCATAAATATTCAAGTTGTATTGTGTGATAAACTTTTTACAATTAGGATCATTTAGAAAGTTTGACAAGATTTTTCTCAGAACCTAGCTGATCGACAAGTCTAGAAAAGTAAATTATTTTTAGTTCCGGCAATTAACTTAACCTCCTTTTGCAAAATGTATGTAAGACTACTACTCAGAGCACTCAGCTTTCTCCACATCCTTAGTCTTTCAGGTACAATTTCAATGTTACAAATTCAACCTGATCACATTATCGACTTGAATACAGAACTACAAGTCTTTGAAAAGTGCTTAGTCCACATGATGATAAGTCACGTTGTGGACTTTCAAAGTTATGGATCGTATCAAGTTATGCCACCAAATATTCCTATAATATTATCGCATTACAAGTACATTCCGTCGAAATCAGGACCAATTTTGTGCAACAGCGAACAATATTATACACTACTATGGGGAACTTCAGAATTTCTTTTTAGAAGTTCAACGCCACGAAAGCCAATTTGTACTATTCAAATGTACATAGATCCACTTCCCTGTAATACATGGTCTGTTATCACGCCCGACCATCACGACATTTCCCGTCTAATACCAGAATCATATTTGGACGTTGTTTTCTATCAAAAACCTAAACCCATGGTGGGAATAATACTGGCAAAGTATTATTGGTATATAATGCATGTCACAAGGCATTTGTCAAATGAATTAGAGACGAATCCAGGTTCCATTCTACTTGTATTTGATTATCTTACCAGGTTTTCCGCAAAAGTGGCACATGTGGAATCAGTTAAACTGCTTGTATTAATCAAATATAGTGAATCAAAGGATCGTTACATTGCCCAGAAGTCATTTGTTGCATCGTTTCGAAGGAAATTGCTACGATTTTATGCTCAGACTACCACGTACTGCACTAAAGCTTCCACAAAGTTGAGTCAGCACGTCGACAATTTAGAAAATACAAGAAAATGTGGAAGAAAAATATTTCAAGACTTTGCTCGATACGAACTCACAAAATTCAACCTGCTGGAATTTCGACCAGCGCTAACCTTGCCGAAGATCCATGCGACAAATTTGAGAAACCTAGTGATTACAGTGTTGGAAGTTCAACTAACCGAAATATCGAAACATGGACTACTATACAAAATTATGCAAAGCATTTTCCCTAACAATACAGTAATAAGTTATGACGAAACTTTGTATTTTTTATCTCTCGATACGTTTCTGCCAACCATAGAGTTTCAAGAGGCATTTGCAACAACTGGACGAGAGATGTTTTTCGAAGGCGTTTACCCAGTGCATTTTCTGCTTTGTACCAAACTTCGGCAAACACAATCCATTTCAATGGCAGGATACGTTTCATCTTTTGACTTATATACCTGGACTGCGGTTATAGTTAGCTCGCTGCTTACGCTTCTGGTTCTGGAAAATACATCAAGCGTCAAAAATTCAGAACACTGGAATTATTTAACGTTTTCGTTCAACATATTGGTTGGCCAATCCGTTAGTTTCTTAGAAAAAAGAAAAACTCCAATATTTCCTTGGGTGTTTATGGGAGTGCTGCTATCTAATGAGTACCACGGTACTAATATCGACTTGTTTGTTAATCAGTTAACACCACAACCTTTGGATTCACTTGAGCAACTTTCAACTAACAATTTTACAGTTTACTCCAAACCTTCAGAAGCAATAGCGAGCACCTATTCTCTGTTAAAACAATATTTACAATTAGGCTTATAATTTATGGCTGAAGCAATTTTTGCACTTTCAATACAACAAGTATTTGGGGTTAGGTATCCCAATGAAATGGATATGTATTGGAGATTATCTGCGGGGATGAATCCAGAGTTTAAGCAGCGTCTTAATAAGCTACTTGCTCGACCCAAGTCCTTAAAAGAACACATAAGTGCAAACAAGACAATATTGGACCGCATAATTGCTTGCAATCAAACCGCACTGGTTGCTCGATATGATAAACTTTTTGAGGTGTACAGTGATTATCTAAACCAAGACAAATTTGAGAACGAAATGAATGTACATATAAGTAGTGCTCCTTACGGCATGCTTTACTACAGCTTTCTATTTTTATCGTTACCAGTATCAGGTGAACTGCTGTACACAAGAATGTTTTCAATAATGCAATCTGGTCTCTACTTAGTATGGGCAAAGCAAGAACGGCAAAGCCTTCCCTTAAAGCTGAAACAAAACATTAGACAATACAAGGCCAATCGCGAGCACATGTTGATGCCCGAGCCAACACCACTTACTATGAGCACAAATATAGTGGTCAATTTTTATGTTCTGCTTGGATCTTTGGCTGTTGCTTTGGTTTGTTTTGTTATTGAGTATTTATTGCACGTTCAGTGGTGGAGCCTTAAAATTGCTCTGAAAGCATTTGTTGCTGTAATGAAGACTAAATGTAAGAAAATATGTCATTGTAGGAAGAAAACCGATTTCGCGAAAAGTAAAAATAAATAAGCTTAGCAACATAGACTTCACTTTTTACAAGAATCATTAGATTGAATATTTAGAATTAAAGATTGTTAGACGTAGTACTATGTTAGGAAGCGATATCATTTATGTGTGTAATAATTCTAATAAAGTAATATAAATTGTAATTTCAGCAAATTGCTATTTTGCCATATTAATACCGAGTACTGTACCGTATTTTTTTGTATTTGTTGATGGAGCTAATTCCGTATTACTTGGATTTTCAACTTACGATTTCGTGGTTGCTGGAGTTGTTGGATTTATTTCAAATAAGCCGAAATAATCGAATTTTATGCCTGTATACTCAATATATAAAGTTTGTGATTACCGACTTATCAGTCCATCACGATTACGACGCTCTTTTTCGCTTTTCGAATTTTTGCTCTTTTTTATATTACTACATTTCTGATTGTCTAAGCAATTTATGGTACACTAATGAACAATCCGATTTTAATCCAGATCAGAAAAATACAAAAGTTATGATGGAATAGTATAATGTGGGATATTAATTGCTTCTGTTCAAAAAAATTCCTGTTCTTCTAGTTATTGAGGATCAGAATAAACAAAAGAGTTACACATTCGACTTTGTTAGTACTAAAGAAAACCAATAAATTGTTTGTAGACTTTGGTAGTTTGTTAGCTAATCTTACTTTGCTTCCTTTGTTGTTACAAGACTTATGTTAAAACGTGGCATTTAAAACCCACGGGAATATAATTGCTTTGAATTCAATTTCATAAACATTTAACTGACGGAACGTAAACAATTTCAGGTTGTGCTGGTGAGAGCTGTAAAATTCATTTGAAACATACATGTGTACTTTGTTTGGTATAAAATGAACATCTTGAAATATACAATGCGGGCTATGCAAGGCATGTTCAGATCGTCATAGACTGAAATATGGTGATTTACAAAGATTTGCCATTCCGTTGAACGCAATTATGTAAAATATAATAAAGCATGAGATCTGCAAAGTATTTTGCCAGTCATAAGTCATACATATTTATCTAAACATTTATATCATTTTTATTCAACATTTTATTACTCCTATTTTGTAAATTAATGTAAAGTTTGTACCGCAATGCGCATTGACTTGACTCGTGAGCTTATTCTAAATACTTGAAAATTACAGTAAGCTATTACACATTGATAACATTTTTTGAGCGAATCTAAAACTCGACCAGAGCATTTCACAAGCCAAGCACGAACTTCTACAAGAAACCTACTTATTGATGTTAAAATACCTATTCCATAAACAGCAAATACTACCACAATATTTCCACTTATTTTTGCACTCTGTGGGCAAATAGCATCACTATTTTTGGAATAGTTTCTCCCACTGTGGTAATTTGCCAGAGTAGATATAAAAACACATTCTACCGCACCTATATTCTGTCCTGTTATTTTGTTTTCACGGGTAAAATTCGGGGGTATACTGTCCTTGTATAGCTGTGATATTGCTAATTTGGTGGTGTCTTTCAGGTAAGTATGGTTTTTTGGTATGAATAAAACTTCTAATATGCAATTGAATGGAAAGTGTTGGGGTTGGTTAGGGAAAATATATCATGCAGTTTGAATATACCTATATTTTGGCAAAGTTTGTGACGTGTGTTGTAGTAGGGTAGTAGGGCAGCAAGGGTTGCGTGTGTATTTTGGTTAGCTTTAAACCTTCTAATTTGCAATCTTGGGATAGGTAAGGGTTTAGGGATGGTAGAAATGAAAAAAAGATATCATGCAATGAGAGATTATGTACCTATATGCTGTCAACGTTTGTGAAATGGGTTTGCGTAGCAAGGGAAAAAGTTGTTTGTGTGTTGTGTTGTTATTGCCATAGCAACCTAAGCTGAAAGGAAAACTTGTTTTCGAACATAAAATATAATAACATCCCCTTTTCCCCATGTATTTCCACATATATAATAATATAATTTGCTTTGTTTTTATGCATTTCCCATTTATTTTAAATATATTTTATTAAATTACCATATATTCTCAGTATAGTTACATGTTATTGTCAGTATATCGTAGGGTATTTTCATTTTCCTATTATTATTTCCAATAAGTTTATTAGATATATACCTAGTTATTTGTATTTTGTTGAAATATTTGCATTTTTTCAGAAACTATTTAGTCTTAGTTTGACATTCAACCAAGTCAAACGTGTTTTTAGAAACCATTGATACCAAAATTTACATTTAGTTTGAGCAATAATTTAATATGGCGACCCAAAAGAGGGCATCTGCACAAACCAGCAGAGCAGGTGTGCGTGGTAGGAAGCGGAAAATGGTTGAAATCGAACCAGAAACCGGTCCTATGAACCCATCGCTTGACTTGTATACAGTGAAAGTAAAGGATTCAAGCATTCTTTCAACACATTGCGAAGAATTGCTTCCACTTTACGCCTCTACCCGTGATGACACACCTTTAGTATTTGAAGTTAGTGCATCCCCAACGCAATATTTGGATTTAAACAGCATGTATTTGTATCTCCGATGCAAAACAACTGACCAAGATGGCCAAAAACTTGATGCTGCAACAAAAACTGCACCCGCAAACCATATTTTTGGTGCACTTTTCAAGAGAATGGAGAAATGTACCAGGAACCAACGTAAACTATCCGTACGAGAGTTTCATCAGCAGAGCCATCCGAAACTCTGATGATGCAAAAGGGACAAAGCTGCAGTGCGAGTTATTTATGAAGGAAACTCCGTCAGCTGTTAGTGAAACCAACCCTGCCTACATGAAAATGAAATCAATAAGAGATTCATTTGAAGTTGTTGGGAAAATTCCGCACGGTTTGCTTGAGCAAAATGTTATGTTACCCAGCGGACACTCTTTGAGAATTGAGTTGCAACGTTCCGATAACAAGTTTTATTTAGTTGGAACGGATCCGACAAGTGCTGAGCAGTTTGTTGATAAAATAATAATTGAGGAAGCCGTTTTAAAATGCAAAAGAGTCCTGATTAATCAAAATGCTCGGGCGGAACACCAAAATAATTTACAGGAGCGAAGAAGAATTTCTTACGAATTCAAAGATTATAACGTTCTGGATTACAATATTCCAAGTGGCTGCATGGATTTTACCACAGAAGTTATTAGAGCAGGAGAAATTCCTGATGCTCTTGTAATTGGAATGGTTGAAAAGGATGCATACATTGGAAAACCATCCAAGTCTCCATTTCAGTTTAAGCACTTTGGCTTGCAATCAGTGTCACTTGATTTGGACGGAGAGGCAGTCAGCTGCAAAAAATTGGAAATGGATGTTGAAAGCGGGAAGTACATGTGGGCATATCACCAACTGTTTAATGTTTTGCCGAAAAGTATAACGGGGAACGGAATCAACCCAAAGGATTTTGCCGCAAACGGGCTCTTTCTGCTGGCTTTTGATTTGAAAAACTTCGAAACTACAGAGGGGATGGTGAAACAAAAGGATGGAAACCTGCGAGTGAATCTACGTTTCAAAGCAGCATTACCAAACGACATAGTTTTGTTGTGTTACACTGTGGACAAAAAGCTTTTACAAATTGATAATAACAAAGATATATACATTGTACGCTGAAAAACTTATTTTATTTTGTTATTTTGTTCGAGATTTTAAATAAATTTGTTCACAAACAAAAAAACACAAAGTTTTAAAAATTTGATTTGACTTTTTTAAATAATAAAAAATTCTAAAGCAGCGAGTTGAAATAAAATACCATCTCGAATCTCAACACTTTCTAAAATAAAATTTCTTTTTGAAAATTGTGTAAAAACTAAACAGCAAACAAAACTAATTATGTCTGATAAACTTTAAAAAATAATTAAGTTAGTTTAGTATAGTAAGTTTTAGTATAAGTATTGTAGAGTAGTAATATTTTTATTGTAGTTTTATGGAAAATTGTAAAATATTTTGTTTGTAATAAATTTATTTAAACTTAATTTATGTTTTGTACCAATTTTCATTATAAAAATCGCATAAACACCAAAAACTCATAGTGTACAGAAGCACTTCCGGTTACATTTTCAAATATTTTTTTCTATAAAAATGATCACCAACATAAATAATAACAGGCGCTAAAGGAAAATTTAAATAAACTTAATCATTACCAAAAAACCCTTATGGTCAAAAGCACTTCCGGTTCGATTTGCAAAAAAAATTTTCATGAAAAACAATCTCCATGTCATGTAATGAAAGTGTATAAACAAACATGTGCCATTATTTATTCGGAACGTTAATAATTTCGAAAAAGAAAACTGCAATATTGCAAATAAATGCATAATAAGCACAATACAATCATTGGGGCGAATCAATACGCACAAATCTACTCGCATTTTCCAGGTTTTATCAATGCATGTAAGAATAAAGGTTGCAAAACAAGTTTTCTTTTCAGCTTAGGTTGCTATGGCAATAACAACACAACACACAAACAACTTTTTCCCTTGCTACGCAAACCCCATTTCACAAACGTTGACAGCATATAGGTACATAATCTCTCATTGCATGATATCTTTTTTTCATTTCTACCATCCCCAAACCCTTACCTATCCCAAGATTGCAAATTAGAAGGTTTAAAGCTAACCAAAATACACACGCAACATTTTCCCTACTACCCTACTACAACACACGTCACAAACTTGCCAAAAACAGGTGCATAAATTCGCATGATATATTTTCCCTAACCAACCCCAACATTTTCCATTCAATTGCATATTAGAAGTTTTATCCATACCAAAAAACCATACTTACCTGAAAGACACCACCAAATTAGCAATATCACAGCTAAACAAGGACAGTATACCCCCGAATTTTACCCGTTAAACAAAATAACAGGACAGTATACCCCCGAATTTTACCCGTGAAAACAAAATAACAGGACAAAATACCCCGGAAATAATAACAGGACAGAATATAGGTGCGGTAGAATGTGTTTTTATATCTACTTGCCAGCCAATCTAAAATACCAGAGACCTTGTAAAACATTATTTGCTGAATATGAAATCCTGACGAGATATCATTAAGTGAAATTCCTATTTCACTTGCACTGTATATTTCATTTCCAATGGACAAACTTGAGCTGCTTGGAGAACCTTTAGTTAGTAACTTTTGCATGTAATTTTGAGCCAAGGCTTCGGACATCACAACTGCCACTCCCTCACAAGTTGTTAAATTATCAAGCCACCAGGCTTCCTGATACTCCATAAACTCTTGTTTAATTTGCCTTACTGCAGATCGAAATTTTAGCATCAATTTAGGTGGCAACCTATTAGACAAGAATTCGTGTAAACGTTTATTAAGACTACGACCAGAAACGTTCATTTTCTCCAGTTCATTAATTTTTCATGTTACGTTTGAATGAATGCTTGAATTTCTCAAGATCTCTTCTGCACTGGGATTACTCAGGTTATGTATGAAACGCTTACTGAAGCTAGATAAGGCTTCGGAAACCACCAGAATGTTTGTACTTTTGGAATTAGCAAAGTGATTTTCCATATAAGTGATTCTACGTAGGCTTCCCAAGATTTTATTCTCATAATCACGCTTAAATGTAAGTGTCGATACAACACTAAAAAGCTTAACTCCGTCCTGTTTTAACTGATCTAACGTGTCGTAAAGGAGTGGTATTCTGGGAGTTATCATGTTGTAAACCTTTGTATTCTTGTACGCATTGCTTATAACAATAGCAAGAAGAAAAATACTAGCAATTGGACAACGTAGTGACTTTGTTTTCATAGTTTTAGAGCTAAACGGATCACCCTGTTCCAGCAAAACTTTCAGCAAACTGAAGAACTCTATTTCGATACGTTGTACACAACCTATTTTCTGTCTAGTCGATATCTCCTGTTCTAGTTTTCCAAGTACGATAGGCATAACTATAATAAATGCAACTATGAAAATCCAAGTGTTCTACTCATATGCACAGAATAAGCAGCTGAATGGTAAAGATGATACACCCCTTGTGCCACAGGCCATAAAATGCAAATTACTTGAAGGATTTGGAATACTTATGAGGTTAGTTATGTGCCCTCTATCACGCATTGCATCCGTAAAATACACTTGAACTAAAGGTTTATCATTTGACAATTGATCAAAAGGAACTATTTTGTAGTTCTTCATAACTTGTCACTTCACACAGTTTATGTAGAGTGTAGAATTGTGAAAAACGGTATGTAAAACCTGAGCAAGGGCAACATAGAGACCATATTGATTGCGAGAAAAAATATGATGCCTTCCTGAATGCTGTCTACGATCTAGGTAGCAGCTGAGAAAGATTTCTTTAATCTCTTGATGGGATTTGCCGAAAATTTGAAAATCTGGAGACAAAGAAAAATTAACTGATTCATGTGTCCGAAAGAAATTTGCATAAATAAATGTCATGATACATGAAGGAACATTTTTGGCATCTACTGTACTAAAAATACTCGCTATGTTATTGTGTGCACTATTGTTTGCAACTAAAGGAATGTAAAAGTACATTGTTTTTTTCTTGTTAAAACGACATGCAAAAATAAGATAGATCCAGTTCGGTCTATTCCACATTTGATGCCATTTGAAATCCAGATATCAAAATCTAAGGAACTATACATATTCCAAATTCCAGTCCTGCTAGAAACTAAAAGAGTTAAGGTTGGTAAATCAAAACCACGCCTCTCGGATGGCAACCACCCTGCCTTGACAAAATCCAGTACAAAACTATACCTCATTATAGCATACATGTGATACATTAGAAAGCTTGGGGGGTTTACAAACACGTTAACTTGCCAATTCCACGGTCGAGTTGAAGCAGCACACTTTAAAAGATAAACTTTGTGACAAATGGCTGCTGGTTCGTCTCTGTAATACTTAATATTATCATAACCTACAAACATGATAAATTTTGAACTCGAGCACATATCCGGTTTAAGTTTACATGTCTCCGTACAATTTTTCTGCGGGCTCGACAAATGGTGCAAAGTAAAATAAGGGCTTAACGGATGCTGGTAGTTTAATCAACTCGAGCTTTCGAAATTTTACTAATTTCTTCCTCAGGAGTAATAATACAGGCAAAATGTAGAACGAACACAGGAACGCATTACAATAATTTTATGAAGAAAAAGCTAAATATTATTGAAATAAAGAATGTTGCATAGCCATCCTTGGTTACGAGTCCAGTTCGGGGATAAGCTTTAGTAGGAAAGTTTAAACAATGGGACTAAGTACTTTGCCGTTGTTTTTGTTGATTCGTTTGTTCGGAGGAATATTTTGGATGTATAAGCCTTCTTTAGCTTCCCTATGAAAATGGCGAGGTTCTACTTCAACAAGACTTGCTGAGTCAATTGTTAAAATGTGGTCCGGATATTCTTTCATGTGGGCTCGACAAACACCAGAGGTCCCTACCAAGGATATGTACCTAGTTGTGTACTCACTATTCCCCGTGTTGGTTTTCTAATGATGACTGGAGGTTATAGCTCGTCAATATCAATATTTCGGAATATGTTTACGAACACAACTTACGAATGCATACCACCTAATGAGTTTATAGATTCAGCTAACTGAACAGAGGTGGTTTCGTGCTGGTACTGTGCTCACATTTTGCTGTGCACCTACCAAATTACGTTTCTGGATATGCTACTGAGATTCCTATCTCGAACATATAAAAAATCACAAGTGTTTGCTTTTAACTGTACTGTGATTGCCAATCCATGTTCTGCTTCTCTGCTTGCATTTCTAAAGGCGCCATCCACTAGTGACGTCATTTTTTAGGGTCAGGCAGTCGTCCGTCAGTGAAAGCGAAGACTAGTGACATGGATGGGTGGTTGGCTAATGGCAAACGTGAATTCACTACAGTACCACCAAAGATTCAAATATCCTCTATTGAATACCTCTAAAGAAAGAGTTATCCTCTTTTTATTATTACTGGATTTTAACCTTTCCAACATGACTGAAAGAAAGCATGTGTGCTTCAACAAATTAAAATGTTTGAAGTACTACCACTATCTGGCCAGCAGTCCAGCCTTGAATTTCTTTGTGAACTTAGAAACATTTAGACATATTCAATAGAGTTATTGGGTTACTACAATTGCAAACAGTCCTACCTTCTAATCCCAATACAAAAAGCTGTGATTTTTTAATTAAAAGCTCCAAATGAGGTGCTCAGCCTACACAGAACTTACACGTTTTATCCAGTGGGTTTCAGGTAACAATTTGTGTGCCGTATATCGACAGAGTAGAAGATCAAAGTAAAAAAACAGGTTTTTTTCTAGTATGCGTATAGGCAAAGAATATACAAAATGCTTCAACAAGAGCATTGTTGTGCCAAGCAAATGCTGGCATTACATTTAGCCCGTATTCACAACATACCTCGTAAATTTAAAAGAATAGGAGGAATGCCCGAGAATTTTATACAAATATTATACATTTTAACGATCCAGCGTGCGCAGAGATAAAACATTTCTAGACGTATAACAACAACTCGGTTTGAATAGAGGGATCTATTTTACAGCATTACTCGGGCTAGGAGACCATGCACTGCGTAGACACAACATTTTTAGCATACCGGAAAAAATCAAACTGTAAGGTTTGGACAAAACATTTCTCTCTTACGATTAGGATTTTTTAGCTTGCAGCTTGGGCTGAAATCGGTGGCGTAAGTAATTTTTATTAAGTACTTTCACAATATTAGCATCATCTGCACAGTATTATTCAACTGTACATGTGAAGCATTTGTTTTTAAAGTTGTATTGCTCAATAGCATTAAAACCATCAAAGAAAATTGCTATGTATTGTATTAGTATTCTAATCTAATAACCTACTATACTATTATTCAAATACTTTACATTCATTTTTATCATGCAAACAACTCCAACCAGTAACACATTTTCTTAACATATTTTTAATATTTGTAATAAACCGTACTGTTCCACGACGTGCACACTTAAGCATCAGAATAATCAGGCAGTGAATTTCGCCAGCAAACACGGCAAGCGAGAAAAAAACCAAAGCCAAATAAACGATAAAAATAACCACAACATTATCCTTCATTTCTAGCTTTTTTACACTGTCATGATTTTGTCTAGCTAGCTCAACCGTACTATTCCATGATTCCATTCGCGAATACCAATACTGCCAAAACTCGACTATTCCTGACTGAAAAAGCATGTGTACTCTTTTATAAAGAACGTTTTGATCAATCTGAATGAACTCAAACCCCCAACCTTTTTTCACACGCCCCAGAGACTCTTTACTCATTGTCACTTTATCTGTAATTATTTGTATTTTCTTCAGCTCAGAGTACATATTATAAATGGTTTTGTAGTGTTCCATGAATGCTACTCTATTGCATTCTGCGATTTTACTACCAAATGTATTGGGATTTTTAAGAAGTTCCCAATACAATGTTCTATTTGTTCTTGGATCGAACAGTTGTTTTGAAATGCTTGAAACAAGCAAGCGATTTGCAGATGTACTAGAATTTACGTAATCATCTTCAAACATGTACTTAAGTATGGGGAGACCCGGTAGCAACTTGAAACCAAATACTTGGGCGGCAAGATTACTAAATTTTGTCAGAAGAGAATCAACGTGCACCGTTACGCCATGGAATAATTGTCTGGGATTTTTACCTGGTGAAAAGGTGTTCAGAAATTTAAAGTTATGATTTATCAGCTGTGTAAAGGTTTCAAGCTTTTGCTCGGTTAACGGAGCCGTAAGCTGTGTGATATTATCCCCTTTGTAAGCATTACTTAAAATAACGCACATCAAAATCCATGACCACAATATATGTCTGACCCCTTTTTTATGCACTAGTTTGTTACCTTGCTCAAGTAGAGCGCTGATCCAGACTACTTGAGAGCTTCTTGATAAACTCTTATTTCGGAAATTAAGAAGGCATCCAAAGACTACTCCACAGAAAATTAAAAACCCCCATGTTGGAGTGTCAAACACGCTAATTAGAACTGAGAAACGAAATTTGGGCTCGTCAACAACATCTGAGCAAACTACAAAATAGTATCCTTCTGTTTCAATTGAGATGTATTGTAGGTTAGCAGTTCCCTCGGTTACATAAAGTATGGACGTACTTCCGGCTATCGCTAACCATAAATGTCCTGCAAAAATCGTGGAGTTTGCAAAGAGGATTTTCAACTGTTTCTCATCAATTGATATTTGTTTCATCAAGGACCAATCGGTAACGTATTTTGGAGTAGCATCATTTATCATATTTGCAAATGTTGAAGTTAACGAATCTTTGGAAACAACTAACCAAACTGAATAATCGTAAAACCAAGAAGATTCGTAATTTGCAAATGGATTAGGTTCCTGGTTGGAGGTTTGAGTATTAGGAGAAATCAATTCGTACTTGATATAATGAACCCCTAAATCATTCCATCTTTCAATTCCTGAACAAAATGCCTGACCTATGACGCTTTGGGGAAATGCGCATCTTAAAATTCTATCAGCTAGCAGTTTTTTGGACAAAAAAGTCCGCACCACGTATCTGTCGCGAATTAAGCCTTTATGCAAATTTACAGTAAGGAATATTTTAGTTGATTTTGTAGGCCAGGAAATTGACATACTCCCTAGAACATCAGCTTGTCGGAACATGAATTTTTCCTCATCTAACACTGGATCTTTGCTACTTACAAAAACAAAGAATTTGCTTTCCCCATAGTTGAATCCAAGTCTGGATTTTGGCAGTGTAAAATTAAAATTATATAGAATATTCTTTTTGATTCCAGAATAATTAAGTAGTGCTTTTGTTTGATTTTCATAATATGACTTTCCACCTTCTATAAAATCAACGATATTTCCAGATTTCGCAAACTTAGCTAAGTGCATCCGTGCTTCTTTTTGCAATCGGCTTCTACTATCGGCGTGTTCAAAAGATAATTCTTCAGTTATGGGAAGGGTCTTATAATCCCAGATGTAGCAATGTTTGTATGGAGAGATGTACACTGTCACTCCGCAGGTATGATAGGCCACTGACGTTGCTGGTATGAAATATTCTTCTTTCCCATACAACTCGTAAAGGTGATTGTCACAAACATACTGCATTTTCGGAAAGAACGTTGGTTTGAATGTATGCACTGACCTAATCACTGGGAACGGAATTGGTCTCAAGTTGTCGACAAATTTTTCCTATCCATATCATACGATAGAGAACAAATTTACTATATGTAATAGTATTTTTTATTTCAAACGCTTATTGTTAAATATTACCTTGTCCAGCAAAGCTGTCTGTATTATATGAAATGTGCATCTTCCAAACATCCCAAGGTCATTTGTAATATCCAAATCCTCTGCTTGGAGAAAACTCACCAGTCCTAAAGCAAGAAACGATTTTAAGAAATTTTTTGGTTTGCAAATAGGAGGCATTTTGAGTGTTTGATAAATAACCAGCAAAATAGCCAATTATTCTGTATGTAGCGTGAAGCGTTCTAGTATTTTGTGTAGACTAAAGGTTTGCTTATTATGGACAAACCTGTTTGTGGATCAAATAATATAGTTAGTTTCAGATTTACACAAGCATTTATGTTAAGTGCTCTAAGATTCGGGTACTTGTTCAATATTCTTTTTTCATGGAAACTATTATATGCATACATGAAGAGGATAAAATATAAAGACGCGTGCCAACAAATAAGTCTGAGACTAAAAGTTAATTAAATTTATTACATTACACCTTTACATTTTCGTGTAAGAAACACAACGTACAAAAGAACGCAAGTAAAATGGTATAAGTGTGGCCGAGTTTTTGATTAGCTTAGCTAGCAAATATATTTTTCAGAAAACCAGCACTTACAAAATTAAACATTTCTCTTCTTTGCTCTAGCTGGTGTTTCCAGCTTGTATAGAATATTGAAAATACGCATTTACGGTTAACTATTAAACTAGCTTATTGTAGAACAGAATACCAAAACAAATACAACAGACAATCGAATTCGAATTGATCTAATAAAATAACACGTTTTATTTTAAAAGTGTAAACTATGTTTGCTATACGTATAGAAGTTGAGTTGTAGTCAGGAAATCAATAAAATACGTTTAGGTAATTTAAACAGATTTTGGTATTTTCATGAGAATGTATTTTTGTTTTTCGAGAAACAATCAGCATTCAGCATGTAGACATATAATATAATAACTGAAAATCAATTAAGCTTTCTCTACAACAGTATGTAAGCTTATGTTTGTTGGCTGATCTCATCGTAAGTACGTTTTAACAGTATGTTGCATTAGACTGTCAGTTTAAACGTTGAGTTTTGCAAAAATTAAAAATAACCAGCAACCAATAATTTGCAAAATAGTTTCTTCCCGGAGGATGCACTTGCATAATCCAAACACAGTAATCTTGACATAGTCAGTGCTATCATTTAGCTTGTTTTCGGGCTTCAGGTCCCTGTAAACCATGTCCAGCATTTGAAGGTACTCAAAACACAAGATAATCTGGGCTGCATAAAAACCTCCCTTGGTTGTCGCTTAATTTTTGAAGTTAGTATAACAACTCGCCTCAGTTCATAATGTCCATGATTATGTACAGATTGATGCGGTGAACCGAAATGGAACTTGAGGTCGAAAATGCAATGAAGGGGTGGTCGATTCAAATTAGTACATTTTATTTTCTTTTAGGGTGTGTCCCACTTGCTGCTGTCTGACTACATTGGCTTTGACAAGGATCTTCATGGTTTTGTGCTGGACCAGCTTGACCGGACTGATGAACGCTTCCCCGGATTAATGAGAATGTTGAAGTCGGAAATGGAGGTGTTGGCTGATGGAGTTACAGTTTTCTTATATGGATCTACGAGTGTTTTAAATGTAACAGTATATGTGTGTAATTTAACTGATAAATGAGATTTACTTTAAGGCAACAGCAGTGTAATTTTTGGATACATTGTGCAACAACTTCATTTAAAATCTTTTGCTCTCGTGTTAAGCAATTTTCTGTTAGGAAGATATAAATTGGCCATTGGAACTTTAAATGTTATCCTGGTTTTTTTAAACACTCCAAAAAACAAATGACATGAAGTAACGATAGAAGCAAGTAGCGGCGCTGAGTCAACGTTTAGTATAAAGAAACGGATAGAATTAAAATCTGGAATTAAATACATTTCTTAAGATATAATCATAGTTATATGCTTGTACCTAATATTGAGTAACACCACGAGCTTGTTAACACCCAAAAAATTTTTTGCTTGAATTTCCAGAACTTTTATGTTGTTAGGAAGTATAAGTGCCCACAACACGGTTTACCAAGTTTCAGCTCCATACGTCGTTCTAAAGCCGCTAGGCAACAGTGTAGATATTCAGTGCTCAAAAAACGAAAATTTGCTAATATCTCAGATTAGGAGTAAAACTGGCCAATGATATTTTTTGCGATAGTTAGGTGTAATGGGACCCTTTATTGTGATACAACATTACTTGTCGACGAGTTTTTCCATTTTTGCAAAAATTCATTTTTTCAAGTTTTTTGAGGTTTTTTGTTTGTTTTCTGAAAACTTTTGAAGTAATATTTTTTTATGATTTAGTTTCATGACAAATTCAGACAGTTCTCCATCTTTATTTCACCGAAATTACCACAAAATCGAAAATTTCAGAAAATCGTATTTTTGCAATTTCTCGGTTATTCTTGGCATTTATTTTAGTATAACTAATTTCTAGTCGTTTTTGATGATTGTCGTTCCTAAAAATATCATATATGACGAAATATCGCAAAAAAATAATTTTTGAAATTTTCGATTTTGTGGTTTTCCAAAAATCTTAGCAGATTTTTCTCGCCACTGAAACGTCGGAATTATGTGAAGGTGGTTCCAGTTTGTAGGCAATTCAAAAAACTAAAATAGGTATTTTTTGAATTTTCGAAAATTGGCTATTTTGGAAAGTTATGCGGTGTTTTTCACATTGGTACCATTTTTGCTTGCAACTTCATTTTGAGAATTCCTTAATACAATCGTATCAAGGCTACTCGTATTTTACAATTTGCTAATAATTCTAGTAAATTCAACGTTTATCTTTCATATAAGTATACATTTGATGAAATTTGATCACACGTACGCAAGTTATTAAGTTTTAACTGTCGGTGAACTTCAAGAAAAATTTCTGGTTTTTTACGTTTCTCGTCATAACTTTTGCAAATCGCAATATTTTGGCAAGCAGTTTCCGGTGTTCTATAGAACAGACATTACTAAAGATGGAGAACTGTCTGAATTTGCCATGAAACTAAATCATAAAAAAATATTACTTCAAAAGTTTTCAGAAAACTAACAAAAAACCTCAAAAAACTTGAAAAAATGAATTTTTGCAAAAATGGAAAAACTCGTCGACAAGTAATGAGTAACACCACGAGCTTGTTGACATCTAAAAAATTTTTTGCTTGAATTTTCAAAACTTTTATGTTGTTAGGAAGTATGAGTGCCCAAAACACGGTGTATCAAGTTTCAGCCCCATATGTCGTTGTGAGGCGGTTAGGCAACGCCTTAAATTTTAAGTGCTCGAGAATTGAAAATTTGCTAATATCTCGGGTTAGAAGTAAAACTGGTCGATGATACTTTTTGCAATAGTTAGGTATCGTGGAACACTGTATTGTGATACAACCGTACATATTGACCAGTTTTTGCATTTTTGCAAAAAATCATTTTTTCAAAATTTTCGGGGTTTTTTCCAAATCTTTTGAACTAATTTCTATGCATTGTTTTGTTTCATGGCCGATTTTAACAGATGCCCATCTTAGGAAATGCCTGCTCTATACAACGCAAAAAACCGTTTTCAAAAATATTGTGATTTGCAAAAGTTATGACAAGAAACGTAAAGCAACAAGAATTTTTCGCAAATTTCACCGACCCTTAAAACCGTATAACTTCCGTTTTTATGATCAGATTTCATCAAGAATACACTTATATGAAAGCCAGACGTTCCGTTTACTAGAATAAATAGCAAGTGTACAGTCCGAGTTGTTTAATTCAATTGTACGAAAGAGGTCACAAAATTCAGTTGCAAGCAAAAATCGTACCATTGTTAAAGAACACGAAATAACTTTCCAAAATAACCAAATTTCAAAAATTCAAGAAATACCTATTTTTATTATTGCAATTACCTACAACTTGGTACAACAATCACGTGATTCCGACTTACCAGTGACGAGAAAAATCTCCGAAGATTTTTGCAAAACGCCAAATTCGAAAATTTCAAAATTTTGTGTTTTTGGTATTTTTCTACTTTTCTTGTCACAACTTTTAATATGACTGAGTTAAACTCGTTTTTGGTGAATACAATTCTAAAAAATGAGATATTTGACAAAATATCGCAACCAAATGGATTTTTGAAAGTTTCGAATTTGGCGTTTTGCAAAAATCTTCGGAGATTTTTCTCGTCAGTGGTAAGTCGGAATCACGTAATTGTGATACCAAGTTGTAGGTAATTGCAATAACAAAAATAGGTATTTCTTGATTTTTCGAAATTTGGTTATTTTGGAAAGTTATTTCGTGTTCTTTAACAATGGTACGATTTTAGCTTGCAACTGCATTTTGTGAATTCTTTCGTACAATTGAATTAAAACAACTCGGACTGTACACTTGCTATTTATTCTAGTAAACGGAACGTCTGGCTTTCATATAAGTGTATTCTTGATGAAATCTGATCATAAAAACGGAAGTTATACGGTTTTAAGAGTCGGTGAAATTTGCGAAAAATTCTTGTTGCTTTACGTTTCTTGTCATAACTTTTGCAAATCACAATATTTTTGAAAACGGTTTTTTTGCGTTGTATAGAGCAGGCATCTCCTAAGATGGGGATCTGTTAAAATCGGCCATGAAACAAAACAATGCATAGAAATTAGTTCAAAAGATTTCGAAAAAACCCCGAAAATTTTGAAAAAATGATTTTTTGCAAAAATGCAAAAACTGGTCAATATGTACGGTTGTATCAGAATACAGTGTCCCACGATACCTAACTATCGCAAAAAGTATCATCGACCAGTTTTACTTCTAATCGGAGATATTAGCAAATTTTCAATTTTTTTGAGCACTTAAAATTTAAGGCGTTGCCTAACCGCCTCACAACGACATATGGGGCTGAAACTTGGTACACCGTGCTTTGGGCACTCATACTTCCTAACAACATAAAAGTTTTGAAAATTCAAGCAAAAAATTTTTTAGGTGTCAACAAGCTCGTGGTGTTACTCAATGTTGTATCACAATAAAGGGTCCCATTACACCTAACTATCGCAAAAAATATCATTGGCCAGTTTTACTCCTAATCTGAGATATTAGCAAATTTTCGTTTTTTGAGCACTAAAAATGTACACTGTTGCCTAGCAGCTTTAGAACGACGTATGGAGCTGAAACTTGGTAAACCGTGTTGTGGGCACTTATACTTCCTAACAACATAAAAGTTCTGAAAATTCAAGCAAAAAATTTTTTGGGTGTCAACAAGCTCGTGGTGTTACTCATTATGTCAGATAATGCTTTGCCCTAAATATACCGACGATAACATGTTATATAGTGCTGTGTAGTTTAAAAATATCAGTATAATTTGCAAGTGCAGACATTAAAATATCATTTAATTGTATAGTTAGAATTTATTTGGTTTGAACTTTAAAGTACTTTGTAATTTTAACATGTTTCAAGCAAATTTTTGTGCTTCACAAAACTTTCTAGTAACATGAAATATCTTAGAACTAACAGAATTGAGTTTCTGTACACTATTTTAGAATTGAAATACGAAGGTTTTAGGCCAATTCAGCTGTTAACATTATTTGCCTGACTTGCTCACCTATTGCAGATATGGTCAACTTAACATTATTGATCTCTTGATCCAGATTTAGTTGTATTGCAAATATGAGTAATCCTAAACAATACAATTAGTCATATGGTTTACACTCGTTTTCATCATGCAGACAGCAAGTAATTGCACATTTCTTAAAAGTATTCTTTGCATTTGTACAAAGAGTCAGAAAACACCTGCCTATCTGGCTACGTAAATGCTTAAGCGTTAATAACACGAGCCCACGGCTTTCCACAAAGAACAACGCAAGCGTAAATGAAATCAAAGCCAAATAAACAAGGAAAATGACTACAACGTTATCTTTCATTTCTAGCTTCTTAACCTTGTCTAGCTTTCGTCTTGCAAGCGCAATAGTGCTATTCCAAGATTCCATTCGCGAATACCAATATTGCCAAAACTCAACTATGCCTGAATGAAAAAGCGAATGCACCCTTTTGTGGAGAATGTTGTGGTCGACAGGAATTTTCTCAAAGCCCCAGCCTCTTTTCACACGTCCAAGCGATTCCTTACTCATTGTCACTTTGTTTGCAATTGACGGTATTTTTGCCAAATCGGAGTATAAATTAAAAGTGGTTTTGTAGTGTTCCATGAAAGCTATTTCCTTGCACTCGGCGATTTTACTAGCAAATGCATTTGGATTTGTAAGAAGTTCCCAATAAAATGCTTTGTTAGTTTTGGGCCTAAACATTTGTCTTGAAATGCTTCTAACGAGCAAGCGGTCAGCAGATGTACTAGAATTTACGTAATCCTCTTCAAACAGGTAATTTTATATCGGATATTCAGGTAACATCTTGTGTCCTAAAACTTGAACAGCAAGATTATTAAGTTTTGTGATAACAGAATCAGTGTAAACTGCAAGGTCCTCTCTTAACTGTGAGGGAGTTTTACCAGTTGAAAAGATGTTTAGAAACGTAAAGTTATGATCTATAAGCTGTGAGTACGTTTCTAGTTTCTTTTCGGTCAAAGGAGCTGTAAGTTGTGTGATATTGTCTCCTTTGTAGGCATTACTAATTATAACACACATCAAAATCCAGTACCTCATGAAATGCCTGACACCCCTTTTTAGCATTAATTTGTTGCTTTGTTCAAGCAAAGCGCATAGCCAGACTATCTGAATATTTGTTCGTACTTCTTTTCCAAGAAATGTGATTAGCTGTCGAAATATGATTACAACGAGAAAAAGAAAGCTCCAAGTTGTCAGGTCAAACACATTAATCAGTTCTAAAAACGAAATATGGGGTCCGTCAACAATATCAGTACAGGTCAGAAAATAGTACCCTTCTGTTTCTATAGAGATGTGCTGTAAATGTTGAGTTCCTTCAATGACATAAAATGTAGATGTGCTGGTGGCCGCTGTCAACGGTATGTGTCCAGTAAAAATTGAGGAGTTTGGGAAAAGAATTTTCAACTGCTTCTCATCAAAGGATATTTGCTTCATCAACGACCAGTCTGTTACATACCTTGGAGTGGCATCGTTTAATATGTTTGCAAATTTTGAAGATTCAGAATTTTTGGAAATTACATCCCAAACCGATTCTTTATAAAACCAAAAGGATTCATATTTTGCAAATGGATTGGAGCTCGGAGAAACTGAAGTTAATAATTCGTATTGAACGTACTGAATGCTTGATCGGTTCCAAATTGAACACATTGTCTCAAGCATGATGTTTGGAGCTAATTGACATTTCAAAATTGCATCAAAGAGCATTCTCTTGGACGAGATAGTTTGCATTATGTACCTGTCGCTAACCAAATCCTCATTCACAACCAGAAACAGTTTTGTTAGTTTTGTAGCCCAATTATCAGACATACTACCTAACCGATTAATTTTGTCGAAAATGGAAATTGGGGGAATCAGCCAAGGGCCTACACTTCCAATAAATATAAAGAACTTGCTTTCTCCATATGTTAACCCAAGTCGAGATTCTGGCGTTTTAAAATTAAACGCGATGTACCCATGTCGTTCAGTTGAAATGAACCACTACCGCTAGTTTTCGTCAAATTTAAAAAATGTAACTTTGCAGATTCTATGTACTCATAGAAGTTGCCAGACTTCACTCCGATTTCGAACTGCTTTTTGCCTCGTTTTGGGGTTTATGCCAATTTGTATTAAGTTTGCTACTTGCCTTTGATAATTCTTCAGCCAAGGGCAATTCCCAAAAATCCCAGTAGTTGCGATGTTTGTACGGAGAGATATATACCGTCACCCCGCAGGTTTGATGATCCACTGACGTTGCCGGAATAAAATGCTCCTCCTTTTGTTGCAATTGGTAGAGTTGGTCATCACACAAGTACTGCGACATTGTTGGGAAAAAGTGCCATTGAAAGGTGTGAACAGATCTAATCACTGGAATCGGGATTGGTTTTAAGTTTTCAGCAGATACATACTAGATGCGTCATAGCGTGCATGACATGTTAATATGTATCATTTTTTTGCTTGCAAATACAATTGTAAGTTATTACCTTGTTCAGCAAAACTGTTTGTGTTATATGAAAAGTGCCTTTTCCAAATATCGCCAGATCCATTGTAATATCCAAATCCTCTGCTTGTAAAAACCTTATCAAGCATACAAGTATAAAAAGCTTTGAGAATGTTTGAAATTTAGAAATAATCAGCATTTTTTACTTTTTGACAGATAAACAGAAAAAAGCTTAGTAAATTGTATTTATTGTGCATTGTCTAGAGCTCCTTGTTGCTAAGTAAAGGAATGGATCTAGAGTAAAAACAAACCCGCACATTGTACTGGATATTTTTAGAACCGAATAAATATTTTTTCTATTTTGTACTAAGGTACTTTTTCGTATTACTTAGATAAGTAGAAAACATGCCGTGTCCCGAAAGAATCCCCAACGAAAAAATCCCCAACGAAAGAATCCCAAATTTTTTTGACCCAAACGAAAAAATCCCTAATGCGAAAAAATCCCTAATGCGAAAAAATCCCCAACGAAAAAATTCCCAATACGAAAAAATCCCCAACGAAAACTTATTTTGTACTACAACGACTCAGGCAGCAGTAACTACTTGAAAATTCTGTAAGGTAAATCTGTAAGAAAATTCTGTTGATCTCCTGCAGACATTTTAGACTTACTGTATGTGCACTTATTACCGCTGTATTTGTTTAAAATTGTGGCAGCGGAGCAATCTTGTGAGTTTTTCAGACTACACTACTAAATATTACTATGATTTAGACTTATGATTCAATTGGCACAATAAGCTTCTACAAACTATAAGTATTTTACTTTTGAAATCGAAATGAATCGCAAATCTGCCCCTGATGAAGTTGTGTGGCTTTGCTTGACCTAGCTAAAACTGGAATAAAGCTTTGTTGTAATGCTTTGTGTTCTACAACAAACCTTAAAATGAATGTAGTGTTGGTTTGCTGAGTTCTTATAAAGCTCTCAGGAGTTTACTGACATGAAGAAACCCTTATCTTTATCATACATTTTTCAGGGCGTTATATTGGGATAGTTTGCATGATTTGCTATATTATATTACTGTGATGTTGAATTTTGATAAGAATTGGGTAAAAGTTCGTTGTGTATTTTTACGCATTGGGGATTTCTTCGTTTGGGGCAAAAAAATTGTGGATTTCATCGTTGGGGATTTTTTCATAAGACCAAACATGCTTTTATAAGTTGTAAGCTTAAAGAATGTGACTCAGACGTTATGGATTGGTCTAAAGTGTAATTAATATGGTTAGAATATACCTTTAAGTTTTTACTTGCTCGGAATACACAGTACAGAGGAGCATAGGCAGAAAGGCAGAAGTATGTTAAAATGTAAAAGTAGCTCAAAAAATATTTTTAGCATACCAGCACTTAAAATATTGGACCCGTCTCTTCCTTGTTCCAATGGGCGTTTTTAGCTTGCGGTAAATTATTGAAAACAAACATTTGCGGAAAGCCATTAAATGTAGCTTACTGTTAGACAAAATGCAAAAACTAATACGGCAAAAAATAAACTTCGAATTTTTGAGTTCAATTAAATTTGAGAAGTAGCTTCAAATGTTCTAAAAATCATACAATTTGTTTGATGCAGGTTGCAGAACTTGCATATTACTCAATAAATAAAAATTAGTACAGAAATACCTTAATTTTTAAAACATTAATTAAAACGCATAAACAGTAATGCTGTAGAGGCTTGATTGATTAAACGTTTGCGCATATTTTTTGACAAGCTGGTTTTTCACTATTTATATTACTTTTACCACAAAGCAAGAAGAAGCAAGAAAACAGTGGGGTATTTTGATGTCCTAGCAGTAAGCATTCTCGAACGACGTATTAAAAGCCATTTTCACTCAGGTCACGCTAAACATTAAACAAAAAGCTAACGTATAACGCTAAATAGTTTATTGCACGTATAGTATGAGTGATACGGTGGATGTCCTGACGACAGGCGACTGCTTTATAGGCAAACAGATAGATTAATTTATTCCTACAAATCACTTGAGATTATTGCAATATTCACGGTTATGAGGAATAACATTGAAAAGCACAAAATGGTTGTAATACTGATAGAGAATATTGACAGGTTATACCAACGAATTTGAAGCTTTAGTGTGTTGTCGTGGGTATTTCGGCGATTTGATTAGGTCATCTCACTTTTGCCGTGGTGAAAAACAGCGGTGATAAACCATGTTATAATTTTGTACCTATAGCAGTAAATGCTGTATGGTTTATCACCACTGTTTTTCACCACGGCAAAAGTGAGATGACCTAATCAAATCGCCAAAATACCCACGACAACACACTAAAGCTTCAAATTCGTTGGGTTATACAAAGAATAAAAGAAGCTAATACTATTATAAGGAAAAAACAGAAGAAGCTACGTAGTCGCAATGAATTTTCAGGATTATAACACAAATCCAACAAGAATTGTTATTTAATTTGCGAAAGATTCCCGGAGTTTCATCTCAATCATTTCATACCCATTAACTCATACCAATCAATTTAACTCATCCCAATCAAGTCATCCCCAAATCAACTCATTCCACTCAATTCATCTTCAAATCAACTCATCCCACTCAAGTCATCCCCGTTGTCTTATCCCGCAATCAGCTAATCCCCAAATTTTTTCATACCCGTTAGTAAATTTCAATAGAAATATATTCTCTCGGTTAAGAACACATCGTACAGCGATAAATATCCCAGCGTACAAAACAGGTACTCCATCATGGCGTGTTTTCGGCGAAGAGCGCACCTATTACACACATTTAGTTCAGTTACACAAACATACACGTTATAGCGATAAGTTTTCAGTAAGCGATTCACAAAATTTAGGTTTGCCGTTGTTGTATTAACATTGGAAAACCGGGATGTTTAGACTTAATTTTGAGATTTTAAGAAGGAATTTTGAATACTGTTGAGTGGAGATTTCAAAAAACGTGTATTTTTGGAATTCGACTTGGCCTAAGTTCTGAGACCTGGCTTTTGGAGATAGAACTTGAGTTTTGGTTCTAACACGAGGCTATATTTGGATTAAGTTTTACAACGAGATTTTTGAAATTCGCTTGGGTATTGGTTGCACCAATTTTCGCATATGTCGGCCGAATTTTGTATCACCATAAAAATGTGACCCCCTGTTTGTTACATTTTTGACACTACTGTAAATGTACGTTGTAATTAGTACGCTGGGATATCGTGTTTGTACGATGTGTTCCTTGTGTTCACACATATGTAAACATAATGATAGCATGGTACGATTACATCCTGATTACGATGACAGTGTATAAAATGTTCAATATGTTGTTAAGAAAAAAAGGGAACCAGAACAATAGGTCTCGGATTTATTAGTATATTTTATTTTCATTACAAGATAGGCATTTTACATTCTGAAGGAAGTGAACTACATTTTCCAAGCTAAGTAAAACATATACCCTTATATTTTTAATACGATTATATTAAAACATCCACATCAAGAATATAGAATTAAACACTTATAAATTGTAGACACATAGAACTTGTAGTGTAGTAAGTGCAGTTGCTAAACTATCATTACTTGGTAAAGTATCGTTAGCATATGTATTTATTGGCGCCTTTTGTACCAAATCTCAAACCCAAAGCAAGTTCCTGCTGCCAACACCAAAAGCACGAACAGCGCAGTTAAACAAGGCGCAATTTTCCGAAAGTCAATTAAATCCGATTGAATACCCAGCTTTATTGGAATAACATTGTATGTAAGTTTAACTCTCCAGTTAGACCACACATTCCATTGTTCGGCTAGTCCACTTTCCCAAATTCGTCTTAACGATCTCTGCATCCAATATTGATTTGACGCTCGAAAGCTTACAAAACGGTGTTTGTGAACCAATGGGTCTCTTATCACGTGGCATGTTTGTCCAAGTTTACCATACCGATCTTCGTACTCCTTTGCAGTTTTCTCATAAGTGGCAACAAAGTTATCGTAAATTGTTGTAACTGCGTGCTTTGATAAAAGCAACTTCGGAAAATCAGCTGTTAGTGCACCCGTTTGTAGCACAATGCTTCTATTAGCAAATTCTTGAATATCTGGTCTCTTAAGAAATATTTGGTAGGTGTCCTTGGCAGCTTCTCTAACGACAAGTAAACTAAGAAATATTTTGTATCCATGTTCCAACAAATCGATTGCAGAAGAGTACGTATTTGGATTAGACATTGCGGTGACCAAACTTGTAATGTTGTTACAGTAGTAATTACATAGTATGTTGCCGCTGAAAAGCAAAATACCGAAGAAAATTTTCCACTTTGCCAATCGAGAAAAAGGACATTGTCCGATTAAGACACATGTGCAAAATATAAGACAATCAGGAATTTTAGCATTGGGCGTACATCTGATATATAAATATGTAGTTAGCGTAACCAAGCAAATCACGAAGAGCCACAAGTCCCAGGTGAACACTGCGGTAGTCCAAATTTTTAGTGCAGATATTTGGTTTTCTAACGGGGTACTGCAGTAAATTAGCACTATTCTGAAAAACGAATTTGCAGTGTATTGATCCATGAATACAGGGTGAGATTTACTTTCATAATATGGCACAGTTATTTCTGTTTCTATGAATGGATCGTCTTTGCCGACATTCAAGTCGTTTTTGTTGTAAATCCGTGGGAGTAGATGCAACGACATGTTATGGTGGTTTGCTATAACGAATGGAAACATCATTTTGTGCCTGCAAAAATAAGACAACCTTGAAGTAAACAAACTCGTAGCACAAAACTTCAAGTCTTTGAACTTTTTATCAAGTTTTACATAATCACTTGGAAACATGAGAGACACAGGTGCATGCACAGTGGCTTGATTTGAATTATAAAAATATCTTTTGTGTAGAACAACAGAATTAGACAGCATGCCAGACCGAATCGTCTTAAATTTGTCAGACATAGAGCCGCAAGGGTGACAGTGTAATTTTAGCATTGGACCTGTATTTCCTTTGAAGGCCATGATTTTTATTGCAGGAGAAAACAAGAAAGACGGCTGTATGCTGCAGTTGTTTGGAGGGTAAAATATTACAAATACTGTAGTGATAAAAAATGTGTACTGCATAAAAAAGTTTTGCATTCTGAGGTTTCCGCATAATATATCTGAAGCTACAATGTGGTAAAAAGGTTGTATAAATTTGTTAGGTGAGTAGTAATCGAGTGTGCTGGTATAATTGGTAATTGACAGAGATGGTATAAACCTTGCATGAGAAATTGGGCACGAGGTTACAGGATTGTTGTTTATAATCACATAATTGTTCCGTGATTCATAAATGCTCCCCATTTGTGCGCTTAGCGCACATCCAACATTGGATAGCGTTTCCATTTTGAAAACCTATATTACGGTAGTATAAAATCCAGTCAATCTTGGATTCAACACGAGTTCTAAGATTTGGCTAGAAACGCATTTGGTGTGTTTTAAAAATAATCCTAGTGCTAACACAAAACCCAGTTGACAAGATGGTAATTTTTAATTTTTAGGAAACAATGTGATATTAATGTTAGTCTAAAATACAATGATATACTAAGAGGGTTTTGAAGCGTAAACAATGTTTATAAACGTAGTTTCAGTTAGTTAACTGTAGATGGAGTTTAGTTCCAAATTGTAGCAACTTAAATGGGTGATGATACAAACATGTATACACTTCCCGAAGAACTCTAAATGCTTAATATATTGTTTAACTCATCACCCGTACGTGTGCCAGTTAAAAATAATCATAACATGTTTTTGTTTGCGCAGCTTAGTTCAAAAAGCCAATTTACTCTAAGCCTATTTTAGAGACACGAAAACAAAAAAGTAATTTCGGCATCGTTTAATTAAAACTTACACGTGCGAATATATTAGTGCTGAACATTGGCTTATCCCATTTCTATGATTAGATACATAAAACGCCAAGTTTGTTAACTTTGCTATTATATGAACTGTTCTGTTATACCCGACTATTTCGAGACATATTAGAGAGTTAGATGTGTAAAGGTTTTCATGGTCGTCTATATTTTTCATGTTTTGAACAGATATGCTTTTAATTTTTCTACGAGCCATTTGGAAGCTTAATGATTTTGTGAATTTTTTTCTTTGACTAGCGGAAAAGTAAGTGCAAAATACATATTATATGTACTCTCAAAGGACACTTTTACTGCTGGCACGATAAGGCTACGCCTCTAATGCAGTTTGTAGCGTCAAATTGTTCAAAATTAAAAGAAGCAAAGTTGTAGGAACCGAATTCATTTCCTTATATTTATTTTGTCTTCTAGTCGGGTCTACTATAGGTTTAAGAATTACTGGCATTTGTTTTTATGTCATTTGACTGTAACCCACCGGATCCGAATATTTTCAAGGGGATTTGGATATGACCAACTTTATATTATTGCCATCATCCATCGCTGATACTTGATCCACAAGTGTTCTTATTTTCACTGCTTGGTTTCACCATTTTTACTGCCACGTGAGCTTTCATATATAATCATTTTAACACCACTTTACCACAAAATGGTTGTATTTAATTGCCATGCCAAAAGGTTTTAACTAATATTTGTGAAAATGGACTATCTTTAAGAGCAGCGTATTTACTACTAGTTTTTAATGTTAAAGTAAAATCACACGATTAATCTTTCATAAAAATCTATGCTTGGTTGCAAATCTTCAAAAGGTTCCAAATTTCCGGCTGCAGCTTTTTCTCAACGGCTAGATCATAAAGGATGTACGCTAAATCGGAGCACAAATTTTGTTAGACCGCATAGGTCAACTGTATAACCGTATTGGCTTGACTTTCATATATTCTGATAGTGCATTTAAAGAGCTTTAAGATAAGCATTATTAATGGTAATACCTTGGTACTTCAATGGTCTTATGACTGTACTTATTTAGTGACCCAGAATCTGATTTATTTCCTTAAAAATTGCAACAATATTAGAATATCTAACCACCGTTTTATCTCCATAAAATGGAGATTCAGAAATGTATATTACCTAACATGTCGCCGGCTTTATTAGAAAGTTATGTGAATGTGTTGGATTTGCTCATTTTCTTTCGAACATGAAAATTGATGCTCTTTATGTATCATTGTGTAACTTTTTCATTTTCTTTGATTATAAAATTATCCCTATTGTAAAGAGGCTGGTATGATTTCTGTTTTAATTGTCACCTTAAGTGAATGCCGATTCCACAGATTCAATTCCAAATCGCTGGTTTCGGTCCACGGTAAAACATTTGACTGTAAAATATCGAGGTTCTGATCAACAGGAAGACTAAATCCCGAAATCTTGTAGCAAGCCGGCATTATTCTTAGAAACATAATTCTATTTTTACTACCGTCGGTTTTTGTCTCAACAAATTGTTTGATTAAATCTATTTGCTTTTGATAAGTCATAGTCATACATCCTTCTAGTAAGCACTTTGCCTGTGTGTTCTGAATATATTTTAAATATTTCTTAAGGTGGTTTATTGTGCTAAAGTGTAAATGGGTGTTAAGCATGGACTGATTGGAGCCATTGAGTGCCCGCGAACGTATTTAGCAAGAAAAAGTTAATTTTTATGTGTTTGGGTTATTCTTTTTAAATTTTGCTCTGAAGTTCACTAGTTCGATTAACGGCGAGTTCGCTGATACCACACACCGCAAATTTTTCAGTGTTGCAGTGGGGTAAACTTGGTTTTGAAACTTTTCAATCAGGATTTAGCATGCTAAATAGTTTTAAAATTTGCAAAATTTTATATCAACGAATTTGCCGTTAATCGAACTAGTGAACTTCAGAGCAAAATTTAAAAAGAATAACCCAAACTAATTATAATTAACTTTTTCTTGCTAAATACGTTCGCGGGCACTCAATGGCTCCAATCAGTCCATGCTTAACACCCATTTCCACTTTAGCACAATAAACCGCCTTAATTGAAGTGTGAGTTTTATTCATGAGTTCTGGATAGTTGGACTCTTTTGTTGTCTCCACATCTACTATCATGCTAATTAATTTACTGAATACATTGAATTAGTAAATCCTCTCACTAGAAAATCGAGTTCAATCCAATGTGGGTCGTCAATAATATACGAAATTGGCACGGCTAATACAAATTTGAAGCGAGTGTTATATTCCAAAAGGGCTGACCAAAAGTACGACGCTGCTAATTGGTTAACTGCTCCAGGATGTTCAATCAAACCAGGCATATCGTAGAGAGACTCATACGTGTACTCATTGACATGTATTTCTGGCACTGGCTCGTCTGTTATAAATACAATTGAGCTAAGATGTGTTCCATTTGAATTGTTAGCCAGTGTTTCTTGATATATGTATTCGTTTAGTGCGTGGGTTAAAATGACGGTATCATGTTTTCTGTATCCAATAATCGTAATAGCACTTCCGTTAACCGGAAGAAACAAAAGTTTCGGCAAATGCTTCGCAACTATATTCACAAGCCTATCCAAGTTGGTGTTACTTCTACCCGTAACATTTAACACGGCTTCTTGTTGTAAAGAAAGGCACTTTCTGATGAGAATTGAGGTCAAACTCCTTAACCTATTTAATCAATACCCCTCTCTCTATCTATGCCCTGTTTTGAAATATTCTCTCCTTTGAGAAAAGATATTTGAAATTTCGACCACCCTGGGTTTATAGCCGGTGAGCTTCTGAAACGAACATAAACAGAAACATACACTTTTATATGTAGTTTATGAATCTGATACACTTTGTCAGTACGTGTGACGCAATTATGTATGCTACAATACATTCCAACAATGGTGTAACTTAGCAGTTTAATGGTATTATCATGACCAATAAACCAGCCTCCCAAAATGTACAATCGAATTTGAAATTTCAGTTCCCTCGATTTAGGACCTTCTCGGAGAAGGCTTCTCCCTCCACCCCGAAGTCTACCCTGCTTTGATATGTAAGATTTAAGAAAGGGGCTCCAAATTCCAAATTTACTGTAGTCAATTTACATACTATAAGCATTTTACCAATCATTTGAATCTAATATAGAAAACCATTATTTAACTAAACAAGACAAAACTGGAAGCATGGTCATGCGTTGAAGGCAAGATTAGTTTCTACTTTCTACGTGGGTACTAGTGTCACAGTATATTTTTCAAAAGATTGCAATCTTTGGCAAGAATGCTTTGAATAAATTCACAGAGCTTACGTGCGAAACATCATGTTTTAACAGAAACTTTTCATACCTCACGCGCATATATAGCTGCTGGATGCATTTATATTTTTACTGAGAAATCTCGCCATAATAGCTTTTCGTTTGCTGTTTAGTAAGCACTTTGCTTGCGCATTTGATGATTTTTATTTAAAACAGTATGTTTTAAGGTTCTAAGTGTAAAGCCCAACAAATACCTTAAGCTAATCTAATTCTAAAAACAACAAAAGGACCCAAACTCACTACTTTTTTTATGATTACAGCAGCTTTGCAACACATTTGCTGCATGCATATACCTTCATCCTTATATCCTCATCCCTATCCTTGAATTATTACGGTGTACATGCATCCAAATTTGGGTACGCAAAACTTGGGTAAGTGCTTTGGAAGAGCAGCTTCTGTGGTGTGGAGCAGTTGTTCTATTCAATTCAATGTTGTACGTTTTCCAAGTAACTCATGTTACTCTTTTGGCTTTGTACAAATTTAAAAGGGCATCTCTGCTTATTAACGAACCTAAAATGTTCCACATTCATTCTTTTTTGAGACATGCACCTTCCATATTTCCAATTTTCATGTGCCCCAGTAATGATCCCATCAAGCCTGGGAAATAATTCACACGTTGCACTAGACACACAAAGGACTTAGATGCTGAAACTCCGAACGACAGATGTTTCATGGACTACATGTGTTGTGGATTCCCCAAATCAGGCACTTGTCCCAGCTCGTTCGGTGCACGGATGAATGCTTAAAAGTGTCTAGTTTCCCTAATGCCTGCTAATGAATCCCTATCCCCGTTACACGTCCTCGCTAATGGCTAACCGGCCGAAAATGCCCGTGTTTCCCGAATAAACACTAAAAATTAACCACAGTAAACGCCGGAGAATCTTTAATTTAACAGACAGCAGGAGCTTTTATTTATTTCCCGAAATGGAATCAAATTAATTTTCGAACAATTAGACTGAAATTAAACGACAAATTATCTCAAGATTCACAAGACGAATTTTTTCACCGAGTTCCGAGGCAAGTGAATGATGACGAGTCGACTGCGCTGAGCAAGGTTGAAGGATAGTACACGATCATCTCCGCCGCCGTGTCAGACCGCATGGCTCCCGCTGTATCAAATTTAAAAATAGGAACAAGCCGATGGCTTCCTTCTCATGAGTCCGCAACATTTCCGGCCCCCTGATTTGGGAACTTCCGGTTTCCCAAATCACCAACTCGGAGTCCAGTAGGGCAGACCTTGGCTACTGCTCTGAGGTACACCTTCACACTTTTTGTCCCGAACAGAAACCTCCACTTTCCCTACAGATCCATCCTTCGCTGGAAAGTTCTTCGTCACAACGGCCTTATTCCATTCACCCCTTGGCTTCCGGTCTTCCACCAATATTATGATGTCTCCGACCTCTAAAGGCTTCGTTGTTTCATTCCACTTGTCCTCTCGGAGTAGCCCAGACAGCACCTCCTTGCTCCGGCGATCCCAACATTTCTTAGCCATTACTGGTTCTTTCTTCCTTCCCTTTCCATACCTATCTCGGTCCTGTGATACACTTTCACCAAGTCTGCCCCTTTTTCGTACAAGTCCATCGTAATCCCGTACTCCAGTCAGTTTCCGGTTGACTTGCACCAGCCTTTCAACACCTCCATCTTCCTGAGCCGCTCGGATTAGCAGCTTCTCCGCTTTAACTATATCCTCCACTTTTAGCACAGACTCAATTTCATCTCCATGCCGGTTCCACGGTCTATAGTTTTCCCGTGTTCCACGTTTCTCAATGTCCTCAAGCCTTTTGACTTTCACCTTCCCAACTTTGCAACGTACTCCGCTTTCCTATGCAACATGTTCCAATTCGCTTTCTTCGAAGGCTGTAGCAGCTGCGGTTACCCCCACTTTGTTTTCATCACAGGTCGTATGGGCTGTTTCATCCAGTTTTAAAAACTCCGGCCCCCGTATCCGGTGACTTCCGCAGCTGAAACTGCATAGATGCGTTCCATCATCCAACAACGGTCTATCATCACCCTTCTTTTCCTCGTTGTCGGTTTTATGATCAGTAGTCGTACTTGGTCTACCTCCCAGCACTCTATTTAAATCCATCCATTTCGATTTAGCTTCCAGGTTTCTCCTTTGACCTTTGATGCCCTGTTCATACAAATTGGCGTCATCTGAATCGTACCAAGCCGGCATTAGCTCACTTTTCAGGTCTTGATCATCCTTCGCAATTCCCTCCTCCGACAACTTTCCATTGAGGTGACATGCTGAGCCCACTGCATTCGTACCGTTTAATTTTCCTTGGAGGTACCAGCCGAGTTTTGTTCTCCTTCAAACTGGTTCATCCTCGTTCGTGTAAAGTAGATCCATGTCCATCATTACGAAGCCGTGATCCCCTCCAATTACAACTTCAGGAACCACGTTCCAAAGGGAGGTACCCTGGTATCTCCGTAGGTGAGGCCTCTTCTTCTTGGCCGTTTCCACATCCATAGAGTAGGGAGCTATTCCAACCGACTCAATTGTGATGGCATCGGAAATCCTAAAGGTCTTGGCACCTCTGTAGACTCCTGACACTGCAAAATTCACCTTCTTGGCATCCTTTACCTCCACTACTCCTCCTTGCATCACGTTATGCCGATAACTAATAGTTGGGCCTTGCATTTCCAAATAAGACGCCAACTCCTTTGTAATCAAACAACGTGTGCACCCGGAATCCAGTAAGGCGTGTACCCTTCGTACCCCGTGAGGTCCATAAACTCGGATTGGTACAATCGGTAGCGGCCCATCCGTTCCACTAATTATTGTGGCAGACAACCCGATGTACCCCATATCGGGCGGCTTCCCAGCATCATTGGCCACAGACTTTCCTCCAATTTTCTTTTCTTCTTGCTTAGCTTCAGGTTGATCCGCCGCTGGAGATCTGGATCTAACTCTTTCCTTGTAGTGCAACAATCGATGATGCTGTCGTGTGCATCCGTCCTTTCCGCATTCCTTGGCGTCGGGACAATCTTGCGTCCGGTGATTAGCCTTAAGGCAACAAAAACATGCCTTAGCCTCCTTCACAATTCTCCAAAGCTCTTGTCGAGTTTTCTTTTTCAGTCCCCAGCACTGGTCCAGATCATGTCCACTCTTTCCGCAACATGGGCACTCCTTTCCTCCAGTTTCCTCCTTTTCATCCCCAGAGGAGGCATACAATGATCCAAAACTTCTTCTGCCAGTTGGTTTCTCTTCTGACCTTTCTTTCCCCACACTTGGCTTGATCTGCAGCAACGCTGCCTTCACCTTCTTCTTCAGCCATGACGAGAACTGTACCAAGTCAGGTTCCCTTTCGTCATCGTCAGCCAGAAACTGAAACCATGATCCCCTAAGAGTCCCCGGTAATTTTTCCGCCAGCTCCTTCACCAGCTGCGTATTCTTCATGTAACATGGTTTCTTGTAAGACTCGATGCTCGTCACAAGGGCCTGCACACATGTTCCAAATTCCACTACTGACTCCGGTTTGCTGACATCCGGCTTTCTGCACTCCTTTGCCTTCTCAACCAAGTAGTCCAGCACAAACTCCGGACGCCCAAACCTCATCTCCAATGTCTTCATAACTTCCGGTACGTTGTCCACGTTTGCGAGCATGTGCTCAACAATCTCTTTTGCTTTACCCTTCAAGGCCCTCTGCAACCTCCCGAGGTTCTCACCGTTACTGATGCTGAACTTGGCAGTGGACCGATCATACGCAGATTTGAAGTTTCCCCATTGCTCTGCGTCTCCAGTAAATTCTGGGAGGAACTTCTCGCTCTTTGCTGCCGTACTTTTCTCCATGAAAATCAGCTGGCTCCGCATCAGTCTCATAAGCTTGACATCTTTGTCCATGGCGCCTCCTTCGCCTTGTTGTCCATCCAGAGGTAGGGCTGGCTGCTGACTGCCGCTAGCACTCGTGTCATTACCAAGGGCTCCGTTATCCTCCTTGGTCTCGTCCGGAAATTGAAACTTTTTGATGACTTCTTTCTCCTCGTCATCAAAGCTTCGGTAGTCGTCATCATCCTCTTCCTCCTCCGCCAGATTAGCCTCCTCGAGCTCCAGTTCAAACTCCTCATCCACCTGCTTCCTATTACGCTCAAGTTTCCATTCCAAGCGCTGCCTGTCACGCTTCTTTCCGGCTGGCCGACGCTGCTCCTCGTCAATCAATCCCTGGAGTTCGTCCAGGTTCTCATCAAACTCGTGCTGCAATTTCAGCAGCTGCTTCCTCTTGTTCAGCTCCAATTTCTTCGTGGCGGACACCATCTTCGATCCGGACACGGAGGTCTTGGGCACTGAAGTCACTGACGTTTTCGAACTCCTCGACATTTTAAAACAAATCCGAACACAATCCACAGTTTCGGCACAATGTTGTGGATTCCCCAAATCAGGCACTTGTTCCAGCTCGTTCGGTGCACGGATGAATGCTTAAAAATGTCTAGTTTCCCTAATGCCTGCTAATTAATCCCTATCCCCGTTACACGTCCTCGCTAATGGCTAACCGGCCGAAAATGCCCGTGTTTCCCGAATAAACACTAAAAGTTAACCACAGTAAACGCCGGAGAATCTTTAATTTAACAGACAGCAGGAGCTTTTATTTATTTCCCGGAATGGAATCACATTAATTTTCGAACAATTAGACTGAAATTAAACGACAAATTATCTCAAGATTCACAAGACGAATTTTTTCACCGAGTTCCGAGGCAAGTGAATGATGACGAGTCGACTGCGCTGAGCAAGGTTGAAGGATAGTACACGATCATCTCCGCCGCCGTGCCAGACCGCATGGCTCCCGCTGTATCAAATTTAAAAATAGGAACAAGCCGATGGCTTCCTTCTCATGAGTCCGCAACAACATGTTATTCAATTACTTCCCATGCTCAATACCATGCACGTTGACAGTACCCAAAGGTGATCTTTTACTTTCCCAGTTGCGAATTTCTATTACTAAAATAGAAGTGGGTGGATTGTACTTGCGCGTGGGTGTACATAAGTAGTACGAGAAAGGACACAAATTTATTTGAATACAGTACCTGGCATGCTATCATTATTACCTACGATAATCTTCGTCGATTCCGTCATGCGAAAATTTTCAATTTTGTCCATGCAGGCATCAGGTGCAATCCGACTTTAAGCTTGTACGTCTCTGATGACTAATTGCAAGTGCATTCAAAATACTCTTTGCAGTTACTTTTCAAAAATAGGATGTGGTAACAAGGCAATAGGCTAAATTTGAGGCTGGTTAAATATGTCTAGTTTTGTTACTTGAGCATACCCAAAATTCCGAAAAAAAACCTTGAAAGCATATACCTCGTTGTGTTGAAGGTCTTAACTGAGAAGGGATATTATTGGTAAACAAACATCGTTTATACATTATCAAAGCATTAATTTTACAGGCACAAGCTCAAAAGCTTAAAAATAGTATCTTTAGCGATCTCTATCCGCTTATAAAGTCAAACTGCATTGTTTGCATTTAAATTCGTCGACTTTGGTTTTGTTAAAAGTCGTTGCATTGTTTCAGTAAAGGAATAAAAATGTTGTTTGTATAAATTTTGAATCTACCTATGAATTACTGGGTAAGTACCTTGTTGTCAACGTTTTCAGTAGTCCACAGAACGTATTTGTCAATGAGCCAACCTGCATTCATTTAAGCAGGTTGGTCAACAATTCTGATGAATGAAGGCCTAGAATTAGTTTTAAAGTATAGTTTGAGTAGTTTAGTCGTCATTCTGTCAGAACTGTTAATAACGTGAGAAGTACAATAAGACGTATATACGATTTATATTTTTGTGAACGAAAGAATAGGATTCGAAGCATTCTAGTTTTAAGTGGTATTTGATATTTGTGCCACATATTGTTAAAATTTTTGCCAACTACGCATCCTGGAATAAAAATTACACAGCAACATAACAAAGGTTTCCAAAATGTGGAATATATTCCCCCTATTACTTTTACTGCCACAAATTAGCAGAGCTCTGCTCTGTTCCAAGAGTTGTTGAAACGTGGAAACTCTGCAGAGTTTCCACGTTTCAACAACTCTTGGAACAGAAAGAACTTGAAAAACAGTCCAACCAAATCAGTCAAATAAGTGAGAGCATCTTGACGACAAATCACATTGTTGACTTAGCATTGTTTTGTGACAGAGATTTCAATGCTTTATTTCAGCATAACAACAGCAAGATATTGGAATACTGGGAGGCAATGCTCTATGATGTTCAGTTACGATTTGATACACTGTCCAGTACCAGGTTTACTTTTCGTATTACACAACTTCTGACACTTGAAGTAAGATCACACTAAAGGCTTCTGTAGTATTCTGTCACAAAAATATCATACTTGATCATAAAATTATAATCACATTTATTGTCTAGATGAAGGATCAGCAAAAAATTGTGGAACCAGCGCGTGCAGAACTAGATTCGGTTGACATTTTTGAAACTATTCCAGCCTTTCCTGATTGGGTGTACAGCAAATTTGGAAACTACACAAACTTCGACATAGCAATTTTGGCTCTAGGAGCTAAATCATTTGGTGGTACAGCTGGAATTGGTAGGTTCGATACAATCTGTAAAATTGAAACTGTTCCAGAAGTTTGGCATAGTGTTGCTGTCTTTTCTGTGAGATCATGGAAACCCGCTCTTGTTCTCACCCACGAAATTGCACACGTGTACATATTTTTTCCATAACATTTATAATCGCTTGTAAAAACTTGATATGTTGTCTAAAAGTAAGCATTTTATATTATTTGCAGGTTAGGAGCTCCGCAAGTAGACGAGTTGCCGTATTCGGAGAACCGTTGCGGCAAGCTTCCAGTCATCAAAGGCATTATGAATATTGGAGCAAAGCTATCTCAACGACATTCCTTTTTGCGTTGCACTGATAAAATATTTTTCAATAAGTACAGCAACTTTTCATTGAACTGTCTAAGGGACTCTAAGACAAACGCTACTCCAATTATTGACACCGCAAGTGTAGAAAAAACATCTTCGTTTTCCTTTTTGGAGCAATGTCGATTGAGGACAAACAATTCGGACGTGTATATAAATCAGGTACATCTATCATCTATAAGCCATATTATCACATGTTGGAACTTTGCAAACGCTACTAAATGATGAAATCTATTTTTTTACTCAGAGCGAGGCAAAATGTTTGGTACTGCAATGCAGAACTGGAGAGCATTCTGTAGAATACCTGCAACCTATGAATGGATCTCCATGTAAGGATCAAAATGGAACAAGTGGTGTAAGCATAATAATCTTCTAAATGGTACACAAATTATTTATTTAGTTAACTACCTACTATATTATTGCTTTCAGACATGTTTTCGTAATATTTGCATGCCACCTGGGGTATTCCTAAAGCACACATCTAAAAACTGTCTAAGCGAATATGAAACTTTTCTCTGGAGCATGCCTAGCAAAGTGGTTTCCAGCAACTGTTCCAATTTAGTAGCTAACCGAAAGAATGCTATTCGTATTCGAAAGAATGGCAATAGTGGAGTTTGGCTTATGAAATATAGCTGGGATTTAGATAACCAGGTGCAAAGAAATTGCCTAATTTTATCATTAGAGCCTACATTTCGGTGGATTCCAAAATTTAAACCATGTTCATCCGATGAAGATATAAACTGGATATTAGGGATCTCGCAATATCAAAATAAATCTAACCATTTCATATTATATCATCTTGGATCACGAATGTGCCTGCAATATTTTGAGGAGTCCGGAAATTTACTTGGATCTAGAAATTGTTCAGGAAATAATGGTGGAATTTTTTGGAATCTAATGCTAGCAAACGGAGAGTTTTTGACACACATAAACTTTCACACAGTGGTTCACACACTTGAGCCAGAACAGCAAATCTTGGAAATGATTTCTAAAATTTCTGCAATAGGTGCAGTATTATTGCTGCTTGTTGGAGTTATTGTTGTTCTGGCAGCCAGGTATTTTCTCTTACAATCCTTTAAGCCTAGGAACCGATTTTTCTAACCTGTTGAAGCTTATTGGCGGAAGAAATACAGAGACAAAAATTATTAATACAACCTTTTTTGTAAATTTATAAAATTTTTGTGAACTATTGTATTTTATAAAATGGTACCGTTAAGGACAACAAGTACTTTTAATATTGTTAGGTGGTATAGTCGATCATTGGACCTAGTTACAAACACCACCCATTTGCACGTTGTCGTATTGATTAAACACATTCTATATAATTAATTATGCATGCTCACTTATTCATAATTGCTATTAAGATTAGGATTTACAAATAGATAATAGACAATAAGCGTTTTCTTGTAATTACATATATAAACCAACTAGGTTTGGCAGATTAGGTAAACCAACCAATGAATGCAAAAAGGTTAATTCATAGAAAATTCATTTAAACGTAGCAATATTTCTAAAGTAGAAAACTAGCTTAGAAATATACGCATTTATGTGCGGCACCATAAACAGTATAGGTATATAATTTACCAATAATATAATGGATGTTTCATATGGGGTGTCTATATAAACATTATACCTTAAAAATATCAAAACCCGCAGTCTAAATGCAAACCTTTCTCCATAGGACACAAGCTTTTCATATTAGTGTGCATCAGTCAAATAATATAGTCAGTCATATAATAGTCAAATAATCTGAATTCTAAGAAAGTCATTACTCCGTATATAGAAAAGAGTAAAACAGAAGTCACGTATACGTTTCAAATAGTTTAAATGATTTACATAGAATATTCACATGTAAGAGATTATACGGATTTGTATATTTCCAGGTTTTCTGTAAAGCAAACAAAATTGGAACTAGGTACTTAGTATCTACACTGTATTTATATGCATAAACAAAAGAGCGCGGGCAAAACTCATTATGACATTATCTTGTGCATAGGACGTTTCTGAGAAACGGATAAAACGTAAGCCAGTTTGGGTTTTAACTTTAACGAAAAATTGAATTACAACGGAAGGTACCTTACATTGTTCCGAAGCTTACAGTTGTTTTAAACTCATTTACTAAAATACCTACTTTGAGCAAACAAGATTTACCTTTTAAAATATATTGTCAGACAAAACTGTAGAAGATTAATTGGTGTGTTGGACATTTTACAAAAGCTGTACATTCATTAAAATTTATATCAGTATTTGAATTCGTAGTTTTCAGCGTTAGAGACAGGAAATAACATATCTGAGAAGGTTGTGCATGTGACTGCCAATATTGAGATATATTTTACGCTTCTCAAACCATCATGTCACTAAATCGCAGCAAAATGTCGCAAAAGCAAGTTTATAAATGCGAAGTCTGTGGAAAAGTTTCAGCAAGCTTAGACATACATAAGGTCCACATGCGTACACACACAGGTGAAAAACCCTACAAGTGTGATATCTGCAACAAACATTTTTCGCAATAGGGCCACAGGGATGGCCATAGGCGTAGTGTGCATGAGAAATTGAAACCGTTTAAGTGTGGACATTGTGTAAAGACATTTTCATCACGACAAGCAGCTAATCGCCATGAACGAACCCACACAGGAGAAAAACCTTTTCAGTGTCCACTTTGCGAGAAAATGTTTTCGCAAATCAGTTACATGAAGATGAATTTGCAGTGTCATACTGGTGAAAAGACCCACAAATGTGACATGTGTTGTCGTCGATTTTTTCGCGCTGGTGAATTGAAATCTCATCAAAGAACTCACAAAGGTAAGTGTGTAAAAGATTAATTAATTCTTCATTGTTGGATCTAAGTCTATGCAGTACTCAATTGTGTGACTTTTTTCGTGTCGTTTCAGAAAAAAAGTTTGAGGAACACACCTGCATTTTTTGTTCTTCTGGTTCGTCAACTTTGCAGAATTTGTACTCCACTTGCTAAGTCACACAAAAGAGAGACCTCATTTTTGCAACGCATGTGGGGAAAGTTTTATTCAATCCAATCATCTGATTAACCATATGGTCACAAAGCATTCGGACGAAAGGAAATTCAAGTGCGACATGTGTGACAAAAGATTTAAAACAATGACGCATCTTAGGACACATATACAAAGTCACTTGGGTGAGAAAATCCACGAGTGCTCTGTTTGCAAAAAGAGTTTTCGAACTCGTTGTAACCTAACAAGGCATGAAGTCGTGCACACTGGCATGAAACCTTTTGAATGCGACGTATGTGGAAAACGATTTGGATACTCAACCAATCTCAACACTCATAAACAGTTCGTGTATTGAGAAATGCCAGGCGTGCTAAATTTAATTGGAGGGCTTAAAGAAATCAATGCATTAGGTTTTCTAGTAAATAATAATATTTACTTGTTCTTAAGTTAATTCGTTTATGTGTGTACTAAAACAAATCTTTTTAAAATTGTTAAAAACTTTTTCTTTAGTGCAGCAACTCATTAAATTGTAATGGATGTTGACATTGAAATACCTATAAACACCATCTTAAAATGACAAAAATGTTGGTTTATTACGCATTACAGACTTACGCAGTTTTACATACTGCATATACAAAACACAGTTTAATGCATTCAAATTTTGATATATTAATGTAGTCTTGACTTGAATTTTAACGACATAGACTTCTACTCTCTGTTGAAGACGTAGAGTAGACGTTATGCGCCATGTAGAAATGCACATAGTGCATTTCTACATGGCGCATAACTTTACTTAAGCATTACTTTGTGAATTCTTATAGTGTATGATTTTCTGTCTAGCTATAGAAGTTGCAAGCAAAGGATCAAGAGTTTATGTATCGAATGCGTCTTGTACGCATGTATTTGTGCTTCTTATTTTGTTGAAAAGAATAACTACAGAAACGGGGTTTGAAAACTGCAATTATAAAAAAATGCACTTATGTAAATGAAACACAATATTGTTTACTTGAATTGTTTATATTTTGAAAACAAATAGTGTGTTGTCATAGGTTTTTAATTTTTTTTGTGTAGCACATTTTATTGTGGCACATTAAACGATATACAAACTGCCTAAAACTTGAATACATCTTGTTGTCTTACATTAGTGAAAATCTTTATTTTAGATTGTATTGGCTCAATCCGAGTTCGAGATTTACACACCTTAAATAAAAGATAAACTAATACGTGTTTGCAAGCTTGTCTAATAGCAAGTAAAGTCCGTCTCAAGCAGATAGCAACCCATACCCGAATTTAAACTAGAAAGCAACTTAACGCTATCAGAGTGCCTATTCCGTGAACAGTAAATATTACTAGAACATTTCCTTTCAGTTTTGCACTTTCTGGACGGACGGGCTCATGCTCGTTGGAATAGTTTCTTCCAGTGTGGAAATGAGACAACCAGTCCAGTATGCCAGATATTTTATAAAATGTTAACCGTTGAATAAGAAAGGGTGACGAAATATTCTCTATTGAAATTCCAACTGTAGGAGTATTGTATATCTCTTTTCCCATAGACACACTTGTTCGACTTGGCGCACCAGAAATCAATACCTTTTGCATGTACTCCTGAGCTGAGTTTTCAGACATTACAATCGCCGTTCTATTACAATCTGTTAAATTTGTCAAAAGCCAGCTTTCCTAGTACTCCAACATCAATTTCTTAATTAGAGGTGGTATTCTAATGGCAAAGGTTCACTCATCCGATTCATTGAGAACAAGCGTTTCTTCGAAATAATTTATCTGGGGAACTATACTAGAAACCAAACGGGAAATCATATAATATAATTCTTAAGTTTTGTATAGATATAGGGAATATATATTTGGCATAATATAGTTACCATTGCTTCATAAGCTACATTGTCATAGACCAGGAGAGAATCAAACCGCTGAGCATCCTCTATTGTCTTCAGAGGCAATTCAAATTCATTGCGTGTTGGCTTCCCATTTTGAATATGGACCAATATAGACCGAAGCATTTCTGACTGGCTTTTTTGAGTTTCTTGGATCATCTCCAGTTTGCGTAGAACGTCTTGACGGAATTCTGCAATAAAGATTAAGTTTACTGTAATAGTAATAATGAGCGGATCTTTAACGTAATGTGTCCTTACCGTTACATTCCACTGAGCACCCTGCATTTTCTGAGGTTCCGTCGACTAGTAAAATGTCCTGTCCACCTTCAGGGAAAAAACGGGACGAGAAATATGACTTCTGAAGTTTCTGACACTGCACCTGGCTTTGGCAAGGACCCTCCAGGGACGGTGTTGCTGTTTACGGACAGGTCTTTTAAGGTGGTGGTCGATCTGGAAATTGGAGGAGGCGGAATCGGAAGTTCCGGTGTAACACTACTCGTAGCTTTAGGCCTAACTTTCACACTTCCTTCCAAATCAGACTCTCGAAGAGCAAGTGGGAGCATTTCCTTTGCTTCGTCGTTACTTTGCTGAAACACAAATTTTATTAAATTTAAAATTAAATTTTCACAAATTTTACCTATAATATTGGATATTTTATAGAGCGGTACCATATTTGCCAAGAACACGACCAGAATACTCCGTAAAATCAGCTAAGACAACAGGAGAGTTATTCTTGACTAGCTTTTTAATTTTTGAAGGCACAAAAACATTCGGAAACCAGCAGGTTTTCTCGGAACTTCCAATCCAATTAAGGCTAACTATTTCTACACTTTCATCGGTAAAATGAAATATGGCAAAGCGGTCATTGCTTCCCCGTTCCAGAAGCAACTGCTGCTCATTCTTCGACATCTTGGTGAGTGTGCAGTAGCGTAAGAACCACAAATTTCTTTAGCTTTAACTTCAAGCACAAACACTTGTGCTTCACTTCACTCAGGTAGATGTTCTCTTCTCGTTCTGTTTTATTAAAGTTAACTTTATAAACTCCGGCTAGCCGGGAATCACAAGGCTCTTCAAAAAATGGCTTCACCGAAGAATACAATTGCAAACTGATACAGAAATGCTGACCGACCCAACATATGTTCACAACTTTTCCTAGTTGGCCATTTTCTAGCACCACAATGTTGTTAGGGAAATTCACACTCAGCGAATCTTGCTTGAATCCAACTTCCATGTAGTTCACTCCGTCAGCTCTTCTGTTAGGGCGTCGTATCGGTCTGCTCAAAAAATCCCAAAATGTCATTAACTCCCAATCTTGTAATACCATGTTGTGTCGCCCACTTTTTCAATTAGCTCCGAAAGTCAGTTACTTGGTTGCTGCTGCTGGACACTCCCACGGATACAGAATTGTTCGTAATATTAGCTGAATAGTTAAAGCAATTATCCCCGGCTATACTTTCCACTCTCACAACTTCTTTTTCACAATCAGTGACTACAGAATTCTGATAACTTCTTTTTGTTTGTGGCAGAAGGTTTTGGGAAACGACTTGCTTTTTTTACTTATCAAGAAGTGAATTGACCTTCCTTGTGAACGCGGACTTAAATACCTATACCAACGGTGCGGCTCTGATCTTTCCCATTTTAATTGAATGTTTACTTTTTTCATGTCATCAGATTGACACCATAATAAACGCAACGCGTGTCGAAGCTAGAGTACGAAATCATTGCGATATCTACGAGATTACGAGGTAATTTCAAGTTAGCAGTATCATTTTGAAAATTCAACGGATGATATTTCATGAGCCATTATTCGTATCGAAATCGCATCGATTTTGCAGACAATTTTGGTAGTGTTATGCACGATTTTATGCTTAGTACAGTTTTTGCACTGTTATCTTTTCGTAATCTCTGTGAGAGAAAATGGTGCGATAATTCGATGAGAGTTCGTAATTCTGGTGACGGCGATTTGTTTACTGGATGGTTTGTAGAATAGTGATAGCTGTGGAGGAACTAATTTATAATTGTGACAATAACATGGTATGTTTATGTATTCTCCATCAAGTCGAATTAGGGTAACGTGCATATACACCAGTTTTGTATCTGTCACTCTTACAACCATTAATATATTTCGAATTGTTATTTTTGGGTACTTTGAACCAATTTCGGAATCCTTTGTTCCAAGATTCCAATGTTCAAGGCTGGTAGGACTGTAAGCACCTGTAGCCGCGCAAGATACTAAAGCTATTAGTGTTGGCGAATCAAACCCGCGTCCAAAAGTTGACGTTAGGTCTAAATTTGTGTCGAAAGCGTACTGTATGTGCTTCATGTAGAGCATCAAAAACGCAGGGGGATTTACTAGGAAGTTAATTTCCGAATTCCACGGTCGGGAAGAAGCAGCAAACTTTAACAAATCAATTTTATGACAGAATGCTTCTGGCTGGAGTTCAAAATTTGTTAAGTACCTGAAATCTTTGAAAAATGTGTATTTTGAACGCAAACACAGATCCGTATTAAGTTTACAAAAGTCCGAACAATTTTTCAAAGGACCTGTAACCCACCACAATTCGTCAGACATAAAGTTTGATAAATGCACTTCTCCAGGTACTGGTTTCCGAATGATAGCAGGAGTTTCAAGTTCACCAAAATCAAGCATTTGGAAAACGTTTACAAACACAATAGTATGTGGGCTATCTAATGCTTTCATTATCTCAGCCAAATTTACAATCGATCTCTGAAGTTGGAATTGTTTCCACATTTCATTTAAATATTCTGTCTGAGTTCCAAACAACAAATTAGAGTGCTTTTTTCCGCCAATGGGGTAAAATATGCGGTCGAGAGACTGGACCATGTAAACTGGAATCAAAACTAAAAACACTTTCAGAAACGTAAATTTTGAAGCCATTTTGTCGTTTAAATGTTAAATTTTGTACAGGAATTTTCTACCGCATATATACGGAAACCAGAAAAAGTAAATACTAGGTATAACTTTATTATATGCAACAGCAGCGCGTTGTTGAGAATGCTTATATTGTCTTGTGTTCTGTGTTGCCTTCAAATAAAATCATATTATTCGTATGTAAACACACCTGTTAACGTATTTGAAATGTGCTATGAATGGTATAACCCTAAAAAATTTTACATTTCTTAAACCTCTGCACGTACTAATCTATTCTATATTATACATTTCCTAAATTGTAAAAATGTCTACGTAAGGTTGCTTTACTTGGACGGGAGGCTGCTATAAACCACGTTTCTTTACTGAGTTTTATAAAACCACATAATAAAACTCTCACAATGTATTTGAAACTGTCAAAAAATATGCTATTAGACAAATTAGTACTGTACTGTTGATATTGATTTTATCCCCGGTTTAATCTAAGCTAATCAACAAAATGAACTACAATGTTTTATGCATACTTGCCGTCCATATAGTTGCTTGCATTGAGTCTAACTGTTAAAGCAACGGTTTCAGCGCAAATATAAACAAGATATAGTTGGAATATAAAAATATGGTGTAAGCGTGGATGCGGCAGCGTGAACGAACCTCTAACTTCTCTGTAGAATATCAGTGTAGCGGGTGTTACGTATTAAGTTGTTCTTGTACATAATTGCAAACATATATAAGTGGCAGATCATGTATTCTAATGTTAAGTTGATATAATAAAAGTATTCAAATCAGGCAAAAAACACATCCAAATATAGGATACTGTTTATGAATGTTTCAGGTGTGTAGTCTAGTTGGGCTAGTTGTAAAAAGAAAGCAATTGGATCTAAGTTTTTATACACTAAGAAAATTACTGAATAGCTTTAAATGTTCACTTGGCTAATTATGTTTTCTAATCTACAGAAATTCCTATGTGTCTCTCCTATGTATTTCCCAGAGTCTCTCATTGCCTATCCTATTCCGAAGAAGTGTTTCAGCAGTAGGAATTTACAATGGAAATTAATAAGGATTCTGTCGAAAGGTTTTACGTTTATATGTTAAGCAAAAAGCAGTTAATTAAGCTAGTATATGTTAGAATAAGTTTTTGATACATGAAATTTGTAATTCATGTATTTTTTATTGACCCCTTAGAGTTTGCTTTCTTACAATATAAACAAATGTGGTTACAAAACAATTGTACCAGTTTAGCAAGCTTTGTTTGTGCTTTTGATAATCGAAAGGTTTTACAACTCAAAATCGTTGCACTACACGAATGCTTAAGCATTTCTACAAATATATGCACACTTTTGCATGGTTTCCTGCACATACAAATTGCCCACATTCTTAATCTTTCATAGACAGCACCTGCAATTTCATATCCAAACACAAATAGAGAAAACGTGCTTCCGAACACTAGCATCAGAAATATCATCAGAATATTTCCTTTCATGGTTGGTACTTCTAGTGTAGCTTCCATTGGTGGGGCTCTATTTTCACTTAGAAAACTCATCCACCACTCAATAATTCCTGACCACTGAATTCCACCGAATCTTTTACGAATAAATTTTGTCATGTGGCCTACAAGTTCCACGCCAATATACAAAGTGCCAAATGTTTCTGTTCCAATGTCCACACTCAAATTGACCATTCTTCGTAGCTCACTTGCGTATTTTTTACAAATATAGTCAGATGCCATGATGGCTACTTGTTTACAATCTTTCAGCTCACTGTACAAAGCTTGGTCCGCTTCTTGCAGAAAAGTCTGCTTCATAGTTTTTTCAAACTTGGAGGGTGGTGGCATTTTAACATAGCCGAACTGGTATAACTGAACAAGATTTTGAAACAAACGGTTTAGAATAGGCACTAAAGACCAATGCAACTGCATTTTGCTTCGCACTAAATGGCTTAAATTAATCACATTCTTAGCATTTGAACGCTTATTCACTAAGTTAGCAAAAAAGTCCAATTCCGACCTCACCACATACACAGGTGGACCTTGATGCCTAGAGCTGGGCCCAGTCCCCGCGATTATGATATTATGCTGTTGCGTAAAAATAGGCATGTTTACTTTACTAGCGGATAGAAACATTGAGAGAGAAACGCTTTGCGGTCTAAGGTATACAGTGTAGTTTGAATTGACCAGCTCCTGTAGTTTGGCGTATGGAAGGTATGCTCTAGTTTGAACCATATTGTAAACATTGGTGTTTTTGTATGCATTGCTTATTACAATGCCCATTAGCAGAACACCTGCAACTACATAGCGCAGTCGATTGTTTGTTTCAATCAGAGAGGATGGTATTGGATCACCTTGCTCAGTTAGGACTTTCCAACCTGCTAGTAGGTAAGCAGAAATCTTGTACCACCTTACTCGTCGTGTGTATGCTAATATTTCTAGTAGAACTGGAACGGCAGCTAGGTAAACTACAATCAGAATAATCCAAAAAGGGGTATCAAAAACCCATACGAACTCATGCACGGGATAAGAACTAATCCGGTTTGGCTTTCCGCAGCTTAAAAATTTGAGAACGAGCAACTTATGCACAGTTTCAATGTAGTATGCAGGAACATAAACATTTGGAGTTCCTGAATGTTCCATAACAAGAAACCTTGGGTATACAACTTGATCATATCCATTCTGCAACATTACATGCTCATCTTGGCAATAGTTATTGTGTGAACTATTAGTTGGATTCATTATGCCTCCAAACAAATCCATTAAAGACTCGTAAAAGTGGACGATTGGAGATTTAAATGCACCATGTGATAAGTGCTTATTTTCTACGTTGTAGTCTTTTGGCGAACAGCTTGAAATATATTGGCCAAAAGGGCCATTTAGTGGAGTTGTCAAGTGCCAAAAATTTTCAACTTTATTATATACATAAGACTCCAGGTGTTTCAGGTTTCGTATCTGCTGCCAAGTTGTCAAACTAATTGTAACTTTGTGATTTTTGAAATTTTCTAGCCTCCAAAAAATAAGATTTTGTATCAGACAGATCGGATTTTGGTTTGTGGTTTTTGGAAGAATTAATACAGAAACATAAACGTCGTTAATTTCTCTATCTTCTCTGTGTATAGAAAGGGTTTGATACCTACCCAACTTTTGACTTGCGTGCCACTCTTCCACGAAAAAGTGAAAAACCTGTGGCTTTGGTAAGTTCGACCCTAACATTGTTAATGGTTCTGTATACCATTCCGCATACGGCATTACGGTTTCCATATATTTAGACACAAGTATATTTATGCTTGCAAAACATGAACAACATCTTGCGTTTGGAACCCAGCTATTCATTTTAAGTTGGGCGCCATCCACTAATGACGTCATATTTTAGGGTCAATCGGTGGTCTGTCAGTGAGAGTGACGAGTAGTGACACGGGTGGGTGGGTGGCTAATGGAAAAAGTGACGTCACTACCGTAACACCATAGATTTAAATACCACATATTGAATTCTTCTTAAGAGAGAATAGTTATCCTGTTTGTTGCTGTGTTAAATCCTAAAATTTCTAGAGCAACTTTTATACAGCGTAATAGGTATGTTATTTTTATATCTGCGTCCCAGTTTAAGACTCTCTATACTCAAGCTTATACCTGTTTGGTTTGGCTTTCTACATTTACCATTTTGGCGAATTTCAAATTTAAACATTAAAAAAACAGAGCTAGCCTCTGCTTTGAAATCTGCAATAAAGGTAAAAAACATGCAGAAATTGGCTTTTGTATTCTACTCTACAAAATTGTAATAAACATTCAACTTGAGTTTTCCAGAAATATCACTGGACTTGAATCAGAGGAAATCAACGAAAAAGTCCTCTCACATTCCGCGCGGCATCTAGCAGCGGAGTTCGGGAAGCCGGTGGCCATTTTTCATGCAGGGAATGTTCATTATACACGGCTTCCGTTCTGCCCCAAAATCTTGCTGCAGTGAACATTTGCATAAAGAAGATAAGCAAATGAGTGAGGACGTTCGTTATCTACGTCTTGGAAAAATTCAAGTTGGCTTCTTGCATTCTTCATGTTTTAGGCAGCTTACATTATGACTGCCCCCATCCTTATCTCTTATGCAAATTTGACCTCCGCCTTATCTCATTTTCATGCATACATACATACACTGCATTTTACAGCCTGTAATGACCTTTTTAGTAGTAAATTCAGCCTGTACAACATGAACGGTCCTTTTTTCTTAATTGCTGACTTAAATGGCTTGATAATTAGTGTAATAACTTGCGGCACCAGCGCCGTACATACACAGTTCTAACTACGTTTTGTTCGCGTAACTGGTCTCTATGGCCCAGTATAAATGACTTATATGTACGCTACTGGTGCGCCGACTTATTTAGCCTATAATTTAACATGTAATTAAGATTTTAATTGGGATTTTTGGAAAATTAGAAGTGCAGACTACTTCTGGTAGTTAAGTAGAACAGTTTTGTAAATGTAACTGATGCGTAATTATGATTATATCATGTCACACAATCCTAAATGTCCGAAAATAATTAATGGTCATGCAAAATAAGGGCATTAAATGAGCTACGCCACTATTAAATTGGTGACAAAATAAAATATGTGGCTCTGTGATTTCTTCCGATTCTACTCACTGACTTTTAATCACACAGAGTTCAAGGTATTTAAAAATAGAATAATTTTCAATCAGACGCTTTAACGCCTCAAACAATAATCAAACTTTAAAAAATTAGGTTACAATTGTGCGTGTCAGATAAGCTCACGTAACCTCAGGTGACACGACAAGAAGGGTCAGTGGTAAATTTAAAAAGTGACAACATAATGACAGGGGTCAGTCAGTGGTCCGAAAAATAGCGATCTTTTAGTGACGTCATTAGTGGATGAAGCCTTGTGCACAATATGAGTGAGGGAAGTATGCTTTCCCAATCAAATGTTTTGAATGCGGACAATCTTGATGTTCAGTTAATGAACGATTGGAGACAGCCATATTCCAGGGATACCATTTTAAATTGAAATTTTTGACATACCTATACAAGTGGCAATTTTTAGAGTAGCACATTTCGATGGTAGGTACCAAACTTCGAAGCCAATATGGCTCTGGAAACAAATCCGGAATGTTAACTGACCTGAAATTTGTAATTGTAATGAGACAGTGTTTCTTTTTAAATGGACGGAGTATGTTCACCAGATTTTGAATGATTCCAAATTTGCCGTCTAGTTTCCAGTCTTCTATAATTTTATTGTAAAACAGGTTGTTGTCGGGGTGAATGAAAACTGATTTTGCAATTAATGCTTGTTTAAGAGTATTTACTGTGATCAAAAAATTAGGCGGTGCGCAAGTGGACAAATTAATATTGTTTAGTACTAGAAAAACAAAAATTCGAAACATAGTATTAAAGTGGGAGTAAGTTTTTCAAAAGAAGCTTTCAAATTTTAGGAAAATATAATGTTATTCGTAGTCGTGGTCGTTGGTTAAAGCTAACGTACGTATTTCAGGACTGAACATATTCAGCGGAAAAAGCTCTTCAAAAAGTACCTGGAGGCGTTTCGAATTTCAAATGCAATTAAACTAATGCAATAAAATTTTAAGCGAGAAATTGGACAGGTTTTATCACACATTTTAATTTTGATCATTTTTAGAAGGTGAATATTAAATAAATATGCCGAATGCTTATAAATTATTCGCCTTAGCTGCTTCTTTTTATTCGAAAAATAAATTTTGTCCCAACCTGACCGCGATTATATGCCCGGACAGACAATAAACCTGGGCAGGATAGAAACTTTTTTGTGATTTCCTGGAATGTCTTAGATTAAAATTGTAAAAACTTCTGAATTGTTTTTGACTTTTTTTGTAATTTTGAGCAATATTTTTGGAGCATTTTGTTAGAAGAAGTTACAAATTGGCCATTTAAACGTGGGAAGTAATTTCACAAATTTGGTGTGTAACTGAAGACGTTGGTTTAAAATATTCTTCATTACTTTGAATTGAAGTTGTAGGTTGAACTTGTGGTAACAAAAATGCTCGATAGGATACCAAAGTTGGAGTTATTAATTTTTAATTTTGATTGATTGGAAACTCTTAAGCTTTAGCATTCCTTTAATTTTTACCAAGTTTTACAATTAATAATAAATCAGTAAGGGAGAAATATTTACTACAATAAGAAGTTTTTATTGTAGCAACAATTTCTTGTCATGTACATTTTAATACACGTTCGATTAGTAAACGTAGAAACGCATGATTTTGTGGTACAAACTTTCTAAGAAATACAAATACTTCAAATACATCTATTAACATTATAGGCTGTACCAAAATCATTATTTTGCGCACATTGGCTGATAAGTAAAAGATCGTCGTGTGGGGACTTGAACTCAGAATGATATCTACTCTTATAAAAGTTTGGTTTCACACAGACTGTACTCAGTAATTGTGTAGTAAATGACCAAACAGTAGGACTTGCCAAACATTTAGTACTAACTACAAATACTTACAAATATTTAATTTACACCGTAACCAACTCACAATTTGCTACAAAAACGCATGTGCCACGAAACAAACAAACACCTATGGAAATTGCTGTAATAACACTAGATTTTAAAGTTGCTATATAAATTAATGATTCAGTTTTCAAGGGAATGCTTAATGCAACTTAACGCTAATTTCACCGACGGCATGAAAGTTTTTAACAGCTAAATATAAATACATAATAATTTTGTGTTTTATTAGTTAACAAATAATAACAGGTTATCAACGTTGTTCAATAAAAAATAGTATACCAATATACAGCTTTTGAACACGCTGACAAGTTTATGTAATTCCATTGATAAGAAAAGATTTACAAATAGAACTACTTTAAAAAAACAATAATGATTCATTCAAGATCCCAGAAATAGATTTTTATTTAAGAAATAAACTTAAGAATCTATTGCACACATCAAACATCATTTCGCTTTTAAGTTGCACAGTGCACGCGTCTCATGTGAGCATTGACATGTCCTTGTTGCTTGAACCGCAGACTACAGATTTCACATTCAAACTGCCTCAGGCCAGTATGTACAAGATTATGTTGTTGAAGATCTTTTCTCGTAAGAAAACATTTACTACAACTAGAGCACTTGAACGTTTTCTCGCCCAGATGATATCGTATATGCGCTTGAAGTGTGGTCATGGCCTTGAAGGTTTTATTACACAAATCACACTTGAATTTTTTTTCTATTGAGTGCTTCCAGATTAGGTGACTATTAAGACTTTGCATACTGCTACAACAGGTCCCACATTGTTTGCAGAAAAAAGGCTTTTCTTCTGTATGAGTGCGAATGTGACCAAAAAAATGTTCAGAATGTCCAAATCTTCTGTCACAAAATATGCAAACGAAGCGCTTAGTTTTAGTACCTATAAAAAACCAAAACATTCCTAAATTAATTGGTTAGGATTGTTCACAAATTTCTAGTTAAGGTAGCTTCACTTACCAAAATGAACGTTCTTATGTTTTGATAATTCACTTGGTTGACAAAATTTTAGAGAGCAGCTATCGCATCCGTATGGTTTTTCTCCTGTATGTCTTTGCAAATGTTGTTTCATGTTTTCATTTCTATAAAACCCTTTGCCACAAAGCGGACAATGAAATGGGACTTCTTCCGAATGGGTTTGTTCATGAACCTTCATGGCGTCAGATCTAGCAAATACCTTGTTGCAGTGCTTGCATTTGTAAGGTTTATAGTTTTCATGAATCACTCGTCTGTGTTGGTTTAAATTGCTTGAGTTTTGGAATGATTTGTTACACAATATGCAATTGAAAGGTTTCTCGCCGGAATGAACACGAATGTGTTTTGTATGAGTACTTAAACAAAGTGAGATTTTTCCACAAGTATTGCATTTTATGGTAGACTTATTAATTACTTTTGTTGTTTTTGCAGACATTGTGCTAGTAGTAACACATAATACAGCTGAATTACCAACTAGGCTCAACTACAAAAAACGAATTGATATTTTGGTTGAAGAGAGTCTATTAGCTAAATAAACTTTTTTAAAATTGGTATCAAAAACATGAAAACTTTAGGAAGGCGGACAGGGAAGAAACTAAACAGAGCCAGAAAATGTTGAAACTGTGCCGCTGGTCTTTTCGTCGTTCACGGCTGATGTGTAAAGTCGCACTGCATAAGGTTTGGAGTTCTGTCAAAGCACTTGGAATACAGTTTATGAACAATAGGCAGCAATAAAAAATACCATATCTAATAATGTACTTTGAAAGTCTGCTTATGCATTTTATATATTTAGAAAAGGTACCCAAAACAATTATGGACCGTTTCTGTTTCAATTCTTAAGCAAGTGTTATCCCTTTTGCCAAAAGGCTTTTGGAAGTGCATAAAACATTGAATACCGTGTAATCCTTTTTCAGAATGCTTTCGTTTTATGTTTCACGTTGAGCACCTTTCAAATTTGATGCATAAGTCCGTACATGAATTAAATTGAAAACTCCATATACCAAACCCGTGCAATGTGCTATGCGTAGGCATATGTTGTATTAATTTAAAATCAGGTAAAGCAGTTTCATGAAAAACAAGTAATCCGATTAGGGTGCAGTAGTGTACTATATACTTTAATATTTACATCTATGATAATCCTATGAACTACATAATAAGCTTGAAGTAAACTAATAAATCCACTGATAATAAACTTACTTACTAACTTGCCTTTAAATTATATGGTGTTACATGTAGACTAAATGCATGATTTTCAGCGACATTTTCTACGAACAGTTTTTGCAGAAACCCCACGTAGCTTAATGAAGCCTTTATATAACTAGTACCTACATAAACTTGTTTAAAAATACAATAGATGTATAAATGCCTGGCTACGTGGCTTGCTCGTTGTTTATGAATTATTGTACGTGCATCCACAATAGCCATTGCACTTGCAAGAGTGCAGTACAATACAAATTTTAAAATTAAACTATAATTAGTGAAAATATAAGCATTTTCACATTCGTGCACCATTTGTTAATTTACAAAAAAAATTGAGCATAATCATATTGTTACCAAATACATGGGTTTTCAAGATTCGTTATATACAATGAGAAGTAATGGACAAATCAATAGCTATGAGTACAATTCCATCTTAAACAAAATACAGCTAGAAAAGCAAAAAAAATTGTAGCAAATGACCATGATACATACACTCAAACACGATTACAATTGACGCGTTTCTTTACGTTTAGGAAGGTTATTATTGGCTAAAGTAGGTTTTGCTGAGAACGCCCGTTGTCTTGTTACAGTTTTGGGTGCAAAGGTATCTCTGACATGACTACCTATGCTACTCTACGCTGTAAGTGTATCCTATAAAAGTTTAGGTGCAAATTTGATAAGCAGAAGCACCTGGCTTTATAGTAAATTTCCTGTTGCAGAATTTCTTTGCTTGTTGATGCTTGCTTTCCACGGTTTTTGCAAAGACGTTTAATTTTTAAACACACAACTTTACACAATTGAATTAATTTTTAATAACTCTGGTAGATTTGACTAAGCTAAAGAATGTATAGTTTTCAGAAGAAGTGGTTTCAACGCAATTTCAAATATGTGATTCTTATCCACAAAGAACCAACTGATTATGAACCGGAATACATGAAACTGGATCTTGAATACCGTTGGCAATTACTCTTAATTGTTCTAATATTGTTAAAATAAAGTCAGTTTCTTTAACCATTAAAAGGAATTATTCCTTTTTTCATCTTAATGAATGCATGATCAAATAATTCTTGCCTCTTAAACAATTAATGCCGCTCTTTTTTGTGTCTTCTGAGGTAACTTGGTTGCTTGAATTTTACGCCGCACACATCACATTCAAACTGTTTTGTGGCAGTGTGCCCTGCGTCATGGATTTTCACCCTGTTACTAGTAACAAACGCTTTTTCACAGATTGAGCATTTGTATCGTTTTTCTTCTAAATGCCACTGTATATGCATTTGTAAGCAAGATCCGTTTGTGAAGCTCTTTGCGCATAACGAGCATTTGTGTTTTCGTTGTTTTGAGTGTTTCCGATTTTTATGGGTGTTCAGATCACAGGATCGGCTAAAGCAGGCGTCACACTTTCCACAAACGTAAGGCTTTTCCTTTGTGTGAGAATTGAGATGGAAATGAAGATCTTGCAACGATAGAAAGCCAGACTCACAGAAAACGCAGCGGTGAGACTTGAATTTATCTCCTATTCAAAATAATAAACAAGCAAGCAAGAAATCAATTACGTGTAATTAAAAAATAAGCATAAGTTTAGCTAACCTTGGTGAGTCTTTTGATGACGGAGCAAGTAGCCAGCATTACCAAACCTCCAAGAACAAACATTACAGGCAAATGGCTTCTCATTAGTATGAGTCTGCAAATGGCGCTTCATGGTATCGCTTTGGGCAAAGCATTTTTGACAAATTGGACATTCAAATGGTTTGTTGTTTGTATGGGTTTGTTCATGACGTTTTAAACAGCTTCTGGTTTGAAACTTTTTACCGCAATGGTTGCACTGAAACGGTTTTTGATTCTCGTGTACAGCCCGCTTGTGTCGATCTAAATGACTAATGCTGACAAATGACTTGATACAGATTTCACACTTGTAGGGTCGCTCACCTGTATGCACACGCATATGCCGTTCATGACTACCAGAATAGGTTGAACACTTCCCGCATATTTTACACTTATATTTTGTTTTCCGTTGTAGCTCTTGCGCTTCACTTAGCATGATGTCTACGGTTTGCTAGCAAAACTCACACAAATAAATCACTAGGAAAACCAAATTGATCTTGTATTTGGCTGATTGTTTTTGAAGTTGTTCGGTTAATTGCTGTACTTCTACTAACACAGGTTGCCTGGTTGGTAACAAATTGTAAACTTAAGCATCCATCCTGCGAACAAAGAACATGTTAGTGCAAAGAGTGTATTTCAATGAATATTGTCGTGTGTATTAATGCCATATATATACCACATATTGTCACTTGAAATGTAAAATTGTTTTTGTGCCCAAAGTTTACACTCTGAAAATGTTAAGTTACTCCATAGATGAACATATGAAGCTTGTTAGTGCCAAATATGTTTTACTAAGCGGATTAGTAAACTGTTTACTGTATACATGCTCACAAAAGCACGGATAATGACAACAGGAGTGAATGGGTTTCAGTTTGCATTTTTGATCTGTACAATACCCTTTTAGTGGAAAGACGTTATTTTGTGACAAAGACAAAATCTACAAGGCCTACGTGAGTTATTGAAGTACCTAAAGCCGTTTCCACATTGTAAAATATGTGCACGTTTCTATACTTCATTTACTTGCGTTACTATATTTCTATAAAAAATCTTTTGTAAGTCAACATACTTTTCTGTAATGCATTTTGATTCTTAATCTTTTTAAGTAATCTTGTATGGTTTTGTCCCTCCTGTTTTAGGTACCTACTTTTTATTGTCTAAAAAAGAAAAATATGTTTTAATCCCTAAAATTGTGTGCGTGACAGGCCAAAGAGGAATAAATAAATAATTAAATTTGAACTTTACACTAAAACTGTATACAATTCCAGTATTTCACTGATGCTACATAGCACTAGGTAATTGTTGTGTGTCACATTTTCGAAGCATGTATTAATTAAGTTAGCATTTTTACAGAGCGTACAGAAATTTGATAACGATGCTTTAATCGTCAGCTGAACTCAATTTTTATTGTTGGGTACTGTCTCTTACAATCATTTAATTTTAGAAACCGGGTATTCTAACATGTTCAACGAATGCAGAGACAAATTATTATTACAACCTTACTTGTACATTTGTTAAATTTGTGTAAATTGTTGTATTTGATAACATGATAACATTAGGAACAATAAGATATTTTAATATCATTGCATAGTTTAGTCGATCATTGGTCGTGCTGCAAGTACCACCCATTTGCACGTTCTTGAATTGACAAGACACATTCTAAGTGTTTAATTATGCATGCTAACTAACTTATTCATAATTGCTATCAAGATCAAGGCCCAAAGGCCCTTTGGTCTGTAAAACGTTACTAAACGTTTGAGTGAATCAAACGCAGTTTGCTTTTGATTGGAATATATGAACACCTAAACAAAGTTCAGGGATACGTCAAAAGAGATAAGAAAATTCTTTTCACCACATTTGTACATGTATATTAATTATATCTGACTCGGCAAGCCCGTAAAAATGCTAGCACCTTTATACAAAAAATAACAAGAAGTGTTTTGTGTTTGCAGTGCATTTTCAACCCAATATTTTGTATACCAATTAGATTCCAGTTTTATAACGGTTTGGTTGTAACACACTCAGTATCACATCAGAGATCAGACTTTTTGCCGTAAGTTTTTTATTCTGGAAGCTGGTGAATATGGGAAATATGCAAGCTAACCTGTGTGAACCTGCCGCGTTTTATATATTTGGACCGGCTCTTTTTGTTAATACTACGAATGTATGCCATGTAAGACATTTCTGGATTCTCTGAATGGAACACTGAAAAGTGGGCATGGCTGCTGCTGCTGCCGTTGGTAGTAGTAGTGGTAGTGCAATTGTTACTACTGCTGTTATTAGTAAATGAAGTACTACATCCGCAGGTGATTGACCCTTCGGACGATGTATTCGATCCAGGAGAGGCAGAATGTGATGTCCCATCATAGGAGGACTGATCCGCCTCGGCACAGGTTATCGCTTAGCGAGACCTCTTTGGCACACGACCATAATGGACCGCTGTCACAAGACAAGGAGACCAAGCAGTTAGTCATCTTTCATCTGCTTGCAAATGTGCTTAATTGGTATGCAGGCAGTGCGGGTGCCTCACATCTTTACAAGTAATATGATTACAAACGCTTTGCAAAGACGATCAAGATGGTCAATCAACAACATTATCATGTGAATGTGCTTTACAAACAGGCCATGCCCACTTTTCCACCACCGACATCAGGACATCTTATATAAGTTAATTTTATGCTACCGTAGCTTCCTGAAATTAAAACCGTATCAAATTAGCACAGGGTTTTGTGTCTACTGCTTTTGTTTATTCAATTCTTTCTTATTTCAATTATTTCAAATGCTTATCTTACTCTATCAGTAGAGGTTTATATTAATTATTATTTTGTTTTAATTATTTCTGGAGCTTTGATTTGCTTTATTTATAGAGTAAAAATAATACCTCTGATTGCTTTATATTGAAATTACTTAATATTTAAGATAATAAAAGAAGCAATAAATCAGCAATGTCAAACTAAACTCGTTAAAGCACTCTACTGCCTGTTTGGGTAAGCTTTAAGACATTAATTTTAACAAATTGAAAATAAACCATTTTATGTTGCGCAAAATGGGTTTTTATTGGACTGATAAATTTTAATCGAATTTTCATTTTTCAGTTATAAGAAGCTCCTAATGAATATTCAGTCGTTTATTGTAGTAAATTGTCGCAAATAAGGCATGTAAGTTTCCTACTTAATTATGTATTACTTAGCATATTTTGTGTAAGTTACCTAAATGCGACGTTTTACTTGGTAGGGATGCTAATGGAGTAAAGGAATGCATCATATTCAATATTGATATACGAAATATAACGCACGTAGTTTGATATGTGTGAAACTAAGAAAATTAAAATATATGATTGCACTATCCAAAGCTACTTTGTCAAACTTGAATACAAAATGTTGGACTCTTTTCGTTTCTTATTTTGGCATGAAACACACGAATAACATCAGCTCAAGCTGCTTGTGCATTTATATATGGAATGAATGAGCACGTAAATACATACACCAAGCGTTCCTCAGCTCAGTTTCCTTAATCTGTGCTTTGCCTCAGTCAGTCCGAACACTGCCATATTAAGCCATTCTGTGAACAGCAGAATCGCCTTTGATATTGTGTTTTGATGTGTGAAGTTCTTTTATATACATTCAATGTTATTAAATGTAGGTTTTAACGACGCTAAATCAATCGCATTCTAGAGGTGTCTTTATATCTGCGGTAGCTTAAAAATTGTTCACTGTTTTACAAAGCAACCAATGTGATTTGAATATGCAAAAACAAATGTATTTATACAGCGTTACAAGTGGTAGCTGTGCTTTATAAAGCAAATGCTCTGGCTTGATTTTATGATCATTTACCAGATACGTTAAGTGGAAACTATACATGTTGCATGATCAGACGTAAAACTAAGAATGCTAATAGGTAAAACTACTTGTATTAGTAACTTCTATAAATTTATCAGTACATTCTACTCTGTGTACATAGTGTTGTACAAGATTTTTTGTTCATAATGTGAATATGTTTTCTGCAATCCAGTTAGAGAAAACTAATGAAACCTTGCTGGAAAATAATGAATGTGCGTCCAGTGTACATTTCAGAGAAAACTCTACAATGACTATTTATAACTCTTCCTTTCTCAACAGCAGCGAGAATCCTGAGTTTTTTAAGCACGCTGTCTTAATGGTTACTCTACCAATGTATTCCGTGTGTAACATTGCTAGCATAGGATGACGTAATTTGTGCTCGCTAAAAATAACTTGCTTATGCTTGAAATATAGGGCATAGCAAGTATACAGTATACAGACTAATTTTTGTAACATATGACATTACTGTGCTTTTTGTGCAATGGAACGGAATATTACCCAATATCCTTTTATTTTCAACTGTTCACATCAAGTTGAAAACCAATTCTCCGCAGCAATTTTACTGAAGCCAATCCACTAATTAGATTTATTGGGTTTGTGGACTTTCTGGATGATTTTGGTGTTGGGATCAATGGAACAATAATAAACTCACAAAGTTTCCTAAGCATCTAAAAAGTTTCCATATCGCCAGCTATTAATAACAGTTTCTTCAGACTGAGAAATTGGGTTGCTGTACTGCTTTAAATTACTGGTAAGTAATCGACCAAGAAGTTGCATAAGGGATTTTCAAACGTCACACAAAACTGCTTGTAAATTTTTGTATCCTAAATCTCATATAATTTCCGCACAAATCTTGAATAGAAGGAGGTCAAGTTTAGGTCAAACATAAAAACAATTCAAGTTTCAGATATGCTGAGTCTACTTGTGACAGGGATGCAAAATCTGGGCATCCTGACTAGAACATACCAAACATAACAACAACATAACATAACAACATAACAACATACCAAAATTGGGGAAATTTTCACAAACTAGTACTAGAAGTAGTAGTAGTAGTGGTAAAATTTAAGGGAAATTTGCCTCCGGATGCCGGGAAATTCTAAGGTTCCGGAAGATTTTGCATCCCTGACTTGTGATTTAGTATTTGCAGCAACTTCTAAATTCTAAAATTGATTTTCGTAAACTCATTTATTTTTTTACTGTAATTTGGTTTCCAGAAAATGTCTACCGCTGCTGCCACCGTGCCTCCTATGAGCGCACAGGAACGCAATGCAAAACAAGAGGAGGATTTGACTAAGAAATTGAATGAGTTCCTTCTTCAAGCTGTTGCCAAGTTCCATGAGGACACAGAAGGGGTCCCAGGACTAAAGCAGCCTCCAACCGTAAAGATTGTATCGAAAGATGGGAAAAAGTTGTGGGTGTCTCGACAACTCATTTTGGTGCGGTGTCCAGCCTTCATACGCACTTTGGAGGGCGAGGAGGAGGTCACGGACGTTTTGGAGCTTAACAAGCTTTCCTCCAAAACTGTGGAGGTGTTAACTCAATATCTAGAGACAAGCACCCTTCATGCCGACTGGAGGAGGACTGAGGTGGTGGTGGAACTTTGTGAGGCGGCGATAGATTACGAGTTGTCACTTCTTTTCGATTTTTTGAAGTGTGTGTTGGTCAACTTGTGTAAATGGAGGGATATGGATGGTGCGTTTTCCATTTTGGAAATGACTGGTTGGCTCCACATGGAGGATGCTTTTCAGGAGATTACCAGTTGGATGAAGCACGAGTTGTCTAGCCAACGACAAATGAGGGCCTACCGAACACAAGAAATCGTGAGGTTGCTAGCAGAAAGTCGACAGATACTGGAACAAGCTGCTGCTGAAGTTTCAAGATTTGGGGATTTACTGTAAAATGTAAACTTGAGAGTTTGTTATATTTGGCATTTGATTTGTTCCATCACAAATTAATAATAACATTTTTGACTGTTTGCAAAAAAACAATTCTTTGAACTGAAGTCTAAACCTTAAAATAAACCTAGATACTGATATTTCTATAGCGCTTGAATGACGGGATTTTTATAAATATTTTAACAAAATTATTTTACGAAATCCACTTTTTGAGTTTTTTTCATTAAATTGGTATGTATATATTCTATACTCTGGATTTAAGGTTTCTGCTTAATGTTTTGCGCAAGTATACACTGAAAATGTGTAGTTCTAATCAATTAGTGGCATCTGTCAGAAATCGAATAAGTTCTTCCATGGTGTTGGTGCGCTTATGAAAAAGCTTACATTTTTGCAAAAATAATATATATACTCGTACAAATTAAAACATGAACACTATGCAAAGTATATAAAAAAGACGAATAATAAGATTTATATAGAAACATACGGTAGGTAAATGAAGGTATACTTTTTAAGTGCAATGAATGGGACAAACAATATTTTCACAGCAATACAGAAGCTCAACCAGGCAAGTTGGAGTATGCAGTTTTCAGAGAGCGCGTACAGTACATAATGCCAAATCACGTGACATTTCAACTTCGCTAATGAACTTAAAAATATGATTTTATTTTCATCTTGATAAATATGATCTTGAATTTGTAGAAAAGCTGGTTTGTAATTTACGACTATTTATAGTAGGAATGGGTGCCGGCCCATTCCCCGCGGAGTCCGTTCCCCGCGGGGAGTCGTTTCCCCGCGGATCCGGTTCCCCGCGGATCCGGTTCCCCGTGGAGTCTGTTCCCCGTAGATTCGGTTCCCCGCGGAGTCTGTTCCCCGCGGATTCAGTTCCCCGTGAACCGGTTCCCCGTTTACCTTGTTCCCCGCGGGATGCTGTTTCCCCGCGAGACTTCAAACATAGAAATTTACATTTTAAGCTGTATTATTGTGCAGAAAATAGTTAAGCAAATCAACCAACAGTTAACATTTTGTTTTAGTATATACAGCTATTTACTTTTTATTAAGGCATATATATATATTAATAAATATCTATCGACAAATGACTATTTTTCAACATAAAATTTTCTCTGTTATATAGTTTTTTCCAACTTTTAAAAAGGATTTTTTGGTATAATTAGTCAAACACTTAAACAACAGCTTCAACAAATCAATTTTTTTAAAACGAAACAGTACAACGGTACAACAGTCAAATATTAATTTAGCGCTTTTTCAATATAATTATTCTTTGGTCATAAAAAACTTTGCACTATAAATAAAATTTAAACAAATGGAAAACGTCTAATAAATAACATTAGAGATAGAAATGTACATTTAACAGTATCGTAAAGGATTTTTTTGTTTAAAATATAAAGCTATGCAAATTTTGCATATGCCAATTATTTGCACGTGCGAATAGTTGCGAATTCTAAAAAATTTGCACATGCAAAAATTTGCACGTGCAAATAATTGGCATATGCAAAATTTAGCATATTGGTGTGTACCCCTCACTTACTTTCGACATACCCCACAGGAACAAATTACATTATACATTTAAATTTAAATTATGCGCTATTCCTGTTAAAAATTCTAAAACTGGTCTTTTGTCAAAATCTTCGACAATACTTTTAATTCTGTCATTAAGGTCACGAAACCTCTTTTTTTGGGGCTGTGGAGTCTCACCAGCTAATAGCTGCTCATGCTGCAGCTCGTTGAGGGACTGCTGTATTTTTATGGTCTCTATAAATTTCCAAATCGTTGGATGAGATGCTCCAATTTGACCTTGAAAACCTCGATGCCACCCCTCAACGGCATTATTGGTCCGCGCAATGTCATCTGCAACACGGTGGAAACAGTTCCATAGCTCTATTGAAAATCTAGGTGGTCTCTCCATACCCCTACGCTTTCCGCCAATCCAATTGTCTTCGGTGTAATCAATTAGAGATAGCATGTCCTTGGAAGCAGAATAGAACTTGTCATCGATTAAAATTCGGAAAGTCTCTTTAACAGCCTCTGGTGGCACAAATGCAATTGCAGTTAAACATTTCACTTTTAATGCATAATCAGGGTCATCAATATAGTTTTTGTGCACTTCGGGTAACTTTTGAATTCGCCTCCAAAAGCATTGGCCAAAGTGAAAATGGCAGCCGAGTTGCACGCTGCTAGGGAACACCTCCTCAAAAGCGTTTTTTGCATTTACTTCAAAGTCGATCATGATTGTTTTAGGAGCAAGATTTGGAGCCAGGGTTTTAAGTACACTTAGCATTCTTATGTACGTCTGCTCGGTGCGATTTGGAAGCAGAGCAAAAATTCCGGGAAGAACTTTGTGGAAACGCAGTGCGTGTATGGTATAAAGCTAGAACAACAATTTAATGCTATTATTGATATCAAGAATACGATTACGGTGTTGTACAAAATAAATTTATGTACCTGATCAAACAACAGAGGCACGACTTTAAAAGTTCCATCTGCAAACCACTCTGTAGAATTTGCCATAATCTCTAGGTTTTTTGTTGTCCCAAATATTAAAATACGGTCACTACCAGGCCCAGAATCATAAAGTAAAAAGTTTTCACCTTTTACGGTTTGCTGATATCTTTTAGGAAGGTTCAAAGTCAGTTGGGAAGTCGGCTGCTGGAGAGTGTTGTCGGATTTTACTCGGTCCTTCCTGATTGTACGCTTCATTGATCGTAAAGCTGGAAGTTGTGCTGAAGCGCTGGCACTGATTCCTTGGGTGCATGACGCCACAATAACTTGAGGGGGGTCAGACCTAGTTTCAGCCGCTGTTTTAATGTCAGATCGAATTTTTTTTATTTCTATTTTTGTAGAGTCTGGGGTGTGATTATGGTCATCGTTAACACGCATCTCATTATTACAAGTATAAACTCGTCCACGGCACTTAGCTTCACGTCGATCAACACAACACCAAATATTCTCTGTCTTTCCCTTTCTGTCCATAATATATCTGTAACCATTATAAACGAGATGGTCTTTTCCTCTTTTGCTCTTTACAAAATTTAACGGCATTGTGAATAATTGATAGAAGATCAGATCGTTAAAAAGCTTGATATTACGAAATAATTTAGAAGCAACGATGATAAATACTGATTTTTTATCAAGTTTAGTTTTCGAATGGGAGAGCAAATAGATAATGACTTAATATTTCTTAATTTTAGCTCAACTCATACTACACGTTATACATTTTAATTTCACATTGGTCATTTAGTCAGACAATGGGGCTTAAGTATTTTTTACTTTTGGGATTAACTGCCCAAAGTTACTACGTTGCTTATTACTGTAATAAGCATGTGTATTAAGTATCATGCACGAAGTTAAGTTAAGTTAGTTATAAAGCGACTGAATAATTTGATTCTATAATCCTTAAGTAGTACTTCGATGCACAATGAACAATGTTTGCTCATGCCAACATATTTGTTATGAACCATGCAGTACATAGATAAGGTTGCCCAGTTTGTGTGTGTCCTTTTTATATTCTATATGATTGATATGATGTGACAACAGGTACATTGCTTAATGTAATTAATATAACCATACGACACTTTTCATTGCACATTAATTTTAACCATCATGAAATACTCGAGTTCCTGGAAAAGTCAACAGGAAACAAGGTAAACGGGGAACTGAATCCGCGGGGAACAGACTCCGCGGGGAACCGGTTCACGGGGAACTGAATTTGCGGGGAACAGAATCCGCGGGGAACCGAATCTGCGGGGAACAGACTCCACGGGGAACAGACTCCACGGGGAACCGGATCCGCGAGGAAACGACTCCCCGCGGGGAACCGGCCTAGACCCGTAGGAATTCACAAGATAATAAAAAATATTACACTAAACAAAATTTCTACTAGCAAATGTTAATAGTTTGTATTGATCAAATCCAAATATCCTGCAAATTAGGTCACTTCTATTCAAATATACAGATTTAAACTTTGGAGAGTTTGTGATTCTGTTTGGAAAGTTACCAACATTAACAAAACGCAAGCTTTTGCATAAACCAACAATGTAAAAGCAGGTTCTAAAAACGTTATTTCCAAAAGCCGACTAATTTTCTTGCTTGTTTGCTAAATATCTGTTTTTAAGAACGAGCTTGATTTTCAGGAGTGACAGTTACTTGCATTCGTTATTTACAAACATATACAGAAAATTAATGCCACCAGAATTTGGAGTAACACCAAAATAATTGCACTTGCAGTACTCATCCTTTTCAAAACTAGCAGGACACGTTGCACTTTTTGGACAGCAAAATTGTACCTCCCCTTGACCGTCAACGTCGCCTTTGCAGTAGCACGGATTCTCGTCCTTCGGACATCTGTTAAATCCTGCCACTTGCTCATTCGGATAACCTTTGGCACAGTTGATATTATTTCGAACAGCCTAAAATTCAAGTAAAAATTAAACCTTTAGAATTTGGAAATGTGAAGCATAGGCCCGTTCCCCCCGGTGCGCATTCCCCCTGGGGTTCAGTTCCCCTCAGACCACTTTACCCCTGGACCTCCTTCCCCTCGTACCACTTTCCCCTTTGAGTTTCTTCCCCTCTAGGCAGTTTCCCCTTTGTACCCATTCCCCTGAAGCCAGTTTCCCCTCTTAACTTCTTCCCCTCGGACTTGCTCCCCTTTGAACCTGTTTCCCCTCCATACAAGTTCCCCTCGGTACATCCCCATGAGCCCAAAAATTTCTTGAAGCTTAAAAGTATGCTAAATTGGCATTTTACAAGTTTCAGTCAGTGGCTCACTGAATTTTGCTTTTTGAATTTGCTTTGCATTGCTGAATTTCAAAAATTTTTTGTCATATTTCTAATTTATCTTAAGCATTAAAACATAGATTTTTTCATTGGTGCAAAGATACAATAGTACACCATTGGTAAAATTTCTTACCGGAATTACTCACAACTATAATTTAAGTATCGTACTGCTGGCTTTGTATTTGCTCAATCAATCAATGTTTATAACATAAGTGTAAATAACATGTTTAGCAATCACTCAAATAATACTGTAAACAGATGTTTTTATAATTTACACTCCAATCGAAGCTCACACGTTTTCAAAATTTTACGATGTGCGAATTGTACTAGTTCTTCTGAAAATTTATAATAATTCTCACAAATAAGCTCATAAGTATAGCATGCTAAACTATGCATTATTTTGGCAAGTTGTAACTGATTTATCGATATGGAAACTAAACTATGTATACTATATAACAAACAATGAAGAGCTGAGCAAAAGAATGTGAAGACCTTTGCATAACTATGTTTTCAAATTTTGACTATGAATTATTAAATATTTTGTTTCACATTATGGAAAAGTCTAAAGGATGGCATCATAAAACAGGCTTAAGAAACTATTTATCGTTGTCTTCCGATGTATTCTTGAAGCTACAAGTAATAAATTATTCTAGCTTCAAGTAATCTTCTGTTTCATGAACCGAGGGGAACTTGTATGGAGGGGAAACAGGTTCAAAGGGGAACAAGTCTGAGGGTAAGAAGTTAAGAGGGGAAACTGGTTTGGGGGGAATGGGCTCAACAGGGAAACTGGTCGGAGGGGAAGGAGGTCCGGGGGTAAAATGGTCTGAGGGGAACCGAACCCCAGGGGGGAAAGTACATCGGGAGAACGGGCCGGATAGCATTTTACAATCTCATTTCGTATAAATCATTATAAGTTCTGAAAACGTACAATTTTATGTAATTATATTCTATTTATGAATTGACGTTCCCAAATTAGTTGAAACACCTGTAAACATTACAATGTGCCTTATTACGTGGTTATATTAGAATTATCGATTATCGACATTACGGGCGCATTCGTTTTATGTGAACTGTCAGACTTCACTTTCGCTTAAACTCTTTTCCACAAAAACTGCATTTTAGTGCATTTACGTCTGAATGTACCAAGCTGTGGCTTTTTAGACCACATATAACTACAAATTGTATTTGGCAAATTGTGCATTTGAATGGCTTTTCGGACAAATGCCGTCTGATTTGTATACGAATATGTCATTTTTCTTAGAATGTTTTGTTGCACAGTTCATACTGATTTTTCTTTCTGTCTCCACCGTTTGTGTCTGTAAAAGTCTGATGATTGACAAAAGCCTTGGTCACAGAGGGTGCAGTTATATGGCTTTTCTTTTCTATGCTTGATTGATTGATTTATTAGCCTGCAAAAGTGTATACAACATAGCTGTTTTCCATACAATGCAGGTGGTTTCCACAATGGGTAACTACCCTTAGCCGTGATACAGAGACAACCGTTAGACAGACATTATTATTTTGATAAATATCAACCAATACAATTTTAACTAAACTTACTTTTTAAACCTAATAAATACTTTTTCACAAGGTCAACAAAATCAAATCCTACTTTGAAACTAATTACAACTTTTCTATCTGACAATAAAGAATTCCATTCTCCAATAACATTCCAACGTACACTCTTTTGAACATGAACAGATTTACTTGACAAAACAAGTAGTTTTGGCCTTTCTTTTGTGGCCAAATATGACAATTCAAACCAGTTTTTAAACAAAATTCTGGTACGAAATTTATAATAAAATTTCAATAACATTAATTTTCGACGTTCTACTATAGTTAATAGATCTAACCTAACATACAATTTAGATACATCAATTTCAACATTTTTAATTTTCTTATTAAGAGTATTGTTATAATAATAGCCAATAAGAAATCTAACTTAAATTAACCCGATTAACAGAGTAAAAAGCCTTCTCAAAATCGATGAATACAGAAATTCCCTTTCCATTACACTGATCTAATATTTCATGCATATTTTGAGTGAAAGCAGCGGTCGCTGTTTCACAGGATCCTCCGGGCCTAAAACCATGTTGAGAAACATTAAGCTTGTCCTGACACAAGAAAACAATCCGATTATACATAAAACGTTCAAATATGTTTGTGAGACATGACAAATTAATAATTGTTCGGAATGATGAAGCTACTGACCGGCTACCTTTACCTTAGTATAGAGGAAAACAGTCGGCTTTTTAAACGAAGTAGGTATAACACCGGAAGTTATTATTGAACTAAACAAAATTGTTAAAGAAACAACTAAGCTAGTGGCAAACATCTTATAGATTCTCTTTGGTACATCAGTAATACATGGTTTGCATTTTTTCACACCTCCAATTGCTGCTAATATTTCTGACGATTGTATGTCAAAACCTGAGTCTACCTGAGGCAAAGCATGATCATTGTCTTTATCATATTGTTCAATAGTTTCAGGCAAATCACTGATATCTGAAGTTGAATCTGCTAACATAAATTCATTCGCAACCAAGTTACAAATTTCATCATTACTCGTTACAATAGACCCATCTTGACTTACCAATTTTGATATTGCCATATCAGAATACGATCTAAAGTTCGTTAGCTCATTAAACATATCCCATGTACTAGCTGAATCTGCCGTTTGACTAAATTTCCTAGAGAAATATGTTTTCTTGGCACTCTGAATGTCAGCATTGAGACTGTTTCGCAACTTTCTATAATTGACACCATCAGTTTCACCCTTTCTGAATTCAAAGTGAGCTTTATTTCTTTCTCTAGCTTCCTTTTTTATTTTCAAATTTTACCAGGGCTGCGAATTGTCTCTAACTAATATCTTTTTGACTGGCACCTGTTCATCAAGCAAGGCAATAACTTGTTTATCAAATATAATTGGCTGTTGTTCAAATGTATTTTTGTTATTCAAAAATGACCAGTCAACAGAATCTAGTTTATTTTTGAATTTTTTAATATCTAGTTTTTTTAAGAGAAATGTATAAAAAGTTCCCAAATGAGTTCCGACGATCGTTTTGAAAAAGAAGAAACCCAAGAAGACTGGTTTCGTATTTATTATTCACATCTTCAGTTCTTGGATTCGATATTTACACTACAAAAGTAATACTATTTTTCTTAGGGACATTACTATCAACTTTAACTCGCTTTCAAAATTATAATAATTATCTTATTCTTAATACTGACAAAAAGACGTCCTTTCTGTTGGGTGTGTAAGGTGTGTAACTTCTAACTTGTAAGGTCCGGGGTTGGCAATGAACCTTTACCTTTTTGTACGCTACATAAGTTAACAAATGGTCAGAACCCCCAAGTTCTAAACCTCCAAATTTATAATTTTCTCTTCAATCTATATACATATGATCTAGCAAAGTAGTCGTTGTTTTAGTTCCTGTTGCAGTTTTTACAGTAGCCGTTCTTGTCGCAAAAATTATTAGTTGAAACAGATCAAATTCTCTAATGATTTGTTTTAATCTAAAAGAATTACTACTTTTCTGCAATAGATCTATATTTAAATCACCCATCATAATGATTCGCTGATTTTGTTTTCTTAAATATTCTCAAACACAATGAATAACTGAAAAAATGTCTCACTGACCGCATACGGGGGTACATATAATACACACACCAAAGTTGACTTAAAACCTATTTTGTTAATAGTGATAATATTACACTCAACAAGATCCTGTCGTTTATCAGCTAAAAACTAAGATCATGTTCTGAATATTGACTAGAAGAATGTACATATAAAAGTGTACCACCTCCCTCTCTACCTAACCGGTCATAGCGTAATAATTTATAGTTAGGCACTAGAAATTCTTCACTTTTGTTTCTATATTCGTCAAGCTTGCTTTCCGTCACGCCTAGAAACAATAAATTTTTTTCAATCGTTAAAACTTCGTATTATTCAACAAATTTACTAACAATCCCATTAATGTTTATGTGTGCGAATTTTAAACAAGAAGGTAGTCGCTGCTCATAAGCAAACACAGTTGTTTCCATTGGAGTAGTTGATAAATCCTCCAGGTCAAATAAGCTGTCCTTAAAAGAGAATTGATGTAAATTGATGCCTATACTGTCATCATCCGTAAAAGTAAAAGTAAAAGTAAAAGAGTAAAAGCTATGCTGTCTGATGGTCCACATGGTGCTTGCGTCGGATGCGAACATAAAGGTCATGTAAACGCCTAGGTCAAAATTCACAAAACACACAGGCTAAACGCTTCATTTTCCCTGCAAATTCAGAAACAAAATTTAATGATATGTAATTTTTGCTCTCCATTCAGGCTACAATATTCTAGCCTTAGTTTACCATTATGAGTTTTACGGTGAATTTCCAAACCATCCTTATTTGTAAATAATTTAATACATATGTTGCAGCGGTGTGGCATTTCACCAGTATGACGACGCAAATTGTATTTTATGTTTGCAGACCAGGCAAATTTTTTATTGCAGAGGGGACATTCAAAGTTTTTTTCTCCGCTGTGCTTTGTCATATGTCGTCTTAAAAGCGAAGATGAAGAGTGTAAAATTCCTTTCCACAAACCTCGCATTTGTAAGCCTTGTATTTATCATGTACCGTGAGCTTGTAAAGATTCCTATGACCTATTTTTGAAAACAACTTTCCACAAACTTTACATTTGTATGGTTTTTCACCCGAATGTACTCTTCGATGTTGAAGATGCCTACTTAACTGACGGCTAATCTCTCCACAGACGTCACATGTAAACACAATTTTCTCCCGCTTTACGTCAGCTTTATTGGACATGTTTGTTCATAGTAATTAATAATTTGTGAGTTAAGACAGTTTGTTTACCGTTACAATAATAAACGAGATTAATTTTAATTTTCCAGCGTTCCACAGAAACACTCAACAATTTTCGAAAGAAGTTTTTTCAAGTCTTTAAACTAACGATGAAATATTTTTGTTTCAAGATCTACTGTTAATTTACTAACAACTTGTTATTATTAAAACAAAAAAATCTCAAATTTTGCTTGTTATTGGGATGTTTCAATGAAAAGTTAAAAAATTGATTTGGTTGGCTTATTAGCGTGTTTTGTATTTAGAGCAAACAGATGAGACAAAAAGGATATTGCCGATGAAATTTTTAACGAAACAATCACTAAATAGCCATTTTGAAGTATTAACTGCTTGATTTTCTTTAAAATTTTGTATTATCTTCATTGTTTGTAACCGTATAAGCATTGTAAAATGTTGAATGGTCTTGAGTGAAATGTAAATGATGTGACTGTCTAAGGATTAGTGTTCTCTTGTACTTAAAACATTATGAATGTTTGCTCGTTCCAAGAAATGTACCTAAAATTTATTATTTGACTTTAAGTATTTCAATGTTCTATTTGACTCGATGTAAATTTGGGTAGTCAACTGAAATATGGGTAGCAAGCAAAAGAAGATTCTCGACGTTTTACGTTCTCGTGGTCATTACCTTGAACAATGAACTTTCAGTCACGTAGACACGCCTTGTTCCTTTCTAAAATCACAGCTATATTATGCATTGTAACCTACGCCTCGGTGCCCAGATAGTAAGTAGCTACCGTGATGATAGCTTGAAGTTCTGACCACAATACTTCTAAGTTTTCATTCTCTAAATTCTCGATTTGCCCCAATAAAGCAAGTAAAATATGACTGACTAAATTCACAATTCGCTAGTCTTTTTCTCATCTTTACCATTTTATTTCGATTCTCATCTTTTAAAGAAGTTCACATCCACACAAACTCTATGCACCCAAATATACAGTCCACATCTCAAATCATCCTAACAAATGCATCTACATTCATATTTAAGAGCTTCTTGTGACGATGAGTCAACTTCTAAGTGTGAATGTCAGGCTGAGAATGTGTTAAGTGCTACACTAAACACGGTTTTGTAACTTGAAAAATCAGTATTTCTCAGTCAGTAAAAGATAATATATAGGTAAACTGGTTCATGATGCTGAACCGGTTTAGTGGAAATCACGGGTAGTTTTCTTTTATAAGTACAAGTATTGGACATTGCTTTATGATAATCTTGTCTTCGTAGCTTTCTGATATCTTGAATGTATATAGTCTAACTGAAGTGAAGATGTATGTATGCTTTTTCCAGAAATATGTTTTACGACACAGCAAATAAATACCAAGTAGCTTACACATAGTGGCCAATCTGACTACCTGTTTTTGTAATAACATTTACCAGACAAAAAAATGTGTAGGTAAATTACTATAATGCCTCTATTAGCTAAACCAAGATTTCTCGAAAACGCCTTAATATTTTTTCATGCGGTCTTTTGTATCAAGTAGCCTATATTAGTGGCCTTATAGTCATTTTTACGTTTTTGAAATATACTGTTTGGTATAGGCTAGAGAGTCATATATGTGTTGGGCAAACACCAAAATTTGAGATAAACTGCCTTGTAGAATTTGTTATAATGCAGCAAGCAACTTGATTCTCCGTACGAAAATAGCCCAATCAGTTGTGTATCAGCATGCAAAGTTTCATTAGTTTCTGCTTGTCAACAAAAAAGTTACGACGGTTAAGCTGAGGTCATTCAAAAAAATCATGTTTTTCGCAATTTTCCCGAATTGTGGCAGTCTTTCGAACTAATACTTAAAAGTTGCTGTTTATTTATAGGGACGAATCATCTCTGAAAGTTTGAAGAGTTTTTGAGAGGGTGAAGGAAATTTTGGCAGATTCTGAAAAAAGATGCTCATTGTGTAATTTTAAATGTTTAGGTCTAGATGATTTGATTGCGTTCTTGGGTGACGTATTAGGTAACAAGGCTTACTTAAAATCAGCACGTCAAACCAGGCAGGTAGATAATCAGTGTTGCTTAGCTTTGAACGTGAGGTTCACGACCGGCTAACTGTTGTAACCCTTATTCAATTTTTAATTTATTAAAAACTTTGCAAATAAGTTTTTTAAATAAGTTTTTTATAACTGTAACTTTATATGCAAGATGCAGTTCTTTAAAATGTGTGCCGGGCGGAAAGCTGTTTTTTCTAAAAAAAGTATTCAAGATTGTATTCAGTAATTGGTATTTTTAATTTCAATGCACACAAAAGCTCAAGTCTCAAAGGTGAGATTTTCATGCATAGAATCTACATGTCTGTGTGCGTCAAAAGTTGTAGGCAAATATTGGGAGAAAGAATAGACCCCACTCTGTAAAATAACTCTGTGGCGCTAGGGTCATTCTCGAAAGCATGATAATGTCTAACTTCACATTCTTCCTGACATCAGGTTTTTTTCGCAAAATCAGTCGTGTGTTAGTTGCTGATTTAAAAACTTTGAGTACATTTTGAAGAAGGAGCTTGTGGAAATCTTGGAAAGTTCTTTGAAAAATATGAATTTTAAAATTTTAGTCTATATATGCACCAGTGTTTTCACTGTCACTTTCTGCAATCAACTTAAACTGTAGAGTTTTCCCGGTAACGTTTCTGAATTTCTTTTCCAAAAACCCATTTTACAACCTGGATATTATTTCAAACTCAAAGAAAATGGTAAAACCGGAACAATTTGAGTATTACTTTTTTTATTTAAAAATAATGTAGTAGTTTATTCAAAAATTATTAGTACAATACCAAAGGGCCATATTCAAGTTCTCACTGCACTGGGACCCTGCCTTAACTTTTTAACTACAAGCAGAATGGTTACAATTTATAGCTTATTCAAAAGATCAACTCGAGTACCAATATGCCATAGGTCAGTTTTGTCCCGATTCACTTGCGCATGGTCCGATTTTTGCAAAAATATTTTGCAAAAATCCACTTCAACAGACATTATCATGCTATATAAAATCCTAGTATCTTCGTAACAAATAGAATGGTTACAAATAATAGCGCATTCAAAAGAGCAACTCAAGCACTATTAGGCCACACAACAGGTTTGTCCCGATTTGCTTGCGCATGGCCCGATTTTTGCAAAAATATGAGGTTTCCATATAGCATAGTAATGTCTGTTGAAGTGGATTTTTGCAAAATATTTTTGCAAAAATCGGACCATGCGCAAGTGAATCGGGACATAACTAAACTGTAGCCTAATAGTGCCTGAGTTGTACTTTGGAATGAGCTATTATTTGTAACGATTCTATTTGTTACGAAGATACTAGGATTTTATATAGCATGGTAATGTCTGTTGAAGTGGATTTTTGCAAAATATTTTTGCAAAAATCGGACCATGCGCAAGTGAATCGGGACAAAACTGAACTATGGCATATTAGTACTTGCGTTGCTCTTTCGAATGAGCTATAAATTGTAACCATTCTGCTTGTAGCTAAAAAGTTAAGGCAGGGGCCCAGTGCAGTGAGAACTTGAATAAGGTCCTTTTACTCTTTTCAGAATTTTCTGTGATATTATGCACCTGTGCCTTGTTTTAAAACAGTAAGTAGTTAAAGTGAACCTTGAAAAAATCTTCATTATTCTCAGTTTTTTTTTCGTGAAATATCATTGACATAAAAGGAAATCTGCTCAAAATTACTCCTGAAAAATCTTACAAATTTATTACAACTGAGTAACTCCATAGGTTATATGTAAGACCCTGCAAGTGAATTTTCCGAATCGAAATTCCAACTGTATATTCTTGTTACTTGTCAAAAATGATATGAATAATGTGCTCTTCATTTTTTTCAAAAAACCCAAATAGATGAGTTATGCAGCACTAAAGGGAGAGATTTGGAATAGTTCAATGGGCAAGTCCTATCTCAAGCCTGGATGCACATAAACTCCTGAAATTTTGCATGAACAATCCCTAAGGCACTGTGTCCAACGACCCTCTTTTAGTTTTTCGAAATTCCATTTTTTTATTTTTTCAAAAAATCAAAAAATGTTAATTTTTTAGGTTTGACTTAAATGTAATTTTTCAAGTCCTATCATATTGTTTACGTCATTTTAAGTAACTTTAATGAAAGCGTTACTATAAAATGTTCACTAACGAATAAACTATTACCACATTTTCAAAATTTGAAAACCTCATGCCAATGGGCGAGTCCTATCTCGTGCACGCTTCATCGAAAACTCCTAAAATTTTGCATGAACATTCCTTAGGGGACTGTGCTCAACAACGCTGTTTTAGATTTACGAATCCTCATTTTTTAAATTTCCAAATAATATTTTTTTTAGAAATTTAAAAAACTGATTTTTTAAGTTCTATGGTTTACGTCACGTTCAGCAACCTTGTTGAAAAAGTTACCACAAAAGTTTTGAAAAGTCCAAAAGATTGCCCCCTCATAAAAACTTGGAAGCATAAAGCCCAGACACAAGCTCCCCAATGCTCCAAAAATTTCAGATTTATTATTTTGAAGATGACTTTATTTCAAATTAATATGACTACAAACGTACTCCTCTCAGAAACAACTTAATGCAAATACTCTTTCAACACAAGTTGCTCAAACCTCCAGTGTTCCTAACCATAGAACTTAAAAAATCAGTTTTTTAAATTTCTAAAAAAAATATTATTTGGAAATTTAAAAAATGAGGATTCGTAAATCTAAAACAGCGTTGTTGAGCACAGTCCCCTAAGGAATGTTCATGCAAAATTTTAGGAGTTTTCGATGAAGCGTGCACGAGATAGGACTCGCCCATTGAAATGCGGTTTCCAAATTTTGAAAATGAGGTAATATTTTTTTCGTTAGTGGAAATTTTATAGTAACACTTTCATTAAAGTTGCTTAACACGACGTCATCAATATGATAAGACCTGAAAAAATACGTTTTAGTCAAATCTAAAAAAAATAATATTTTTTGATTTTTTTGAAAAAATAAAAAAATGGAATTTCGAAAAACTGAAAACAGCGTCGGGGGACACACTCCCCTAGGGAATGTTCATGCAAAACTTCAGGAGTTTTCGATGAAGCGTGCACGAGATAGGACTCGCCCATTGGCATGAGGTTTTCAAATTTTGAAAATGTGGTAATAGTTTATTCGTTAGTGAACATTTTATAGTAACGCTTTCATTAAAGTTACTTAAAATGACGTAAACAATATGATAGGACTTGAAAAATTACATTTAAGTCAAACCTAAAAAATTAACATTTTTTGATTTTTTGAAAAAATAAAAAAATGGAATTTCGAAAAACTAAAAGAGGGTCGTTGGACACAGTGCCTTAGGGATTGTTCATGCAAAATTTCAGGAGTTTATGTGCATCCAGGCTTGGGATAGGACTTGCCCATTGAACTATTCCAAATCTCCCTTTAGTGCTGCATAACTCATCTATTTGGGTTTTTTGAAAAAAATGAAGAGCACATTATTCATATCATTTTTGACAAGTAACAAGAATATACAGTTGGAATTTCGATTCGGAAAATTCACTTGCAGGGTCTTACATATAACCTATGGAGTTACTCAATAGAAATTTCGTAATTTATAATGTAAAATTGGTTTATAATGGATTTAAGTTTTCAAGAATCAAAAATTAGCAACAAACAAGAAATATTGTTTGATGTTTCAGAATTTTACGATTCTAAATTTCCGTACTGTATTAAAGTTAGTTTCGTTATTAATACAGCACTGATGCACAAAAGTTGTTTTAATTTTTTCTGAATATTTGCTTTAAAAATGTAACGAAATAGCAGCAAGCTTTACACTAAAACGTAGTCTCGAATGCACACCAAAGGCCAAATAAAAATACCAGCTCTAGTTTGACAATACATGTCTCTGTCCAGGCGAAATGACTTTTGGTACGATAAAATGTATTATAACCAGAGGCCCGAATCAAGCATACGCTTGATTAATCTAGCAACGTCTGTGTTTATTAAAACTGTTTCAATATAACATGCAAAGATGCAATTCAATTCGGTTAATTAATTAATGTTATTTGCTCAGTGATTACGCGGTGTTACGGAGACATAAGCTAATAATTTAATGCTCCCTTTACCCTATTCCTCAACCTGCCATTTATTCTTCACCTACTTACTCATCGCTTTAGTATTTACCTTATTATTTTAAACTTGATCCCGTTCCCGATCTCACACCTTTGAATTTAATCTTAAATTTGATTAATATTTACATATCAAAGATTCAACGAAACCATTGTGAAATCCCGAATTTGCTAAAAAAAATTAGGCAATGCCTAATTTTTCGTTATGATTCGTTCCCGTGTGGTGTTTCCTGTCAACATTAAATTTCGGCCATTTGTGAAACTTTCTTCGTTATTTTCCAATTAGAACTTGAGGTGGAATTCCCATTAATAATTTAATAATAAGCTGTTAACTCTCACATTTAAAAATTCTAAAAATATCAGTCCAAAAGTATCAAATATCAGTTCAAGCATGAAAGAAATTTCCCGGGATTAAGTTTAATAAAAAACATTAATTTCCGACGTCATCCACTAATTACGTCACCTTCAAAACCCGATTTCTTCAGTGATCCACGGACCCCTGTCACTATTTTATAACATGTACAGTACAGGATATGTTACATAACATAGACCGTCACCTTATGACCTTAGCTCGTTAAAGTGACGTCATACATGGATGATTAAATACATTAAACATTCGAATCAGAATCGTAGCAGTTATACCTGGGTTAAGGTTAATCAATAAACATGATACCCGGTAAAATGTTAACCTCAGCAGCCAATGCCCGGTTAAAATTTAACCAAAACAGCCAATTCCCGGTTAACATTTAAATATAGCAGCCAATTTCTGGTTAAAATTTAATTAAAGCGGGCGATTGCCGGTTAACAGTTAACTAATAAAATTGATACTCAGTTAAATTTTAACTTCAGCAGTTCATTTCCAGTTCAGATTGAACCATTCCCGTGTTAAAGTTTTTCCATATCAGTTATAATTATCAGTTCTCAGTGAAAGGATTTAAATTTAACTCTTCTCGGCTGATTTTGGTGAAACATCAATTATTATGAATTTCCCAATTAAAATTATTAACTAATTAACGAAAATTACTTTAGGAGTAACGGTAACAATAAAATTGGCCATGTAATGTAAGCTGGAAGAAATTGTACAAAAATCTTGGGAACAAAAAACGAACGGTTCCACTAAGAATCGATCTCGCACACTCTCTCCGTCTCTCCCTGTTAGGGCGATGCACTCACACATGCACCATGGAGACACTTGTGGAGTGAACGGCTTACATAGCATGGTGAAGTTTAGAGAGGTGCGGTCACACACGGAAAGCTATTGATTTATACTTATAATAGGCATGAGTTTACATTTTTTACATAGGTAGATACAGAACCGATTGAAGTGAACTATATTTTTCTGCATACTTTCTAAATTTTGGTTCCTTACAATAGCAAAGTTGGCAACAAAATCCCACTGAATGCACATGCCATATTTTACACCTTCTTTTGTTGGAACATTGTGGTGCTTCAATGCCCCTAATATTTTGTTTAGCCGAACACAAGGTCATAAATGGACCTTTATTGGCAAGAAAATATTCTTGATAAAAGGAAAATATTTGACTTTCCTTATAATTCAGAAAGAGTGCCGACGTGCCTTTCCCATACAAATTTGTGCATATTTATACTACGCTTTTAGGAGTAGCACTTTTAGTGGCAATGTAATCCTGCTCAGAGACCTAAAAGGTTTTTATTGCTGCATGGGAAACTATTCTACACAAGTGCCGTATGTTACAACGTAAAGGTGCGCAAAAGTTTTATTACGTCCAAACATTTCTGCATGAACCGAACCAGGAGGACAGAAAAATGGCCCATACCTTTCATGTATAATACGTAAGCCATGCACCTTGTGCTTTAACGCTAAGCTTTAAGACGTTCAAGCCCTTTTTCATCGAGTAATAAATAAACGTTGGACTCCCTTTCTTTTTGTTTAAAAAAGCTGGACGCAGCGGTAAGATGTGTTAGGCTAATAGTAGCGGGTATATTGGTTAGTATTTATATTCACCACAGTTATGCAAGCCATGCAATATGCTAGCAGGTGTGGCGTGTGAAAAATGTGAGTTGTCAGTTGTTTCATTGAATTGTCTTTGATATGCCGAGCAAAGTAAACTGATCATGATCATCACAATAAACCAACAAACAACAATATGGAAAATATTTCACTCGTAATACAGCAATAACATAATTATATAAGGTATTCTCTCGGTTTATGTTGGTAAATACATTTAACACAGCCTGGCTAATTTTACCTAACCTGTTACACCTAAAACTTAAAATGTACCTAATAGAACACAAACCCATGCCTTTCATGAGTTTTGAATTTCAATAGGGTTATAAAAGTCAAAGTTAACATCAACGTTTGGGTTTTTTAAACCTTTTCTCAAAACATTGCCCTTTTCAGTAGCAAAATTTGGAATTGGACAAAACGCCGACTGCGCACACATGGAATTTTTAATATAGCTTTATTTTAACATAAAATATTGTGTTTTGTTTTTCTTTTCTTCTCACACTTCGTTTACCTAAACGAAAAATGAGCCTTAACCCAAATGCCGGATATGTACCTTTTGGGCAATTCGTTGGGATTTTTGAATACGATAAATAAGCCCTAATAAAAGTGTGACCTTTTACTTGGTCCTGTCCAATGCTGATGGGTTGCTCACGTACCTGAGTTAATACAGTAAATATGATTGTGTACATTTCTAAAATCGTCTTGGATTGTGTTGAATCTGCCGAGATGGCCAACCCTCGACACCAGATTTATTGTTGCAACGCACGACAATGTACCGGTGAAAGTACACTGTGACAGATCATGCGTTTGATGCTTACATTGCTCATATATTGAATCCAAAATGTAGCATTATTAGACTTCACAATATTTAGGTTCACCAATTGCATATGCATGCAGACTGAAATTCATTCCAATTTAATAAGTATTTTTTGAAAACACGTTGGCGATGGGCCATCTAAGATTCCAACTAAACAAGCCTAAGCCTTACTGCCAGTTATGTGTTTAACGCAATGCCAAAATGCGTAATCTTGTCACAATGTACTTTTTCGGGTACATCGTCGTGAGTTGCAACATTTAATCCGGTGTCGAGGGTTGCCCATCTCGACAGATTCAACGACACACAAGAAAGGATGGGAGAGAAGCGTCAGCAAATCATGGATACCTGTAAGCTAAAATTCACTGATGCGGAAATGGAATGGAAACAGGTAAAGCTTTCATTGTTTAAAATGTGGCCTTGCTTCGAATACAAAGTTTATAAAATTAAATTTATTCTTTAGATATGGACACCAAGTATGGGAACATACAAGGATTAAGGGGATGCCAGAAACGGTAGAAAAGAACTTCCCTTACTGACTGTTATTCTAAAGGAAACCAAACCTCAGTTCAGATCAGCCATTATTTCAAAAGGTAATCACTAATACTATTAAGAGTAAAACAATATCCTAAAACATTTAAAATGTTTGCATTTTATAATCCTAATTGCATATTTTAGTAAGGAATGCTTATTTAAATTTTATCTAGGTGTTTCCATCACTTCACCAACACTTGGAAAGAGAGGGATGCTGTCATGCAGGACAGTATGGAAAAAGTGGCAGGCTAGGGTGGACTCGTTCTTTACTCACTTGGGACATACGAACGGAACATAAAGTGATGTAAACAAAAATTCTTCGCAAAAAAATTTTTGGTTCAAAAATTGCTTATTCTGTGAAAGTAATTAAACTTTCCTTTCTTATTTGCAACAATCTACCAAAGGACTATGCAACCTAAGGGAAAAAAATTTTGACCTCCCAGTTTATTGCTGATTCCGATAGGGTCTACTGTAAAGAAGTCGAAATATAAATGTCGACTGGTAATAAAGCCGACGGTACGAAAGTCGAAGCCATTGTAGTCGAATGAAAATGGTAAAAAAGTCAAAACCATTATGATCGAAAAAATGAGGTAACAAAGTCGAAAACATTATGGTCGAATACAAACGGTAAAAAAGTCGAACCTATTTTACACTTAGCATTATATGTCGTTTCTTTCTTTGCTTTTTATCATACTTTAAAAGTGTTGTTGTTGTTTGTTTAATTTTACTACACACAAACAAATAAAATGGTCACATATTTTCTAAATCGTTTTATTAATATGGACAAAAATAACTTTAATTGAGTTACAGTTACAGGTTATAAAACCTACTCATCCATCGTTTTTCTACTCTAAATATTCATACATATATTGCTGTTACATTCAAATAATCATTTGTGCTTAAATGTGAGTGACTTTTGTAAATAATGACGTTTTGTCCTGATTTTTTCTGCGATAGAATCCCTTGAAAATACTCTTTTAAAATAGCTATTAACTTTGAAAATTGGAGGTGTGTAGTGGAAGCTACAACAATTTAGAAGAAAGTTGTTCCGAAAAAACACCTCCATGTTTGACCTACCACAACTTAGACGTTTGCAAGAAGACCATCCCAGTAACTTCTAGAAAACATCCTCATTTAACGCTCTTTCCAAACTGCTATCAACATCAAATTTGGCCCGATGGATAGCCGCGACTTTGAAAAAAGGATGTTTACTATGGAGCCTTACGGAAGCTAAAATTACAAACTCGTTTATATCTCGACAACGTTAGGAAATAATGACATACTTTAAATTGCAAAATTGTAGAGCTTTAAACGCTCTATCGGAATCAGCAATAAACTGGGAGGTCAAAAGTTTTGCCCTTAGGTTGCATAGTAGTCCCTTGTAAACTTTGAAGTGCTGAAAATTTTCCAGAATATTTATTGCATTCATTCTGACGAGCTTAAAAACTTTGTACAAATTTCTTCATTCAAATTCTTGAAGCCAATTTCACTGCGCAGGCTAAAAACATTCTTTAAATACATTTTTTTTAAATCTGGTTACCTAAACATTCTCATTTCTGGGAAAATGTTTTTACAATAATAGAATAATATTTCCAAATCCCGTTACGGTGAACGGTCTGTTGGGAAACACCATAATATGCACAACTGCTAAATATCTAGGTTTTAAGCCAATGGCATTTTTAATGAAAAAAACGTTTCGATAAATTTAATAAACCTTTTTTATTGTCTGACGAATATATTTTATCTAATCACCGAATTTTTTATCAAATCTATTATTTTGCAGTAATAATAACGCATATTTGTGAGTATCACTTACATTAACAAGTATGCAAAATGCAAACCGTCCTCACAAACAAGTGCTCAACTGTGTCGTGTCTGTAGGTGTAGCATGAACAAAATAGCTGATTGTCAACCCTTTTATTGCCTTGCACAGTTTACCTTTGAATACGCCGAGCATAAAACGCAGAGCATCTCCACCAAAAACTCAGCCAAGATAACAACAGGAAAAATATTTCCTTCGTACCCTTTAAGCAACAATAGGATTATTATTTTGGATCTTTTCTTTGTTCATGTTAATATTTGCATTTTACACGGAGCAATTTACCTTACCTTACATGCTCAATGCACCTAACAAAGCACAAACACCTCTCTCCACTTCGTTTGCACATAAATAGTACCAAAGTGGTCTTGGGTCGTTGGCTGCAAAAAATATTTTATTGCATGTGTAAAACAGTAAAAGGCGGATTTTCTGTTAAAATACGGGCTTGTTGTAAAGTACTTATGCTTTATTTACAAAATTTCCGTTCATTTTAAACATCCTTTTGGCTACTAATGTAGTAAGCTGGCATAGAAAAAAAATACCTACGTTGAACTGAAGTAGCTGTTTACATCATTCAGTGTTTTAGGAAAACCGCTTCTTGAGGAATGTATTAGCCGGCTTGGGCAACAATGTCTCGTCGAGAAGTAAAGGGCTATTTATCACCAATATCAAAATGTTTTTAGGGCTCTATAATTTTTTGTCTGACCCTTTATTGCTCTTATGTTATAATCCTGCAATGGAATTTATATATTTTTGTTTTGTTTGAGCTCAAGGGAATTTAAGTGGTATGGTAGTATATCTTTACACATGTTGACTCCAGAATTTTCCTAGCATTTGTAAAATTACACTGCCGATTTCTTAATTTTATTAGTTTAAAGAAAAACTCAAAACAGGAACAGATTTTGAGCAGTCAACCTTCTCTTCAAGTTGGCATACTGCTTCGTGTGCTACTAGCAAGTTTCATTATTCCTAAAATTGATTTCAACCTGAGAACTTGAATCTTGCTTTTATCTCAATTTATATAAGTGTAGAAATGGATTGAAATTCATTTTATTTTATTTGGGCATCCTTCAATATTCCTAATGATAAGGTTCATTGTGTCAATGTTCAACAATGGAAAGTCCAAACGCACCACTTGATACCTATTTCAAAGACTGGTTTGAACCCCAACAATGCACCGCATGAAATCCTTGGCTCTCATTTCTTTAGTTTGGTTCAACTTTGTATATTTTGTCATGATTTATCACGTTTGGTGTTTTTCCATGAACCTGGGGATTTTTCGGGAACCTAAACATTCCTTATCTTCAGAAACCCTTACATCTGCTTAATAAGCGTATTGTTTTATAAGCAGCCCTTTCTATTTTTACTTCACAAAGGTCCTAATTATCCTAAGGTCTTTTGTAAACACTTACATATAATATTTTGTAGTTACAGTGTATATGATTTTTCAAACAAAATAATGTAGTACCTAGTTGTAGTTCAAAACCAAATGCTCAAAAATTTACCTTTTTACAAATTCATTAGCAGTAAAATGTGTGAAGTATTTAAACAAAGTATGTGAACAGTATGAGGTGAGCTAACAAAATAGGGGATAGCTACATGGTACCCTAGCTATGCATGAAGGTTCTCAAAGCATTCCTAGTCTTTACTTGGACTGATTCAATTGTTTACTTGATACCTTCCACTCTAGTTTAGTCTAGCAAAAGCGTTTAAAGAAATTGGATTGCTTACCAACTTATTCGTATAAAAAGCCCCAGAAATAAAACGTTTAGCGTTATTCCCGATTTTGCCAGCTTTTTAACACTATCCACCGGAGCCAAACCAAAAGACCAGTTTACTTCTTTATAGGTGACAGTTCAAAGTTTTATTCATTTATTTGAAATTCATTACTGTTTTCCTCAGTGGCGCCCATAACTTACTAAACAAACTTGAATATTTGAAAGTTTTAATTTTATAATAATAATTTTGCTGTAGTCGAAGTTGTTACGCTATTGTGTAAGTCTAATCTCGCACCATGACTTTAGACAAAACAATAATTCCGTTTACTTTGCTTGTGTTGTCGGGATTCTGCTTGGTCCTTACAAAGGAAGGCTGTCTGGATACGGTATTATATACAAACATTTGAATTTTATGAAGCACAACTTTCATTTCAAATTTCAATAGATTTACGGCTAAACAAGATTTACAAATATTGTGTTAATAATTCCAGATTTTTCAAGTACCGCATTGTAAGAATGCCACGTTTTCTTGTAAAAACAATGGACACCCATGCGAGTGCGAAGTTGGCAGGTTAACCGTAAAAACATGCTGCCCTGCGAATGTACCTGGTTGTCCCATTGCAACCCCTATGAGTGCGACTGAAGTAAGATGGACAGTTTGCAGATGCGCCGAAGGCATTCTTGAAGTAATTAAACCGGAAGGGGAAACTTATTGTCCGCTTTTGTCATTAGAAGAACAATGCTGCACAAATGGGCGGTGTATAACGGGAAAAATCGGGAAGTGAATCGTGACAACATATATTCACCATTGACTGCCTTATTGCTAGAAATGGGCACTAATTTTCACATTTCAAATAGTAAAATTGTATAATTTTTCAACCTTAATTTATTCATCCTAGTAACTATTTTTTAGAAATTCAAACTAGACTTTAATTCGTTTTGCCATATCCAGTAACAAACATGGGTTCCCAAGTGGTGATAATTTATAATAAAATAAAAATTTTTGTAATAGAACAATTAAGTTTGGTTGACCGCACGCCGTACAGATAGTTAATCCTAGCTGTGCCCTTTCATTTCCTCCATGTAACATTCACAAATTCTCAATTTCATACCATATCATGACATGATAATCATGTAAAAAAATTAGATATCCGGAGCAATTACAAATAATTTTAGAATCACATTACACGAAAAAGCTTGAGCTGCATTATAATTCTGATCAGAAGTTGACAAAAAATTGTTAACTGGTTTAGTAGGTACTGGGTACGTTTCACATTACAACTTGCTAGAAATAATTTTCACATTCTTGCAAAAGTTAGTTACACGAAAAACATTATCATACATCATAGACAGGCCTAATGCATTCACATACTGTGCGTGACGAACAGAAGAGCGTGTGTATAGAGCAAAGATCTGAAGGCCACATTTAATGCAATATTATGAAAATCACTATATTATAGAACTTTGTTTAAACACTACACTCACTAAATACAACTTTGTTTGCATTTTGGTAAATACAGGAATGCTTTACAGACCGATATAATCAGCTGTCCTCAGGCCGCGTACCCATTATGAACATGTTGACAGCCAATCCTGGCCGTCACGTGATTCACAACCATACAACAGCTGAATCACGTGACGGCCAGGATTGGCTGTCAACATGTTCATAATGGGTACGCGGCCTGAGGACAGCTGATTATATCGGTCTGTACGTTCAACCAAAACTATTAAATTTTAAATAAGCTTCAGATAGACATGGAAAAAACTCAGACAAAGTATTGCAAGTTTTAGGGAGAAACTGATCGCAATTTTATGAGAAGGCGTTTCAACTGTAAAAACTAATACGTTGCCAGTTAACCAAGAAATGTCCGACTTTTATAACATTCAACGCAACCTAACGCTTTCAAACATTAAGGCTGCTGAGCTGCTAAGCGTTCTGTTTGTAGTTTTCCTAAAAATATCTGCGCATGCATTCTTTGCATATTTTTTAATGTATCTGATGCATTATGAATTATGCATAATGCATTATGCTCTAATGATCATAAGTTAATTACGGTAAAAAATAAGGTAAAAAGGTGTAATTAACACCTTTATAAAATTATTCATTTGCATTTTTATCTGTTCATGAAAATATTATAGTGTCATTAGTCACTAGCCACAAATTACGTATGCAGGCAACATACACGTCAGTATTGAATTGAGAGCTTTTGTAAAGATGAAAGTAGGTCACATTTCCAGTTCTTATATCCTGCTAAGAATGCACGTAAATGCAATGCAATGCAATGCCATGTCAAATTTATGAAAATGCGGAAGCATTCCAGTTTACGCTAAATTTATTGGCAACAACAAATTTATTTCATTTCTGAAACCTTATAATCTTAATGTCAATAAGTATCTCTCTGACTTTTACAGTTTACTAATGAAATCTAAAAAACACAATTGCTACATACTTTGCTATTAGTAGAAAGTTAAAAATGACTCAGAACATTTTAATATTCTTTCAGAGTCTTTGCGTTATATAATATGGGTTTGCGTTAAGTGTCAATACGGTTGTTCATGAAAGCAGGTGTTCCTGAATTAATGAGTTTTATTAGGCATCGCCAAGATACTTGATAATATTGTGTTCCGGCCGTCCGTCCGGCGCTATGCGTTTTTCTCAACAATCGCTTTACGATTACAGCCAAACTTGCCATACAGATTCTACAGCACCTCGGGCACAACCCTACTGAATTTCAGGTCAATAGGGTCAACTCTTGGTCAGAGGTCACCGCGATTTCAAAACTTTTTATAATAGCATATAGCATGCGACGCATGATTTTAGGTCAGTTTTTGACCCGGATTACAAATCCACAGGCGGTTTGTTGAAATTCGGTTAACTGCAAGGTATGGCATTTTAACGGCCTGTATGCAGTGCAACATATGATTTTAGGTCAGTTTTTGACCAGCATTACGAATTCACAGCCGGTTTGTTAAAATTTGTATTTTAAGGGCCTGATTAAGTCGTTTTTAGGGATACTTAACTATACGTTTTAGAGCTTAATGCATTATTATTTTTTAACTATCCTACGTACTCCACAAAATATAGCTACTTTGTTGTTTCAATGGAATCAGGCACTTGAAACAGATTATAGATTTTGTATCCTTTTCCTCTTGAAATGTGTTTTCTCAGAGGTAAATGGACTACCTGAAAAAGGTCAATTTTATTTTTTGGGTATTTTTCATCGCCTATTGTACAGACAGAAGCACTAGAAAGTGTGCTGAGGCAACATGAGATTAACACTTTTAATTTCAAGTTTGCTTTGATCATTCTTGATTTGAAAAAAAAAACATCTTCAAAATGTATTAAAATTGCTTTCAGGATAATTCGTAATAAGAAATTACTTTTCATGAAGATTCAATAATAAACAAGTTAGCTAGAACGCACTTACTTTACTCACGTAACAGAATGCAGTGAAAAGTCAAGGTCATGCTCCTGTCTTAATTTCAATTACCCATAATTTACTGTATATTTAAGAAAATAGTACCTACAAAATATTTTTAAATAAAATAGCAACTCCAGTTCAATAAACTCTTGTTGAAAAATTAATTTATTCGCTTTTCACAATTTCAAGGATCAACTCGTCAGATCAATCAGTCCTCTCAATTCATTTTCCCATTTTAACACCCAACTCACAAATACACATAATTTACAAAGACCAAAACTAGTGATTTTTAAAGACTTTTGTAATTCTATAAACTTTGGTTGACCATACTGGTAAAGATAAGTTAACTCTTCTGCACCCACTCACTTCCTCCATACTCTAATCAATTCAATTGCACATTTACAAAATACCTAAACATTACAATTACAAATATTATGCATCTCATATCATCAAACATGTAAATATGTAACAAGCTATTTGGAGCAATTACAAATTAATCTCAGCATCATTTTACATCAAAAAGCCTGAATTGCATTTTAATCCTGATCAGAAAATGACAAAAATTGTTCACTTTTTAACTAGATAATTATGTACCAAATTACAACTGGCTTGAAATAATTTACATTTTCTTGCAAAATTTATCATTAGCATTCTGAAAATCTGATAATTTCATAATTACAATTATGCTTTAGAACCTATTGCTTTACAAACTACAAATTTTCTAGTTTATTCCGTGTAATCCATCGTCTTAATAAATTCCACCGCAGAACAAAACTGAGTCCACCAATAGCCCTCCTCACCACTTATCCTCTGACCGCAATAGCTATTCACGTACTGAATTGTGCTCAGCAGCGCTGGAGGATTCGACTGAAACAGAACAGAAATAATTCATTAATTGCCAGTTAAATTAAAACCCTTAAGTTTGCTATTGACTTGTTAAAAAATGGTAATTTACCTTAATGAGCACAAAGACCAAAACGGGCACAAAATCATCCGCCGCCACCACCTTCTCCGAACTACTGCTCAGCAGATTAACAATCAATGAGCAGGCTCTGATAACACACTTGAGCTTATCACTTGGCGTTTTATAAGCTGACAGCATCTTCAGCTCTCTTTGCGCTGGTGGCCAAGGACATTCTCCCAATCGCAGTTTGGGTATTCTCAGGTCACGATGGCTTGGAGTGATGATCGCCTCCAGTTTTGCAATGTGTTCCGAAAGCACTCTAAAAATAACCCAAAACAAGCCATTAGCAAATTTCCTTCAAAATTTCCTTCTTAATTTTACTACCTACCTATCTCTGTCCACGTCCCCATCCCCATTGGGATACAAGGCATGCACATAAACCCTGCTCACAATGTACTGCTCCAGCGCATTTTCCGTCTTGCCAATCTGCCACTCTGTCAGTTCCTTGCCACCCACAAACATGTCCGTCAGAGTACTTAAGAATCCCTCCAGCAACTCAATCTTCTCGTCGATAGCCGTGGCCTGAGTGAACTCCACCGAGAACTGCTCCACGTATCCACTCTGACTTGGCTCCTCCAACCAAACTCGAATGCACTCGTTAATCAAATAATGGCTGTAATTATCCCCTTCATGTTTTGCTCTAACCGTCGCTCGTTCCAAAAACTGAATAGTTTGCAGTAGTCCCTGCTTCGCCCTCATTAAATAGCTAATGTAGTCGCTTCTTCTTCGATAATCATCCCGCATAAATCTCATCACTTTTCTGCATCCATCCGCCCCCAACTGCTTTACGGTTCTAATGGCGTCCTGAAGATGGGCAGCGGTCACTTGGTCAGCCCTTCCAATCGCGCTGGCCATTTCCACTCTCAGCAAATTTGTCAATGCCACGTCCATCGTCGCCCCCTCCATCTGCTGCACCTGAAGGTCACAATTACTCAGCACATTTCTCAGCTTCTTCCTCGCGTCTATGATAATTTCAGTACGAGTCATCTTCAGCGAGTCTTTTCTGACCACCACCACCGCTGGACTTGATCCCCCCGCGGATAACGCACCTTTAGAGCTCCCTGGAGTGCTACTGCCACCTAAAGCTGAATCTATAGCTTCAGTACTCGTTAAGCTTGGCTTCCTTCTGTACTTGGCAAGAATGTCGTCTCCAATCTCTTGTGACGAACTGGAAGAAGGTCCGGGTACCGAAGCTGAGGGATCCTCAGACAAACTTTTCCTCAGTTTTGGAACAGCTAGACTGGGGTTCTCTGGCATTCTATCCCAATCGATAAGCCTGTGCTCGCCATTATCTCTGAGCCCCCCTCCAAGCCCCATTCCCATTCCTCCAGCACCAAATCCTCCCCCGCCAGAATTAGGCTTCCTGCTGCGTCCTCTAAATGGCAATCGAAAGTTTCTAAAGAATCTCTTTGTCGAGTTCCTTCCATCTCTATCCTCCCCCTCCCAACTTTCCCTATCCCCCCGCTCAGCAGTCTTATCAAAACTTATGGTTTTCGCTATAGCCCCACTTTGCCTTTGCTGTTGACTCCCCCCAGGGGTAAGCAGTAGTCCATTGCTACTTCCAGCCACAACCGGACTCTGTCCACTGCTTCCGCTCAAGCTAAGTGCCATGGGGCTCCCGTCAAGAAGATTTTGTCCAGCTTGCATTTCCATTGGCACCACTCCCCCATCCACAGGTTGACTTGGCCCTTGCTCAGCCTGAAGTCTACTTAATCTCGAAGGAACGTCATCGAACATTAAAAGGTCAGGCTCCCCTTCTCCTTCCCTTCTCGCTCTAAACGGCGGGGGTCCACCGCTAACGCTGCTCCTTGGCGTATCATACGCTCCAGCGTCCATCTCACTTCGCCCCGTGTCATCACTTCGTGCCACACTGGAAGCGTCATCCGTGTCAAAGTCATTCATTCTGCCAATGTCACTGGCAGCTACATCCGTACTCCACGCTTCACTCATGGTCTCGTTCCCTACAAGGTAGTTATCCTGTTGCATTTGCATTACCACCGGAGGCTGCTCTACAACCGGAGGGGGCACCACCCTCGGGGGCTGTACCACTTCCTCCCTTTCCCCTGGACCTCGTTCCCTTTCCCGATCTCTACTCCTCTGCCCTCTTCCTCCATCCATTTCCGAATCACTAGCCAGTACATCCGTGCTCCAAGTGTCGCTCACCAAGCTCACCGTTTCATCCCCTTCAAACTGCTTCTTTATCTCAAATTTGCAAAACTTGTCTTCAATCTCACTTCGAGCTCTCTTGTCAGGTCCGTTAATTCTCAAATTATTTAAGTTCGGCGGATTAATCCCATTCTCGCCACCAGCACCACCATCCCCCATTCCTCTAACGTCACCATCCTCATCTTCCATCAAATCTTCAACGTTTCCTCCACCAACAGCACCTCCAACTTCGTTCATAATAATGTCATCATCATCCTCCCCGTTAATTCTCTGCTGGCCATCGTCACCCTCCTGACTCAAAGGCGTATTTCTTCCGCTGACATTTGGAGTGCCTCTCCCACTCACGTTAGCACTCAGCATGTCACTCAAATTGTCATTCTGATCCTCCAACTCAATCGAACTTGAAACGCTGTGGGTACTGGCTGCTTCGCTCACCGCCTCCAAATTGTCACTCGTTCCAATGCTGCCATCATCATGACTCAAACTGAATCTCGTTCGTTTCTCCCCCAAGCTACTTCTCTCCTCCCTTTCTTCTTCCTCCGGGTCTTGAATTAAATCTCCATCGGGTTCCACCACTGGAGGAATCTTGCCATTTTTTCCACCTGAGTTACCCACCACCTCACTCTCTGGGAGCATTCCAACCCACTCCCACCCACTTTGAGTTGTGGGGAACACCACAACACTCACCGGGCTTTCTGATCTTTGATCATTCTGGCTAGGTTGATTTTGTCCTCTTGTCTTTAGCAATGCCCTTCGTCCACTCTCCAGCAATCTCGCGCTGTGACTTGGACTTCCGCTTGACGCCAAACTGGGATTACTTCCCGAAAAGCTACTGGCAGGGGTACTGTTCATTGAGTGCTTCACGGACTGCTGTCCTTGTTGCTGCTGCTGAGCTAAACTATTCAAGCTTTCATTCACTTGAACCGTCAATCTCTCCAGAACAGCCCAAACCTCCAAATTCCTAATTTTACTCCCTTCCGCAGCTCCCGTGACCAGTGGAATACACTGCTTTAGCCAAGTGAACAACGTGTGCATTAAATTCTCAGGAATGAGTATTGTCCTTCTTGACAAGCTTGCCACAACGCCATTTTGCTCTCCAGGAAGACTGTCAATGGTCAGTACATGATCTAGCACCGCTGTCAAGCTATCCGGATCAAGATAAGCCATGTACTCCTGCAGTCTAGGATCTGTACCTTCCCATCTTTGAAGTGCCAAGGCCTGCAAATTTGTCGCCACTTGGGATAACGTATGTCTTGCTTGGCTACCCACTGGAGCGTCTGTGACGCCAAAAGGTTCAGGATTTGTAACCGCTGGACAGATGAAGAGAGCCCAAATCAAATCAGTACAAATTGTGCTCACTTCCTTTTCAGTGCAATGGGGGCTAAGTTGAAGATGAATGCTTTTGATTAGCCACGCTAGCCCTGGAGGAAAACTTGACAAGTTGTCCAAAATGCTGTCGATAAAAAGCTTTGTCAACTTGGCCATCTTTTCAGTGCGGTCTAAAATAGCAATGTCTTTATTGGGTTGATTCTGAAGAGAGCCAGCAATGTCCATCGGCACCACGGGCGAATTCGCAGGGATATTAGTTCCAAGACAGAGAAGCTCGGGGCTAGAAAGCAGTTGAGTAATGGGCTGGTGAAGGGCTCCAACCAAAAATAATCTGGAACTTGGAGTAGTCTCCGAAATAAGTCTGTACAGAAAGCTAAAAGCACAACTGCCTTGACGCAGTACCCTTCTTGGACTGTCAGCGCCCACCAGTTGATGTCCAGCTAAATGGCTGAGTAATTTTAAGTGACTTGTACCATCTCCCGGAAGTGGACCACCGATGCCCCCATAAATATTGATAACTCCTTGAAGAATGTCACCAAAAGGAAGAATGGAGGGGGCTGGAGGTGCTGGGGCTTGTGGCCCTCCTGCAGAAGCTGGGGTTGGTGGTGTGGAGCTTGAAGAACTTGTGGAAGCTAACCGGAAGTTGGCTGAAGCTTGAATGCCCCTCTCCCTCTCATAAAGATTTAGACAAAGTGCAGTAATCTCAGGATGATTCCTTAGCAAAGTTATTAAGTCAATGTAGTGCTGTAAATATCTCCCGGAAATTAATTTGTGAGCTTGAACCAGTTCTAAGTTTTCTGTGACATCTCCAGCACCACCGTGTTCTGAGGGGGACACCACAAAGGGGCAGTTGAAGGGGCTTTGAAGGGGACCAGAGTTACTCATGTTCTCCAGAGCAAGACGATGTTGACCAGTGAGCCAAGTTTGATGTAATAATCCTGTAGAGAGCAGCTGGACCTTAAAAAACCACAGACAAATCATTAGCAAGTTAATTAACACTTAAATCTAATTAATTAACTCACTTTTCTATTAAGTCCTTCAATCTCCTTCCTTTCATTAGCCACAAAAAGCTTCTCCTGCTTCAGTCTTCGGCACAGATCGATCAGGTCAAAGTTGGAGGGCGCCATTGTCTCGAAGTCGTCACTCGTCACCAACCTTAACTCGCTAACTATCTTAACAATTAACTTAAATGCTCGTCAGTCCTTCCTTCTTCACACTTTCCACCTAAAATAACACAGAAATTAAAATAAATCCCCCATCGTCACCCCCTTCACAAAATTGGTCACCTCCCCCTCCCCCACAACCTTAAATCATCACCCCAACTCACCTGTCAACTTGTCAACCTTTTTATCTTCCAAAATAACCTCCCACTTGTCAATTAACACTGTCCACAGTCCTCATCCTCGTCACCCCTGACCACTGTCCCAAAGTTGACCAAAATTGACACCTGACCTCCTAAAAAACCACCAAAATCCCCCAAAAAATTAATTAACTTTCACTGTCACGTCCACCACCCCCTCCTCCCCAAAACCCCCCAAAAAATACCCAAAACTCCCCCAAAATCACCACCTACCTTAAAAAGTCCTCCTCACCGTTAAATCCACCGTTAAACCACCAAAAAACTGACAATTAATTAATTTAACCGTTAATTAATCAACTGTTCCCTGTCAACTTGATTAACTTTTTTTTCAAGACAAGTCAACTGACTTGACTTAGAGGCTTAAAAAGTGCACCAAGTGCATTAAGGTAACCTTCACACTTCGCGTTACACCCTAAAGCCCAAGCCAAAAGGCTAAACTGCTCGCGATTTTGTGGCTCTGGTCAGATGTGAATGCCGCGTCTTTCTGTATTTATTTGGGTTGCTGCCCATCTCTCTAGCTAGCCATCTGGCTGAATACTCCACCATGTATTTTAAATACAGCTTTAAAATGTATGTAGATTTGGGGAGTCATAGAGTGATGGTGATACAGCGGGGCTTTTGAGTTGGGTACACTGGACTGTTGGGGAAATTTGTGAGGAAATTTGGAAATTTAATTAATTTTGGAGGATTTTGGAGGTGAAAAGGAGGAAAAATGGTAAGTGGAGGGGTTTAGAGGATTTTTGGAGGGGATGGGGATGCTGGGGGGTGAAAAGGGGGTTGAAATTGGTGGTGGGGATGGGGAGCGGTTTGAAGGGGATTTAATGGTTTCTTGGGGAGATTTTGGAAGGTTTTGGAGGGGATGGAGGTGAAGTTGAGGAAGGGGAAGGTTGGAAAGGGAATTGGAAGGGTGGTGGAGGTTTTTAAAGTGATTTGAAGGGTTTTGGGAGGGGATGGAGGGGAAAAACGGGTTGAAATTGGTGGAGGGGGTGAGGAGATGCCCTTGAAGGATTCTGGAGGGGACGCTGGAGGTGATTTAATGATTTGGAGGCTTTTGGCAAGCTGGGTATTTAAAATGTGGCGAAATTTTATACATGAAAAGATGCATAAATAAAGAAGATACAATCCTCGTACATCTTCATCCTCATACTCGTACGTTTCATCTGTACAATCCTCGTAAAAAAGGTCACAGTTTATTCACACTAACTTTTAACATATTTTCTTCACACTTTTAAGCTGTTGCTTGAGAAAGAGGGCGTTTTTCAGGTGATTCTGTATGGAAACAAACTGTTCCTCTGATTTTTCCATGGATTTAACAGCCCTGAAAAGCAAACAAGAAAAGAAAGTTAAGAAATAAGTAAGAAGGAACTCCCCCATCCCCCCCCCCCTTTAAAACCTTAAGGAAAAGCTTACCCTATGCTATAATCAGAGTGGTAGCAAGTGCCCTGGAGTAACCGATACTGCGCTGTAAAGTCTACTTTCAGGTTGATCATACGTGGAAGCTCCTTCCGGACATGTTCCTGAATGGCAATGTTTGAAACAGATTTTAAAACTGTTAACTTTTCAGGAAGAAATTTACCCCCTACAGGGTTTTCAACCTACCTGTAAACAGTATAAGGCCAGGGAGGGCTCGTTTCCCAAGGTGTAAAGGTTCAAGGATAACCTGCCCACTGCTTTTCTACATTTTTCATCAGTTTCTGATCCTTGATCCATCATCAGGTCAAAGTTGGAGGTCACCCAGTGGCTTAACCACCTTAACAAGCTAACTATCTTAACAATTAACTTAAATGCTTGTCAATCCTTCCTTCTTCACACTTTCCATCTATTCCACACCTAAAATCACACAGAAAAAAAATACACAATCAAAATAAATCCCCCATGGTCACCCCCACCTTCCCCTTCACAAGAATCGTCACTTGTCACCTCCCACAAAACCCAATCAAATTCCCAACTCACCTGTCAACTTGTCAACCTTCCTCAACTACCCGACTACCTCCCAGTCGTCAGTTAACGCTGCTCACCGTCTCACCGTCGTCACCACACTCATCCTCGTCACCCCTGACCATATCCAAAAGTTGACCAAAATTGACAGCTCTGACCTATGAAAAAAATCTCCCAAAAAATACCCAAAACTCCCCCAAAATCACCACCTACCTTAAAAATTCTCTCCACCTCCAAATCAACCGTTAAACCACCAAAAAACTGACAATTAATTAATTTAACCGTGAATTAATCGCCTGTTCCCTGTCAACTTGACTTACACAGGCTTCAAAAGTGCAGCTGCAGCAGTGCATTAAGGTAACCTTCACACCTCACATTACACCGTAAAAACAAGCCAAAAGGCTACTCAGCTTACGATTTTGTGGCTCTGGTCGGCTGTGAATGCTCCCTTTTACTGTATTTATTTGGGTTGCCCATCTGGCTCAATGCTCCACCATGTATTTTAAATACAGCTTTAAAATGTATAAAGATTTAGAAAGTCATAGAGCGCTGGGGTTATAGCAGGGAACAGCGGGGTTTTTAAATGGTGGATTGGAGATGTGCATGCGCTGCTGTCTAGAAAGCTGTCTTGAAGTGAAGTGAGTACTGAGCTGTTGGACAATTTGTGAGGAAATTTGGAAATTTAATTAATTTTGGAGGAGTTTGGAGGTGAAAAGGAGGAAACATGGTAAGTGGAGGGGCTTAGAGGATTTTTGGAGGGGATGGGGATGGTGAGGGTGAAAATGGGGTGGAAATTGGTGGAGGGGATGAGGAGATGGAGTTGAGAGGGTTTTGGAGAGAACTAGGCGATTTTGGAGGGATTGTGGGGGTGCTGGGGGATTTAGTGATTTGGAGGGTTTTTAGAAGCTGGGGAAGGGGATGGCGGTGAAAACGAAGTGGAAATTGGTGGGGGGGATGAGGAGAGGTTTTATAGGGGGTTAAATGGGTTTTGGGGGAGATTTGGAAGGTTTTGGAGGTGACGTTGGAGGTGGTTTCGGTTGGGAGGGTGGTGGAGGTTTTTAGAGTGAATTTGGGGGTTTTGGGGAGGTGGTGGCGTTAAAATTGGTGGAGGGGGTTGGGATATTGACCGGTGGGGTTTTGGAGGAGTTTCGGGGGGGAAACATGAGGTTTGGGGGGATTGAGGTGACGTTAGAGGTGGTTTTGGTGATTTGGGGGTTTTTAAAAGGTGGGGAAGGGGGTGGAGCTGGAAACGGGGTTAAAACTGGTGGAGGGGAAGGGTAGATTGACTTGGGATTAGTTTTTAAGGGGATGAGGGGAAAATAGGCGATTTTTTAGGGAACTAAGCTGTTTTGGAGGGGATGAGGGCATTCTGAAGATGACCGTTAAACTTCTAACCAATTTTCTTTACCAATTTTAATTGCAGACTACCAAGCGTCGAAACAACGGAAGGTCTAAGCACGGCCGGGGTCACGTGAAGCCCGTACGTTGTACCAACTGCGCTCGTTGCGTGCCCAAGGATAAGGTAAGCTTATGATTTTTATTCCTGGCTTATCATTGCTCTTTAATGATTGATTAGTTTAATTATGTGATTTTCTGGTGGTTTTTTTAACAGGCTATTAAGAAGTTTGTAATCCGAAACATTGTGGAAGCAGCAGCGGTCAGAGACATTAGCGAGCAAAGCGTTTACACAAATTACATCTTACCCAAACTGTACGCCAAGCTGCATTACTGCGTCAGCTGCGCCATTCACTCGAAGGTCGTTAGGAATCGTTCCAAGAAGGATAGGAGGATCCGAACCCCTCCCCCAAGGTTCCAGCGTCCAGGAGTAAGTTTTTTAAAAGATAAGCCATAAAAATGGTCAAGATAACCTTTAGAAACCTTCTAAAAACCTAACTGTCAACTTTTTTCTGTGATTTTTAGGACCGTGCCCCACAACAACAAAACCGGAAGTAACTTCTAAAAATCTTATCATTTTTGTAAAATGATCAGAAAATAAAGCAGATTTCATTTCCAATCAAATTAGCAGTTTATTAGTGGATTTTACAAGTAATTTGTGCTTATCAAGCAGTTAGGTTATCATTTTGGTTTAGAATTGTGTGTCAATAGTCAATAGTCATGTGTCAAGTTGACCATGTCATTTAATTGTCAATGGAAGCCCTTATCTTGTCATATTCCTTTACTGTGCCTTCCTCCGTGTCCCTTCTGCTGCTGGTCAACTGGCTCCCTCGTGCCCCTGAGCTCCTGGTGTCACCGGCTTCACTCAAGCTCTGCAATTTCCTCGAAGAATCCTGACTTTGCCTTTGGTCATGATCATGACTGTGGTCCACTTGGAAGCAAGGACAAAACGGCTTCTTCAACTGTTCTGCTGTAATCCCTTCCCTCTTAACCTTCTGATTCCTTAGCCCCTTCAACACCTTTTTAATAAAATTCTCCAGTTCATCCGCTGCTTCCCAGCACAGCGGATCCAACTCACCATCTCCCCCGTAAACCAAGTCAGTCAACTTACAACTCCAAACCAGCTCATCCAGAAACCAAAGTCTACACAAATTCACATGATCCAAACACGGACTTAGATTAACCGTCACGCCCAACTTTTCCAAGAATGTTTGCAAGCCTTGAAGCCTCTCTGGTCTGTAGTCCATCATCCCCTGCCAAGAGTAAGGTCCGTAAAGAATGGTAACAGTCCTCGGGATAATGAAGTACACGTCGGAACTACTGCCCTCCTCACTGGTTTGGGTTGTTTGGGTGCTCCCCTTACTTTTCCTCTTTGGACCACCGGGTTTTAAGGGTTTTCCTTGGTCATCCAAGTGTCTTGTCACTCGTCGCTGTCCACCCCCACCTTGGGCTCTACTAGGCTTCTTCGATAACCGCTTAGAGGACCCGGGTGCCATTTTTTTACCAAATTATTACAAAAAAATCCCCAAAAAAGTCCCAAAAATCTTCCCTTTCCAAAATATCTTGAAAAAAAATCCCTTTCTAAAAAAATTGGGGCATTGTGAATCAACTTCTAAAAAATCCCCCTTCCCCGTTTCCACGACAAGGTAACCCCCCGCTACCCTCCATCCCCAAAAAATCAAAATTTTTACCACTTTTTACTAACTTTTTTATACAATTTTATTCATTTTCATTCACAAAATCCTCATTTTTTCAACCTTCTCAATGAATCCAACTCCGCATCTTTCACAAAAAATATTTTTGCGTTACAAATCTCAAGTTGGACTGTTGCCAAATTCCTCCAAAAAATGAAGTATAGCCTATTTCACAGCATTTTTTTTTACACATGACACCTCTTACAAATTTCTTTTAAAACTTAACCGTCTTTTTTTGTAACGGAAAAATGTATTAGTGGAAAAAAAGCGTTAAAAGCACCATCCTCATCCTCGTCACCAGTTCCATTTTTACTCGCCTGTCATCATTTCCATGAATTCTAAACCAAAAAAGATAACCTTGTTCATAGATGCTTATCTTCATTACAGCTTATCTTTATCATTTTTACCATCAAAATCTACAGTGCCACTCCCATCCGTATCAATTTCCGCAATGATTCCATCCAACTCATCACTGGTAAGCTTATCATCCAAGGCCTTCAGAATCTCCCTAAGCACCGCAGTGGTAATATAGCCATTTCCTTCACGATCATAAAGCCTAAAAGCTTCCTTCAGTTCTTGAAGCATTGCCTCGTCATCCTCATCCTCAAGAAAATGACTAGCGATCTCGGTAAACGCATCAAAGTTAATTTTACCTTCGCCTAAGAAAGAAATGCACAGAGAAAAATAGATAATAATAAGCCATAAGTAGATCAGTAGATGATCAATCATCCACAAAAATTGGCAATGGGCCCGGTTTTTTGGGCTAATAACCAGCTAATTATTATAGCAAGCTATAGGAATAATTATTACGGTTTATGCTTAGTCAACCGTAAAAATACTTGACGTGAAGGGTGTCATTTGGCGACGCTGATGATCATCGTCCCAAGACGCTGCAGCGTCTTTTGTTCAGCGTTACGGTATCATGAGCTTTCTTGAAGAAATTTGAACACGGGCTTTCAACGGCTTTCCTTCATCCATTTTCAAAAATATTTCAACTTTTTAAACCGAAATGGATATTCTGACTGTCTCTCGGGCTTTTTGACAAACTTTTTTAAAAAGAATTGTGAATTTGTATTGAAAATATTAGGTTTGTTGGCACCTTTCCATTTTTTACTGAAGAAAAAATAGATTTTTTTGTGAAAAATGTATAATATTTTTTGGGAATGATAAATGGGACACTGAAAAATGGGCAGGAAAGGTGAGGGGAAACGTATAAAAAAAAGTCAATAATTTTGAGACTAGTGACTGGTGACATAATACAAGCTTAGAATGTTTTAGTGGCGCCGGTGAAGGATAACGAATGATGAAGCATAAAAACGCCAAGGAATTTATTGGCGTTTTGTAAAGGAAAGGAAATGACAATTTTGATAAAAAACAGATTTCTTAAGGATTAACGGCATCAACGGTAAAAAAATGAATGGTGTCTCGTAATGCCCCATGTCACCGTATCGTCACTTTATCGTCACCAGACCCTAGACACACTCGTCACGTAAGCTTCTTTTCATAAAAAGGTTGGTTATCTTTTGAGATAAGTTAAAGATGATAACCTTCTGGATCGTGGTTCTCAATCAAAGCGGTCAACTCATCCTCGTCAAAGGTGTGACCTAAAGTGGTCAAAATGGTGGAGATTTTCACCGCTTCGATAAAGCCCGTTTTGCCCTGGTCGAACATGGCAAATGCCTTGCGCATCACTAAAAATCACCAAAAAAATCGCCAAAATAACCATAAAAATCACTAAAAACTCATTTAAACTTTAAAACAATCAATTAATAATCAATTAGGAATCCATTAAGAACTTACTCGCTTCCTTTTCTGCCTCGGCACTCTAGATCCATTCCAACAAATTTCCCAAAAAAATCACACAAAAAAATCAATTCATTTTCCTATAAGAACCTCCACTTCACAAATTTTCTTTAAAAAACCGTTATTTTTCCGTTAAAACCTACCATTTTTTCTCCTTTGGTATATCAACTTCCAAAAAAAACTGCTCCACTGATCCCCACAGCTCAGCAGGAACCCAACTTCAACTTCCAATAATCCCACGTGCTCCCCTTCCAACTTCCGGTGGTGGTCTCAAGGTGTCCGTTACAATTACACAGCCTTTCTAAAACCGTTATCCTGTCTGCCTGCTGAGCTTCTTCCCGTAACGGTTTCAAAAAGCGCAAAAGTGCCACTGAAGCCTATCACCAACTCCAACTCTCATTCTTCCATTCCAACTCATTCCAAACAGATATAGATTTCATTTTTTTTGTTCACATTTCAAAACTCTACAAAATCTATAATCTTTTTTTGTACAATCCATAATGCCATTTCTATTTCATAGACACAACACACCAACAAGCCATGATGTTCTATGTTCCAAAACACAAAAATAGTTTCAACTGCCAAAAAAATATAAAAAAACGGTTTTTTTTTCTTTTGCTGTTCACCCGTTAATATTTTTCAGTGTTCTACGGATCGCTGCATAATCAGACAAGTGCTTTCTATCAATATTAAAGCTACAGACATAATCTATAGGTCTGTACCGTTATAAACCGTTATTATGCTTTTTAACCGTCACACTTCATATTTCTCTCTGGCTCTGGCTTTAACACCTACAGTTGTCTCTTGGAAGCATTTGAAAGTGAAAGAATGCAGCTTTTTAGGTTCTAGCACCTCAGAAAAGAAGCTCATTATGAAAATATTCACAAAAAAACCTACTTCATAACTTGATGGTATGGTAGTGGGTGCCACAAATACACCTCCGCAAAAAATATTTTAAAAACCTACATTTTTCTTTAACAAAGTGAACTACTTTTTTTACCTGAGTAGCGGAGTACATCAAAAATCAATTTAGCTACAGTTTTTATGCATTTTTACAAATTTTTATGATTATCTGACTGACTGACTGTCTACCTAGCTATTTTTATAACCCGAGGTCTCACAATGCCCCAAAAGCCAAAAAACCTCAAATTTACACAAATTTCCTTAAAAATTTCACAAATTTATTTCTAAAACAGCTTATTTTTGTACTCATTTCCATAAAAACTTGCATTTTAACTTAACTACTTTAATAATTTTCAAAGACTAGCTATTTTAAATGTAGGTACATCCATCATGAACCATAAAATTCCTTAAAAATTTACAAAAAATAGTCCATTTCTCTCCTAAACTATCTTAAATACTCCCTTCCTTCTTCCCTTGATCCCCTCCCCTCTCCCAAGCCTCCTCCTTCCCCCTCAACTCAATCCCCACACTCCTCAACGCCTCACTACTCCACTTCGGATACTCCCTCTCCGGATAAATCCCTTCCATAAAGTCCTTCACCCACTCCACAAACCTGCCCCTTTTAATACTCTCTCTCATCCTTTCCATCAGTCTCATCTACAAAATCCAAAAGCCCAAATCATTAAAAAATCCCCTCCAATCACTTATCAATCAATTAAACCACTCACCTGAAACCTAACATTATGCACCGTCAGCAAATGACAAGCCACTGTTTCCTTGGTCACCACCCCCCACAAAAAGGCCCTTGTGTACCTCTCACAAGTCCCACAATCGCAATCCTCCTCCAATCTCCTCAAATCCTCCTTGTACCTCCCCTGCTTCAAATTCAGTTGCCCTTTAAAAGTCAACGCACACCCAAATCTCGCTGTCCTCGTTGGAAACACGCAATCATACATATCCACGCCCAAAGCACTACAAACCACCAAATCCTCCGCAAAGCCCACACCCATCAAATACCTCGGCTTTGTTCTTGGCAGTACCCGGGTACTAATTTCCACCATTTTCCAAAAGTCCTCCTTACTCTCCCCGCCACTTAATCCGCCAATAGCAAAACCTGGCGTTTGTCTTTTAACCAGCTCCTCAGCGCACCTTCTCCTCAGTTCCGGATCCAGTCCACCTTGGACAATTGGGAACAAATTCTGCCTCTCCGGAAATTTATGGGCTTTCAGGCACCTGTCCAACCATCTAATAGTCCTTAACATTGCCTCCTCCACCCTTGGCCCTTTTGTGGTTGAACTGACAACGTCATCCAGCTGCATAATTATGTCCGCTCCAATGTCATTCTGAATTCGGACACTTTCTTCCGGTGTCAGCATGCAAGTACTGCCATCGTAAGGACTCTTAAAACTGACCCCTTCTTCGGTAATCTCCGCCAATTCTAATAAACTGACCATTTGAAAACCCCCCGAATCCGTTAACAGGCAGTTGGACCAGTGCATGAAATTGTGAAGTCCACCCGCTTTCCGCATTAACTCTCGACCCTAAAAAAAACCGGACAAACTGTCCATTAGCCATCTTATCAATTCATTTAAAATGCTTATCATTTTTTAGCTCACTGGTCTATTTCCTAAATGGTAAGTATTCCCCAAAATCAGCCCACAATCCAACTTTTCCACCTGCTCGGGTAAAAGTCCTTTTAGGCTGCCTTGGGTACCCACGGGCATAAAAACGGGCGTTTCCACAGTGCCATGGGGTAAGGTCAACTGGGCCACCCGGGCACGGCTAACGGGACATTCGGCAAGTACTTTAAAGGTTAAAGCTGACTTGGTGCCCATTTTAAAAAGATAACCTAACTTAAAGATTAACCTAACCTTTTTGGGTCTTTTGGCACCTTAAAAAGCACTTTTTGACCACTTTGGACACTTTTGTTCCAGTTCCGGTTGTCAATTAGCCCATGTGGCTTTTTAACTTAGCGCCCAACTCTGTTTTGGTTGGCGCGTTGCCCCAATTGCTCTATGGCTTGGTGGAGTTCTATGCTTTTTAGATGGCCAGAGCATTCCCTTTCACCTGTCAAGCCAGAAAGCATGCCCAGAGCTCACCTTCGACAGCTGTCCAACTTCGCATTGCGGCACTTCACCACAATTCACAAGGCTATTGTTCATTCTTCACCAACCTGAGCACTGAATTGCATCACTTTTTTTAACAGATTTTTGTTAAATTTGCTAAAAAATTTGGAATTTTTTGGGGAAAATAGTTAATTTTTTGGGAAATTTGGGGATAAGTTTAGTACCGGTGTTTTAAAGGGGTTTTACCTGTGAGCTGGAAGTGGACACACCTGTAATTAAAGTGGGGAAGTGGAGAGGCTGGACCTAGGATTAAATTAGAAGGTAAGTTGGGATTTTAATTGATTAGTTGGTGATTTAATGGGTAATTTAGTGGATTTTAAGGTGGGGAAGTGGTGGGGATGATTGATGGGCTTGGGGGGATTTTTTTTGGAAAGGTGGGGATTCGGGGATTGATTGGTTGGGTTGAAGGAGGTGGTACCTTCTTGACAAGTTTTATGATTGGTTTTGTGATTGACGATTGACCATCGTCACTTGTCATTATTTTAAGGGTGTGGGCTTTTACACGTGTCTTGTGATTGCTTTGAAGGTGATGATGATGGTGTGACGAAGTGACGAGCGCGTGATTGACGATTGACGATAAGATGATTGATAAGCTTGTGAATAAAATGAAACCTAATGATTTGTGGGTTATCTTGTTTCTTTTACAGGTTTTGGCAGTATTATTTCATTTCTTTCAAGGAGCAACCAATCTAAGTCATTTTTGTGGCGAGTGAGGAGGGACCTGTGACGATTTTGTAGAAGTTTGGTCAATGAACTTTGCCCCCGGAGGACCCCCGTCCTCTACAACCACCTGGGAAACTCCCGAGCAAGCTTGGTTTCGTCAATTTACCCAATTTGTGGAAAATAATCCTTGGCTTCGTGGACCAGATCAGTATCTTGACTGCGATCCCCCCGAAGATCGTCCCGATCCTGAACCGATTCCGGAAGGTTTAGTATCCATCATGGAAGCTAATGAACAAGCTGAACAGGCTGCTTTAGCCGCCGCCGAGGCTAAAAAGAAGGAAAAGGAGCTAAAGAAGAAACTTGAAAAGGAAGCCAAGATGAAAAAGTTTTTAGAAAAGCAGCAGCAGCAACAGCCTAAGGATAAAGATAAGCCTAAAGATAAAGCTGCCAAAGATAAGCCAGTCAAGGACAAGGTGAACGTGCTGGACCAACTGATGAAAAATCTGGAGGAGCTACCCCCGGGGGAAAAGAAGCCTTTGGGGGGACCACTACCCGACGGGTATGATCCCAAGTATGTGGAAGCGGCTTGGTACAATTGGTGGGTGGGCCAGGGCTATTTTAAACCCGAGTGGGGAATACCCGAGGGGGTGACGATGAGAGAGGCTATTAAAAGCAGAGGCAAGTTTGTGATGGTCATACCACCGCCAAACGTCACGGGTACCCTTCATCTTGGACACGCGCTAATGTGTACGCTGGAGGATGTGCTCACCAGGTGGAATCGAATGAAAGGCAAAGTGACACTGTGGGTGCCCGGGTGTGACCACGCGGGTATTGCAACGCAGATGGTTGTCGAGAAGACTATTGCCAGGAAGGAGGGCAAAAGTAGGCATGATTTGGGCAGGGAGGAATTTACCAGAAGAGTTTGGCAGTGGAAGGAACAGAAAGGGGATAGGATTTATACTCAGTTGAAAAAGATGGGAATTAGTGCGGACTGGGATAGAGCTGCGTTTACAATGGATCCGAAGTTGAGTAGGGCGGTGTCAAGGGCTTTTGTCAATTTGTTTGATTGGGGGTATATCTACAGAAGCTCGAGGCTGGTGAATTGGAGCTGCACGTTGAAAAGCGCAATAAGTGATATTGAAGTGGACAAGGTGGATCTTCAAGGGAGGACGATGATGAGTGTGCCGGGGTACGAGGAGAAAGTGGAGTTTGGGGTGATTACCAGTTTTGCTTATAAAATTGAAGGAGAGGGGGACTTGGAAATTGTGGTGGCGACTACCAGACCGGAAACCATGTTGGGTGACGTGGCTGTTGCAGTTCATCCTGAAGATCCAAGGTATAAAGGGTTGGTTGGGAGGAAGATTAAGCATCCGTTTGTGGATAGGGAACTGGTTATAGTCCAAGATGACTTTGTAGATAGGGAGTTTGGCACCGGAGCAGTTAAGATCACCCCAGGACACGATTTGAATGATTACGAGTGTGGAAAACGGCATGGCCTAGAGGTGATTCAAGTTATTGACGAGTTGGGGGTAATGATGGGCAATTGTGGGGAGTTTGGGGGAATGAGAAGATTTGATTGTAGGAAGAAGATTTTGGAGAAGTTGAAAGAGTTGGGGTTGTACCGTGGAGAAAAAGAGAATCCTATGGTGGTCCCGGTGTGTTCAAGGAGTAAGGATATAGTGGAGCCACTTCCGGTTCCGCAGTGGTATGTTAGTTGTGGAAAAATGGCTAAAAATGCGGTGAGTTGGGTGGATCAAGGAGAAATTAGGATTATGCCGGAGCTGCACAAAAAAACGTGGCGAAATTGGATGGATAATATTAAGGATTGGTGTGTGAGCAGACAGCTTTGGTGGGGACATCAAATTCCAGTTTATAAAGTGGAGGGGGACTTCCAGGAGGAACGCTGGGTGGCGGCGGAGAGCGAAGAGGAAGCTAAAACGAAGGCCATGAAGAAGTGGCCAGAGTTGACCAATGTCCAGTTAAAAAGGGACGAGGACGTACTGGACACTTGGTTTAGTAGTGGATTATTCCCCTTCAGTGTTTTCGGTTGGCCGGAAAGTACCTCGACGAATGAAGATCTTGCCAATTTTTACCCCACTGATTTGCTGGAGACCGGCCACGATATCATTTTCTTTTGGGTTAGTCGCATGATTTTTATGGGGGCGACGTTAACCAAACTGGCGCCGTTTAAAGACGTTTTCCTGCACAGTTTGGTGAGGGATGCCCATGGAAGGAAAATGAGTAAAAGTTTGGGCAACGTGATTGATCCACTGGATGTGATTAAGGGGATTAGTTTGGCGGAGTTAAATAAGCAGTTGGAAGAGGGGAATTTAGATCCTAGGGAAGTGGAGAAGGCTAAGTTGGGGCAAAAGCAGGATTATCCTCAGGGGATTCCAGAGTGTGGAACGGATGCACTGAGATTTAGTCTTTGTGCTTGTATGACTCAAGGAAAGGATATTAACTTGGATGTGCTGAGGGTGCAGGGCTATAGATTCTTTTGTAATAAGTTGTGGAACGCGGTGAAATTTAGCTTGGGATATTTTGGGTTGGGGGGATATAAACCCAGTGAAAAAGGACCTGTTGAGGTAAGCTCCAAAAGAATAGCTTCAGTTTAGAAATTTATTTTTTGGAAGATTTTTTAATGGTTTGGTGGTTTTGGGATTTTTTAAATTGTAGAGTGGAAGAGCTCCAGAAGAATACGACAGGATGGAACGCTGGATTCTGGGGAAGTTGAGTAAAGCCACCAAGATTGCGGATGATGCTTTGAAGCAGTATAATTTCCAGGATAGTACTACGGCGATTTACAACTTTTGGTTGTATGAGTTCTGTGATGTGTACTTGGTAAGTAGCCCCCTATCAAAAAAAAACTTTAAATTTTTCAAATTTCTCCAAAACCCAAAAAAACTCCAAAAATCCCCAAAGAAATCCTGCAAATTCCTTCAAAAACCCTCCAAAAATCCCCGAACCCCCCTTAAAACCCCCAAAATTTCTCAAAAAATCATCCAAACTCTCCAAAATCCTCAAAACCCCGCAAAAGTCCTTTCTAAACGTTTCAAAATCCCCGAAATTCCTCCAAAAGTTCCCTAAAGCTCTCCAAAATCATCTAAGATCCCCCTCAAGCCTCCAAAAATCCCCAAAAACTACCAAAATCCCTCCAATTTCTATTAAACTCTCCAAAAACATCTAAAACCCTCCAAAAATCCACAAAAACCTTCCAAAACCCACCTAAAATTCCTTCAAAAATCCCCCAAAACAAATTTAAACAAATTTTTGTCTGTTTTTTTTCTATTTTCAGGAATCTTTGAAGCCCAAGTTCTCCTCAATCCGCCCCGGCGACGACTCCGCCTCCTTGTCCCCCAACCAACAACTCAGTCTCGACGTTCTTCTCCAATGCACCGAAGCTGGTCTCCGCCTCTTATCCCCCTTCATGCCCTACCTCACCGAGGAACTCTGGCAACGTCTCCCCCACTTCCCCTCCACCCCAAAACCCCCTTCAATCGTCGTCTCCTCTTACCCCCAACACCTTTCACTCCACCAATTCGAAAACTCCACCTTAGAAAAGGAAGTCACCTTCATGAACCAATTTATCAAACAAATTCGCGTTTGCCGTGCAGCCTACGAGCTCCCCAACAAAGTCAAGACCACCGTTTACGTTCCAAAAACCGGCGAAGTTGAAATTGACCAAGTTTTAACCTCCGAGCAGCTAACTTTATGCGCTCTCAGCTACTCCCAAAATATCAACTTGGTTGAAGATAAGTCTCAGGTTCCCCCCGGCTGCGTGACTTGCGTTGTTTCGGATAAATGCACAGCCTACATTCTTCTTAAAGGATTAATCGACTTGGCCAAAGAAGAGGAAAGGATTAACAAAAAAACGGGATTTAACCAGCAGCAGATTCAAAAGTTGAAGGAAGCTATGGCCAAACCGGATTATGGGGACAAGGTGCCGGAAGAAGTGAAGGAGAAGAATCAAGACAAGCTTAAAAGTCTAGAGGCGGAGGTGGAGGAGCTGGCCAAGGCTTTGGCTTCAGTTAAAATTATGATTCAAGAACAATAAATTTGTAAATTGAGCCATTGAAAATAAATCAAGATCAAAATTGTCACAAAATTTATAGATTTTTATTCATTTTGAACAAGCTCGGGTTGCAAAACGTACAGGAATGTACCCACCAGGTGCAAACTTCCGGTGACGAGCACCTGCACCCTAAAATTTTCCCCGGTGCAGAGCTCCCTGACGTAGTCCATTGTTTCCTCCGCGTTGGCTAGACAAACCCCCTTACTTTTTTCCTGCAAATTTTCCCAAATTTTGGCTAATTTCCTGCAGCTTTCTAAGGGATCCTCCATTTCTTCCGAGTTTTCTAAGGCGCTCCAGTTGTCTGGGGAGCTTCCAAAGGGGCAAAAAATGGCTAGGTCGAAGATGTTGGAGGTGACCAAAGGATTCATTAAAATTTCTGGGGAGCGATTTCCGGTAAGATTGAAAATGAGTAGGCGTAAAAAGCGACTTGAACTTGTGTGAAGATTGAACCAGTCCAAAGTGCACTTCAGACTTTCTGGAGTATGGGCTCCGTCTAAGTACCAAACTATCTTTTTTCTATTTTGGGGGTCGGGGTCTTCCACGCGCTGGAATCTACCAGGCCATTGGCATAATTCAAGACCTCGGGTTTGAAAGGGGAGAAAATTTTCCGGGGATTGGGAATAGGGAAGGTCTGAAGATGAAGTGGTGTCCATGCTCAGTTTTGGGAAGATGTGACTGTGGCGCTGGAGAAGTAATTGATTAGCTAGATGAATGGCTAAAGTGGCGTTTTGTTGGGCGACACCGGAGGGGCCGTCGTAAACGCCGAGGGGGAGCGAGCTAAGGTCTAGGGGGTCGACGACTGAGAGTGGGCAGGGTACTTGGTCAGCGTGGGTGCGGAGTAAGGCGAGAATGGAAGGTGGGTGGGTGGAAATGGTGAAGGCGGGACAGCTGGGCTTCATTATGCCCGCTTTATTTAGGGCGATTTCTTCCAGGGTGTGGCCGAGGATTTGCTGGTGTTCTAGACCTAAAGCGGTGATCCCGACGACGGAGGGGGCGGGGATGATATTAGTGGAGTCGTAACGTCCACCGATGCCCACTTCTAAGATGACCACGTCACAAGATTCTTCGAGGAAGATGTGGAAGGCGAGAATGGTTAAGAAGCGGAAATATGGGGGCATTTCGGTGGTGGAGCAAGATGGGTTATCTTGAAGGTGCTTTAGGCGATTGTAAACTTGGAAGAATTTTTTGGCGAAGGTTTCTTCGCTAATGGGTTGGCCGTTGATGCGAATGCGCTCCCGGACATAGGTTAAGTGGGGACTGGAAAAGAAACCGGTTTTTAAGCCGGCTTGACGAAGAATGGATTCTGTGAAGGCGCAGGTCATTCCCTTGCCTTTGGTTCCTGCGACGTGGATTATGGGTAAGGTGGAGAGGGACTCGAGGGGGATGCCGGAGAGGAGCAAGGCGGAGGTGGTTTGGGGGAGGGAGGTGGACCGACGGAGGTTTGGGTTGGAACGAATGAGGGCAATGGTGGCGGCGTTGGATTGAAGGGTGTTTAAGGTGCGAATGGCGGCCTAGAAGATAAAAAATAGGTCAATTTAGAGAAAGTTTCTAATGAACAGGTAGTTTAAATGGTTATTTAACTTGCCTGGTAGCTTTCGGAGGAGTCTAAACCGTTTTCGGGTTTTTCTTTTGGAGGTGAGCTGCTTAGGGCTGAGCTGGCTTTGCGGATGAAGCGACGCATGATTGTGGAGGTGGAGGTGACACCTGGAGATTGATTGATAAGCTGAGGTGATGATAAGGTGGATGATAAGCGCTTCCAATAAAAGGCGGAGAGTTTTGAGGTGGTGGTGAGGTGGAGGCTAGTTGATCTGCTACAGAATAGAAGAAGGGGTAAACGCGACATTTATTTCTGGGTGAGGTGAATAGTTAAGCTTCCTCGAGGATAACTGGCTATCTGAAACAATATAAAAATAGTTTTAAAATAATTAAATAATTTACCTTTAAAAATATGTTGCGTGTAGGTTGTAGAGTTAAAAGAGGAAGAATGAAGTGAAATGACTGGGAAAATAGTGATAGTGATGAAATGGTATTCTTTTCTATTGTTTATTGTGCCGACTATAATAATGGTCCATTTAATTTATTATGACACGTCACCGGTTTTCTCAGACAATTAAATGGCTAATTGCCTTGTTAATGGCTAAATGCCGGAATTTTTAAAGGAAAGGGGATTTTTTTTACCTGAGAGCCAGTTTTTTAAGATGTGGAGTTATTAAATTATCTGCTTCCTGACCATCTAAAACTGTTTTACTATTGATTATCAACGGCTGATAAGTATTTTATGCGTAGTAAATTCTGAGTACGGTTTGTGTTCTATGAACTTATTGATAAGCGATTTACAAAGGCGCCTTGGCTTATCGGCAATGCTTCTGCACTTATCGCCATTCACTATGCATGCACTATTTTCTGGCTTATCGTTACGTCTCGTCACAGGAGCATTTAGATATTAAATGGTTTAGCGTGTAAAAATGCAACACGACGAGTGATGATGATCGCTGGACATGGACAGTTTAGTCAGTTTAGTGGAACATGAGACAAGATTAGCACATGAAGACAAGACAAGGCGCAATTAAAATTTAATGACACGCTATAACAAGCACTGGAACTGAACTAATTAGCTGTTAAATTGATTTTAGGAGTAGGGTACGTACGTCACTGTGGTGCCGGTGAAATGGGTTGGCAAACTGACTACAAACCTGACATAAAAGTTCATTGAAATATTTTCAAAGGAAGCGGAACGTATGATTGATTGATGTACTACTCTGGACGGACGGACATTAGGAAATGGACATGCATAAATTAAAAGGTTTGTGTTGGTTTGGTTTTAAAAATAAAAAGGGTTAAGAAATGAATGCTTCTTATGACGACTGACGACAGGGAAATAGAATCATTCGTCAGCTTTTACATGCATTTATCTTTTTAGGATGAGTGGCTTGGAAAGGAAAGCCTTGACCTTTAGAGACCTTTTTATGCCTTTCTGCTCACAAAAGTGCGATAAAAACTGGATTTTACTTAACCAGCTTTAGTATTTATCTCTACATGCTTGAGTTTGAGCTGATAAGAAGTTCTGATCTGTTCTCACGCAGCTTTTCATGGAAATTGGGATTTTACACTTGGTAAATGAATGTACATTAGTGACACTTTGGTTGGACGTGACTCTTATGATTCATCAATGAGTCAGTAATACATATATTTGGACATTTAGAGACATATTTCTATTAATAAAAAGGCTTAAAATGATTACCTGTTTCAAAGACGATTCCTTATAAAATTATTATCAGGCACTAAATAGCATTTTTGTAAAGACTGATATTTATCACAGACAGTAACAACGTTTCGGTACATTGACAACTGATTGAACACTTCATTTAATATTTAATTTACAAGTAAAACTGACTAGCAGACTATTTGATAAGTAGCTAAAATAGCCTGTCGGCATTCTTAAGTCACCCCATATCTTTTCCTTAAAGAAAATTTGCAAACTCTTTAGCAAATTTATTCCAAAAACTGCGAAACACAAACACATCTAAACACGTCATAGCTCTAAATGCTGCCTTAAAGTTAAACCTAAAACTAATTGAATTAGCTCTACATTTTAGAAAAGTTTTAAGACGTTTCTCAATTCTCTAAAAGCTATAGTGTTGCATCAGAATCGGAAGTTGCATGAGATCATAATAACACGTTGTTTGAAGCATTTTTCGCTGGTTTCCCCATCCAGCTGACAACCTTTTCTCTATTTCAATAAAATTTATGTGTATAAGGTATGCAGTATTTAGTATTTTCCTATAAGATAAGGCATGTATCTAATTCTCAGGTCTCGAGCAAGGAACTGTTACTCATCTCATATCAATTCCTAATGCCTAACACCAAAGAATGTCAGTATACCTATAACTTTATGGATTTTATCGTAGGTTTGTAAACCCATTTCCACTTCTTATAACAACGTCATTTACACTTAGGTACACAGTTTTATAAGCTCACCCATAATACTCAACCAGACTGTTACCCAGTAACATAACTACAACTACACCTTATAAAACTTAAGGAATCATTTACACTCAACATAATCCAAAAATAACCCCAAATGCCTTACATTTCCAAAAACCTAAAAACCTATCTAATAAATATACTAAAACTAAAACTTCGACTACCTAAATCAAATATTTAGTCAATTATGTAACACAGGTAATTTATAATGTACCGTGTTGTATGGTAGGCTCCTTAGCATGCCAAAACCTTAAACCTTATACATAAAAGCCAAGGGGTCATACACACTTAACATTAACCCAAGTAACTCCACACTATTTACAATTCCAAATAACCTACAAATCTACTTTAAAAATTCCCTAAAATTCCCAAAATTTTAAATAAATCAAATTTTTACTAAAAAACCTAACAAGTTAATTCTAAGTTGACAAATTACATGAACGGCCCCTTAGCACCCACGTAAGATACGATTCCGTTCACGGACAAAGATATGGCTCGCCAAACAACGTGAAACATACTGAAAACGGTTTCAACATTTCATATATCCATTCTCATGTATAGTTTGCCCTTTACATTCTATAATATCCTATCTTTCCATTATAAATTGTCCATAAAACCAAATATTGTTCACGTTCACAACTCAAATTCCCTATCGGGTTTACACATCATTTAGCCCGAAAGAATACTCCACACCACCAAACACAATGAAGATGAACCAAAGCAGATGCACAATATTTCAGAATGATGATGGGTTGATATAACCTATTCATACAAGTGGATACTCTGAAAAATGACGAAATGACGAATCTGAACTCTAAAGACTATCAGACGGACAATAAAAATGGATTGGAAGATAGCCACACAGAAAGACAGACTATTTAAATAGGCAATTGCTCAATAAATATTTACACTAAGGCCATCATCGTCATCAACGTCATCAAATTTGCAAGAGACTAAGCCAAAATGCCAAGTGCCTAAAACGGTTACATCCTCAATAAAGCTGTCTATCGTCAGTATCGTCAGCAAATTTTTATGAATGCGTCATCGTCATCATTATCGTCATCCTGATTATCTCAATACTTAACTTTTTACATGGCCATTGTTCTTTTTTGTGGTCCAAAAACCGAAATGACATGATTTTGTGATTGTGGTACGGTGGTGACGATGGCACAACTTTAACCACCGAAATTAATTGGCTGTTATCAAGTTTTTTTTGTGGTAGAAGATAAGCTTGTCAGAAAGATAAGCACTTGGACAACAAGTTTGTGGAAAGTGAATCGATGGACAAATTATGGTCCAAAACTTTGTGCTGACCTGTGCAAACTAATTTTTTGGGAGGTGGACGCTGCAGTTTGGAGGTGACGAACGCTGAATAAATTTGTGATGATTTTGGCTGCTGACTGGACAGAAAAGTGACAACATTGTCAGCTGACCTGCTGACTTGTGTTTTGAGTCGGGATTCTTTTTGAGAGGTGACGAGTGACGAAGAGGAGGAGACTGACCACTGATTAGTTTTTGGAGGTGACGATTTGGAGGGGATCGGTTTTTTTTTGGAAGGAGGTGAATTGACAAGATGTTTCCCTGTGCCTCTGAACTCCGTTCTGTAACGGCCATCTGTGTGGTGGAGGATGTGACCAAGTGTCCACTTGGCTACACTCCCGTAAGTCTCCTAAAACTGACGGTTATCATTCTAACGGTTAATTTTAACGGTTAATTGTTCTTTCTTTTTAAAGATAATGCGCACACATGACCTGGAAGCGGACGCCGATCTCTGGAAGGACGGCCTTTTCTCCCGTCGTGTCACCCGCTACGTCTGCCTGAGCAAAACTCAAGGTCGCCCCGAACACGTCCTGGAGTCCATCCTAATCCTGCAAGACAAAGAATATCCTCCCGAAGGCTACTCCATCATCGCCAACACCTCAGACACGAACTCCAAAGCCTTTAAAAAGAAGCAATTGTGCTATCGCCTAACCCCCTTCAAAGGTCAAGCGGATTCCATAGTGGACGTAATTATTTTAAGCAAGTTGAAAAATCCTCCGGAAGGCTACGAACCCGCGGGGGATGTCAACGGGATGCACTTTTGCGTCCGGAAGATTTCCGCCTTGACAAGATTAAGTACCCCGGGGTTATCCTATGGAATACTTCCGGGAGGCGTACTTTACCCAAAATTAAATGACAGTTTGGGCAACTTACAACTTAGTGGTCCAAGTGGTCAAGATAATGGACGAAGGTCTTCAACTTCCAATGGTTTCGCCAGTCCACCTTATCCCCAGCAACAGAATCATAGTCAATCTGCTTCTGCCTCCCCCGCGCACCAACCCCGGAATAATGGATATCCTCCCCAAGGCCAAGGGTCAGAATTGGACCACGGAGCTCAATACAAAACCGTTAGTAGCGTTGGTGCGTTGACGTTAACACAGCTTTGTGGGTTAGATGGGGTGCGGTTTCAGTTGAGGGAGGATTTAAGACATGCGAGGGGGTTAAAGGAGGGGATTGTGGTGGGAGGTGGCAGGAGGGCCAGTGCGGTTAGTGTTAAATCTCAGTATGAATTGGATCACAAGGTGAGTAGTTAACTGAATTGTTAAAATAATTAATTTTTTAAAGAAAAATGATTAATTTTTGGGATTTTTTGGGGTTTTTAGTACGCTTATGACTTTAGAACGGAACAGGAAGCCCTTTTTGTTGACCTTCAAGCCTGAGTCCCTTGGAAAATCGTCATTTTTGGAATTATCGTCATCGTCAATCGTCAATCATCCTGAAGCTTCAGAAAATTAAATGCGCTATGAATTATAAATTCCTTTGAAAAATTACTTGGTTTTAAAGAAGATAATACTCTTGTGTGTAAAAATTAGCTTGTTTAGTAATTAAAATGAATACTAAGCCATGAAAATATTGTAAGGCAAGTGTTTATTAAGTCTGGTAATTATTGTAAAGATTAATATTTAATTGCTTTGTTAGTTAAATAGTTAGTTTATTTATTTTAGGATTTAGGTGGAACTTTATTCATGAGTTATTTTTAAAGTTGGTTTTAGATTGTTCAGATTTGTGTGCCTTTTTAAACAAAAAGTTAGCCATTTTGATAATTTTAAACAAGAATAGTTAAGTTTGAAGGTAAAAAAATGCATAAGAATTACAGGAAATGCAACGAAGATGATTAATTATTTAAGTTTTTAACTGTTAGGTACTCAATAATTGAACACATCGACTTATCGATATTTTTATCTTATCAGCACAGTGCCCAGTTTATAAAGCTAATTTGATAATTATTGAGTTTTAAAACTGAAAGAACTGCCTTTTTTAATTGTTAAAATAATAATTGGTGTGACAATGCAATCAGTGAAGTTAAAAGTCAATCTTTTTAGTTAAAAAACTGCTAATTTTAAAAGAGGGTAAAAGTGATATTTAATCTGGTTTTTTATAAAATATAATGAATAATGAATGGTAAATGACTATAAAAAAAATGAAGTATTAGCTGTCTCAGAAAGATAAATAGCTAATTTAGAAGAATACTTGAGATATTTCTGAAGAAAATGAAGCTTTTATCAAGAAAATATACGTAATTTTTTAGAAAGTATTTTAGTAGAGTCATCAATCTTCTTCTTCTTCAACTTCATCAACCTAACTACTGCCTTCCTTAAACTATAAAAATAATTAGTAAGCTAATTAAACATCTAGAATAGTAGATTTTTATGTAATGATTAGTGCTCTAGCATGCCTTCTTCTTCAAGAATCGCCATAAGATTGATGAATAATCGCCATTTTACGAAAAACAATATTTACAATAAACGGTTAATCAAGTTTTAATCACGAATTTACTTAAATTTCGAAATTTCACTTAATTTTTCAAAGTTTACTTTAATGGCACCCTCCAGAAACTACTCCAAAGTACCCTCCAACTGCACTTTCTTGGGCGATTTTTCTAAATTTATAATGAACAGTTCATTTGTATCTTCGGCATCTCACAATGCCCCAATCCAGTCTGAATTATTACAGGCCAGAGACGGTATGTCAGAATGACACCAAATTTAGTTCAGTGATTCATTGGGTCAAAAGGAAGAATCCTATTGATTTTGAGTCAGATCGGTTACCCCCCTGGGGTAATAGGGGTAGGTAACCCCCCTGGCATAATACGCTTTATCGGAATAACCCCAAATTTGGTACAGTGATTCAATGAGTCATTTTAATGATAAATAAATAACAAAATAACCCTGTTGATTGATTTCTGATTGAAAAAGATGCAGTTTTTAACAAAAATAATCTAAATTTTAGTTTTTCATTTTCATTTTCAATTTAAAAAACTGTCCAGAAATCTGTTTCCACTTTCAAAATCACAAAGACAGTCCATTAGTCGCCAGTGGAATGATAATCAACCTAGTGATTCCCCCTTGGATTACGTTTCTTCCGGTGGTAACCCAACTCCACCTCCTCCACCACCAGCTAGTGCATCAACGTCAGTATTGCAAAGTTCTGCAAGTGCAAATTTGAAGGTGTGCATCACCACCACGTGCCTCCAAAGTGTCATGAGGGTGTGGTTGTGGGGGAGGCGGCTGGAGGGGATAAGAAGTTACTTCCGGTTTGGGATGAAATGAAAAAGGGACCGGAGTTGTTTCAGAAGATGAAGGAAGAAGCGGAGAGGATTGAAGGGGGGTTAAGGAGAGGGTGGTTTGGACGACACCCGGCTGGGCACTTAAGATTTTGTGTGGTGGGTGTCATGCTGGGATTCTTGTAATTTGTAATGCCCCGGGAAAGAAGGGATATGAGATGGATGGAATAATTGGCTAATTATATGAATAGTTACGTTAAATCGGATGATGTTTTTGGTTTGCAGGAATTTAGAAAGGTTTTGGAAGCTTTCAAAAGTGGTTTGGGGTTGGGGGATGAAGAGGAAGAGGGTAAGAACTTCTTACTAAGAAGAGGGTAAAAATAGGTTGGGGGTGTTGATGTGAAATTCGTTGGGGCAGTTGGAGGTCCGTTTCACCCAAATTTTCCATTGCTACATTATCATTTATTTATCGTATTTTTAGAGCTATGAATTGTCATGGAAACTGTTAAACCGTTATTTATTGCATGGAATAAAAACAAGCTGTTATTTTTGGGGTGAATTGACACGACATTTTGACACTACTCAGCTACATTTATTTTCGGTGATTTTGGATCATTTTTCGAATTTTCTAAGCATTTGGGTTATCGGTTTGAGCTTATCGAAGCAGTTGTCGGAGGAGTTTGAGGAAATGAGCATAAAAAAGAAGGTGGTTGGAGCCTGGAGGGGAACCAGATAAGCTTGAGGAGAACAAGGGGCTACTTCCGGTTTCGGAACAAATGGCAAAAAAGGGTTGGAGGAGCTCCTAAGAATGAAGCAGGTGGCGGAGGGGATTGAAGCCAGGGTTAAGGATAGGGGGGATAAACGGGGGAAAATGGAGGAGTCGGTGGGGATGGCCATGAAGAAGGCAAACAAGTTTGAGGAGGCTTTGGAGGCGGCCAGGGGGATTTGAAGAAGTTGAGGGAAGCGGGAGGGGGCGAAACTGATTTGGGAAAAGGGGGACAAGAGCCTGTGGGAGGTGACGATGGAGGAAAGGAAGCCCCACTTGCTCCAACAGAGACTAACGATGAAGGTCATTCAACTTTGGAAGTGAAGGCGTCTCATGGTTCCCCAGAATCTTTGCTGGTGACTCCGATTGCCAGACCAGGACGTAAAACTAGACGATACACGACTTCTGCTGCTACTGGAGGAGGAGGAACGCCAACCTCGGCTTTATTGAAGACCCCGTTTCAAGATGAAGAAAACGCTGGGGGTCAAGAGGATGGTGGCACGCCATATTATTCCTTCACGGAAACGCCTCACAGTTCAATGAATGCCTCCGGCTCTGGTGGTGGAACTCCTTATTTTACAAGGTCAGGACGAAAGGTTTGGCCTGTAAGACGGCTTATTGAAGAGGAGGATATCTAAATATACTGTTATCATGTCATCGGAATCAATGTCAAGCTTATCATCCTGATTACTATGTTATCTACTCGGTGCATTACAATATTTAAATTGCTATTTTGGAAAATTAGTTAAGTCAGTATCTGACTGTCAGTTAGAAATTATTAAAGAGTTTCTACTTAATTATGGATTATGAAATTGTAACGCACTTTCAAAAGCACTGTTATCCTTTGGAGGATGATACCCGGCTTGTCACTTGTCACTTAAGATTTTGTGTGGTGGGTGCCATGCAGGGATTCTTACAATGCCCCGGGAAAGAGTGGATATGAGATGGATGGAATAATTAGCTAATTTAGTGAATAGTTATGTTAAATGGGATGATTTTTTTGGTTTGGATGAATTCAGGAAGGTTTTGGAAGAATTTAAAACTGGTTTGGGGTCGGGGGATGGTGAGAAAGGGGGTAAAAATTGGTTGGGGTGTTGATGTGAAATTCCTTGGGGATCGGTTTCACCGAAATCGGACAAGGGGAATCGGATAGGCTTGGGGAGACTCGTGGAGATAAGAAGGTGCAACTTCCGGTTTCCGAGGAATCAAAAAAGGGCTGGAGCTACTCCGAAGTATGAAGGAGGAGGCGAAGGGGATCCAAGTGGATGGTCGTCGTGGCGGAGGTGACGATGGAGAAAAGAAGCACCACCGCCTCCACCAGAGATACTGACGATGGCAGTGACTTGGATTCCTCGGCTGACCATTGAAATGGTAAGGAACCGGACAGGGGGCAAGATGTCAACTCCAAGATGGAAGGGAAGTTGCCTCTTGCTCCTCCATCATGCTCATTGGTGACGACACCGGTTGCCAGACCAGCTCGTAAAACTACGCACCACATTACTACCACTGCTGAAGGGGCTACTGGAGAAGGGACGTCATCCTCAGCTCTAATATGAAGATCCCGCTTCAAAGGATGAATTCGTTGAAGGTCAAGAGGATGGTGGCGCTGCATAATATTATTCATTCACGGAAAGTCCCCCACGCTCAAGAAATGTTCCCCCAGCTCCGGTGGAAGTCCATAGTTTTTCTCGTGATGCCCCGAATCTAAGTAAAAACTAAACCATTTCATTGACATGCGTTCTAAAAATTCATTCCACTCAATCCCAAACTTATCTCTGTCCACATTACCCCAAAATAATTCCCCAAAATCTTGTACCTTCTCCTCTTCAAAAATATTCCGGGTACATGGACACCCCCTCCATGCAAATTTCTTTAGTTTACTCAGCTTGCCCAAACATTTCCCTAAAGCCCCAATGCTTACCCTACTGCCATGTTCCAGCACTTCCAAAACTGGCCACAAGCTCACCACCGCCTCCAACTGTTCATCCCCTAAAATCAGTCCCTTCAACCAAGTCAAATCGGGCAGTACCCCAGCCAACTTTCTCCAGCTTTCGTGGTTGTGATCATTGATCATTCTTTCTGCCCTATTTGGCAATTCTTCTGGGGACAATCTGCGTTGTAGATCCTGGAACCAGGGATCATTGTCTCCGCCCAAGGGGGCCAGCTCAAGTGGCGGAAGTTCCCCAGCCTCCGCCCCCGCGAAGCTGTAACCACGCACTTTCAAAGATTTCAGGTTTGGCAGCATGGCAAGAAGGGGACCCCAAAAACGAATGTCCCGTTGCCCTTCAACTTGCGATGATAAACTGACCTCTAAACTGGTCAATGTTTGGTGCTGGTAACCTTCGGGGTAATATGACTCATTGGAGTCTCCCAGCCTCCTGTCCTGGCTTCGTTGCGCCAGTCAGCCAAGACGTTCCGGAGCCAGTTAACTCTGCCCGGATGTTGTATCCATTGTTGATTAGCCACCCGAAGTGTCTCCAAAGCTGCATCCTCCACCACACAATTGTTCAGCGTGAGCTCCTCCAAATTTTGCACCTCTTTCAGAAAGGTCTCCTGAAAGACCTACACTACTGTCTTCGAAAATCGACACTCACTCAGTGTCAGTCTTTTCACCCACTGGAACATGGGACCGGTCCAAAACCAGTGGTCAAGCGTGCTCATTTCATTCTTCAAAAGTGTCCAACGACACAAGGTCAGCTTGCCCTTGGATCCTGGACGGCTAACCATTTGCACTACAGAAGCATATCTCCAGCTTGGAACTGGTCATAGAACTGCACCAAACGGATTCCATTTCCACCGTGATTGCTGGACTACAGTCTCCAGAATAATAGTCCAGCACTGGATACTTTTCCGTTTGCTCCCACCCCTTGGCACAAGCCCTTAACCAGCTTATAAATTACAGACCAATCTATTTCTCCTTTTGCTTAGTAATAAACGTTCCCACGATGCCCCAAGTCGCAATAAAAAAAATGAAAATGGACAACGGTTAGATATTCACATTCTTCCGATGACTTTTGGACGGAGGAGGAAATAAGATTAGCAAAACCATGAACAATTATATTTAGAGCTTAAAACTGTCATGGAAACCGTTATATATTGTAAGGAATAAAGACAGGCCATTACTTTTAGGGTGAATTGACACGACATTGGTCATTTGCATTTATGCAGACTGCATTTATTTTCAGTGATTCTGGGCAATTCTTCTATTTAATGGGTTGTCGATGCTCTTATCAAAGCAGTTATTCGAGGAATCTGAGACCATGAACAAGAAGGAGGAGGAAGTTGTCGTGAGGGAGGCGGCTGGAGGGAACAAGAAGGTGCTACTTCTTGTTTCGGAGGGAGTGGAAATTGGGCTTGAGGTGCTCCAGAGAATGAAAAGGTGGCAGAGGGCACAATGGTCATTTATCGTCTCTTGTTCCCCCAGAATCGTTGATGGTGACACCGGTTGCCGGACCAGGTAGTAAAACTAGGCGACATGCTACTGCTGCTGCTGGAGGAGGAATGCCAATCTCGGCTTTATTCAAGACCCCAGTTTAAGATGATAAAAATAAATTATGTTCAAGAGGATGGTGGCACTCCTTCACGGATACCCCAAGAAGCTCAATGAATATTCCCGGTGGATATAGTGAAACTCCGTATGTTACCCGGTCAGGCAGAAAGGTCACGCCAGTTAGGCGACTTGTCCAAGAGGAGGATATCTGAGCAACTGTCAAGTCAAGTCATTGGAATCAATGTCAAATCTATCATCCTAATTCAATTCTTATCTACTCGATGTGTTCCGTTCTAAAGTGCTGTTTTGGTGTAAAAGTAACTTCAAATTTAAGGTAAATTTTTGCTAAAAATGAAAACTTTAGTAGTAAACAGTGCAAATTAACGAAAATTTTAAGTTAAATGTATGATTAGAGATAACGGGTGAGAGATGAGAGAATCAACGGCATTTTACAAAAGCTATTCAGTTAATAGAGAAACAAACTTTTAGAGAAATAAGAAAAATAAAAGTTATTTAACGCAGTCAGTTAGGAATTATTTAAATCCATAAACGCTTTTACCTAATTAATTAGTTATTATGACAAATTCTAACATACCTACATTGATTTAGTGAGGGTCTCACAGCACCCCATAGTTTATAGTTTGATCACATAACTTCATCTATCACAGAGAATCACTTTATAAATGATGAACTTTTAATGCTTAGTTAAATCGCTATTAGGTTGATTAGTAAGTTGGTATGTGCTTATGATATTGTAGTAAGTTTAACAAACGCAAAATGTGCAAAATTTTAATAAGAACTAAACTAAAACACCAAAGATTTCCCAATTTTCGAATTTTCAAACATTTATTTAACAACCCAAGAAACATTTTAATTTACATTAATTTCTGAAATATTTGTGCAATATAGTCTAAGGATTATGTTTACACCTCTACATTCTATGTGCATTAGTTCCATTAATTCTCCATTTTCCATTTTGGTAGGTAACATTTAATTCAACTATGCGCATATTAAACCCTACAACCAGTGTGGACGTGTGCCCATTACCCACGGGTTGGGTACCCAGCCCACCTTGTTTTGAGAGTGGGTTTTGGGTAAAATTGGGTTTAAAAAAAATATTGAAAAAATACAATTTTTTAGTAAACACTTGAACTGTTTGCTGCATATAATATCAAAATTGTCCAAAATATTCATAGCTTTTGCTTCCACGAAACATTTATTACGTGATTTTCTTGCTGAGCTACTGCCTTTTGGGGCGCCAAATTCTTGGCGGGTGCAGAATTTAGTGCATGGTATTGCAATACCCACCCTTACCCACCCTTACCCAGAAATACCCACTTTTACCCAAATACCCTGATAAACTCGGGTGGGTTGGGTTTTTGTAAAAAACCCGCGGTTTCGTCCACTCTGAATTAAACTGTTGATTTATTTTTTAGAAAAATTATTAAGCAGACGAGGTCTTCAGACCTCAGTATGCTTTCTGAGATTGCTCTTCAAGTCTGCATAAGCCTTCCGTCCTTCCGTAGCGCGATCTCCTCCTAGACCATACCAGATATTCAAAATCTGTTTTAACCATTGGATTTCTGGGCACTAAATCTCCCAAGTAACATCAAAATTCGGTAAGAAGCTGGTTAGAATGCTACTAATTCGGGAGACGTTCGATATAGGAGACATTCGATTTATCGAATGTGTCCCGCATATAAAAACAAACGGGATTGATGCTAAAATGCGATCATGCCCCGGCGCTGCTTTCATCCTACTAAAAGTGTTCGGGTAGTGTGTGCAATGTAGACACACTGATGGAATTCGGATTCTTTTCGGGATGGATTCTAAAGATCGAACAGTTTTCAATAATTTCATGCGCGCGAACATGTGGCGGTGAGTCAACATGAGAAGAAGCGTTTAAGTTGGGTGTTGACTGAATGCAAACAGTTCTCAGTTGGTTTTTCTGCTCAACTGATAACTTTTCTCATTTTCATTGTCCCTGTCAAGTGATTTCCCGACAAATTGGTTATCAAAAATGAAGCCAAAGTTTGCCGTTGTGGTTTTTCCTGATGAAGCTAGTATTGAGGTTGCATCTTCACAGTGGCTAAATGCCAGTAAAACAGTTTGCTCGTGGCCAAGAGTGAAAAATATAAAGTTTCTAAACTTAGTAACGAACCATGCTTTGCCAGGAGCGGACAGGACGGTAAAATGGACAACTTATCCATGTCGGGTATTGGGTACCTACGGTAAGTAAATAATCATTTATTATTTTTTGGTACATTATTATCTCCAACTTGATCAGTAGACTAATTATAATTTTGCAACTTGTAGCAAGTTACGCAGAAGCAGAGAAGCGCTGTGCTCGTGGAGAATACACTTCAAATATTGATTCAACAGCTGAGCAGACACCGTCAATTTTGAAACCTCACAAGCGTATACCAGTACTCGGTACGAAGAAAAGGCGACTTCACATTCCAAATTCGAAGACGTCATCTGGATCATTTTTCGGATCGGTTTCACCCGGTGCCTCATCTCGTAAAGGAAAATCTGCTGCTGCACCAAAACTGCCTGGAATTCCTTTTCTGTATTCAGTGACAAATACCCCTGCAGAAAACTCTTTTCACCACTCTGTCAGCTTGCAGTTGACTCCTCCGAACAATACCGTGTTGCACTCCGATAATCAGTTGTTGTCCCCTTCAGAAAACGGTGTTTCTTCAGATGCGGAGTCCAGAACTCAAGACAGCAGGGCTACCTTCGCAGGTGGTGTAGGCTCAACCTCTCAAGCCGTTTTAACTACTTCTAATTGTCAAGGTATCAAAGTTACGTCTACACTAATCACCCTCACCCAAAATACTACCAGTACAAAAAGTTATCTTATACCTTATCTCGATTTTGTTATTTAAAAAGGTAATTCTGGGACCGAGAATAATTCAGCACCACCAGCCAACTTAACGGACCTTTATAGAACACCTTCACCACTCCCATCAAACAGGAACGTGGAACTGGCAACAGTTTTGTCTGAAATTCAACAAGAACTTCGACGAATGAATGAAAATCACGCAAGTATGTGCTCCTTCATTCTATTAATTCTAATATGAATGGCTTATAATACTTTGCAAATATTTTAATAGGATTTCAGGAGACAGTGCTTAACAAGATCTTAACCTTGGAGCGGAATTTAAAGGAACTAATCAATACTACCGTGACTACCAAAGAGTCCAACCTCGAGGATATCAATTTCAACCTACCTGTAGCCGACCTTCCAGCACTTGAAAGTCTAAAGACTTGGCTTACCTTGCCAGATAACTTCTCAAAGCTAGTAAGAAATAATAGTAATAATAATAATAAACAAAAATTATTGTTTTTAAGGAAGAAGAACTAATTTTGTACATTCCAGGTGCGATATTTATCAGTTGTCGGAGGAAGTGGCGTCAAGGATATTACGTACAGAATTCTGTCGGAATTGCTAACAGACAGTGTGGGTGTTCAGATTAGCTATACTGGTCATGGATCTAAGTCTAAAGCAGGGCTGAAGGACACCAGCGTAATGAAATTCCTTTACGGTAGGTAGCAAAGCAGACATATTCTAAATCATGTCTGAATGCTTTACAGCTTTATTTTAATAATGTTTATTGTTTTTGTTTGATTTGTAGAAGCCGTGAGAAAGACTAAAGGTGGTGAGACAGCTACTAACCAGGAAGTTAACAAAAGTGTTAAGGACTGGCTAAAAAACGCAGGAGACCGTAGTGGGGGACGAGAAAAACGTCGCCGTGAGCTTCTGAACCAGGCATCGCAGCAGCAAGAATCATCTTAATCAAGCTTAGTAGCGTCATAGACCAACGATCATGTCTCGACTTCTGAATAATACGTCGGTTCGAACTCAGCAGAGGAAAAGGAAGACTGAAGTGCAACAGCTTCTTAATTATATTAGTGGAAACTCATCTGTAAATAAGATATGTAAAATAGATTGTAATAATAGGTGTAGTGAAGTAGCAAGTAGTTATTCCAATGTGACAGAACTCAATATTGTAAAAATCCCGGAAATCGGAACTCAATTCGATGATGAAGGACATGCATCTACGTCTTCGTTTTTCTTCAAACACATGTTCACAACAGAGACATGCATAGCAACAGGCGTTATTAGTTCAGAGTTACCAAATACGGTTAGACCAAGTCCCGAAGACTTTTTTCGTGCTTGGTCATTTAGGCATAATATTAGTCATCAGGCACTACGGGATTTATTAGGTTATGTTAGGAACAATCCAGAGTTTGAGAGTCTTCCTAGGGATCCACGTACACTTTTAAAAACTCCAAAGTACAATAACAAAGTGGAAGTTAGTGGTGGTTCATGTGTTTATTTTAAGGTTGTCGATCAAATTGTCAGCAAATTTAAAAACGGATACAAGTCTTGTCAAATACCAATTGTAAATCAGCAGTGCCCTAATTCAAATGATCCAATGATTAGCATTTCAGTAGGCATAGACGGAATTCCAATAACAGGTTCTAGTAATAAACAATTTTGGCCAGTGTTATGTACGGTTGATCAAGCAATATCAGTCACCCCTTTTGTCGCAGCTTTATATTATGGAGAGAAAAAACCACAAAATACAGATTTTCTGATTGATTTTATAAAACAATGCAAAGAGTTAGAGTTAACTGGAATTGAAATTGAATGTACTAAGTATAATTTTAGAATATCTCGTATTTTGGCAGATGCACCAGCAAGAAGCTTTCTCAAGTCTGTAAAGAACCACAATAGTTACAGTGGGTGCGAAAGGTGTAAACAGGTAGCAGTTTGGTCAGGTAGGGTATGTTATCCGTATGAAGTGAGTAGTAGAAGGGATGACATTGAATTTCAAACAACAGACAGAAATGAACATTCAAGCCCATTTCTTGATTTAAATATAGGACTAGTAACACAAGTTCCTCTTGATTATCTGCATCTAGTGTGTTTAGGTGTGGTTAGGAAACTGCTGCACTGCTGGTGCAAAGGCAAGCGTCCAAACAAAATTTCAAGTGTTCAAGTTCATTTGATTTCACAGAGATTTATTTTATTTAAAAAATATTTTCCTTCTAATATTCAACGTAAACCTAGGACTTTATCAGAGTTAAACTACTTCAAAGGAACAGAGTTTCGGACCATTTTACTATACACTGGTCTCCCAGCTTTTTCAGGGATCATTAGTGAAGAAAAATTAGAACATTTTATGCTGTTACATCTTTCATTCTATATTTTATTATCTAGAAGGTGCAATGACCCTCAATGGAACAAATCAGCTAAGCAATTTTTGCAGCAATTTGTTCAACACGCGGAGCTTATTTATGGAACAGCATTTATTACTTACAATGTTCACAGTTTGTTACACATTGCAGATGATGCGTTAAATTTTGGAAGCCTTGATAACTGCAGTACATTTAGATTTGAATCTTTTATGCAGGTTCTGAAAAAAATAATACGTGGTAATAACAATTTCCTTGAGCAGGCATTTAATAGAATTAGTGAACTTCATAGTATGAATACTGATGAAATAGTTTTAAGAACAAACAAAAATCTTGTATTATCAGATAGAATCGGGGATAATTGTTATATGCTAAAATCTGGGGAAATTATTTTAGCTACACGAGTTTGTAAAAAACAAAATTGTATATTGGAATATAGAAAATTTACTATGTTGAAGCGTGTACAGGAGTACCCAGTAAATAGTAAGGAAATAGGTGTGTATTTTGCTGGAAGATTATCTCAATTTGTAACAATTACTCAACTTGTATCAGATATATTATTTAAATATGTATGTTTACCGTATAAGAGTTCGTATATATGCACTCCAATGCTACATACTATTTCCGATTAAATCATTAAATACATATATGTTGTAATTTTTATAAATACTGTGGTTTTTATTCATCATCAACAACGTCAATTTTCGCATTTTTGCGTTGAAAAAGCATTCTTTAAGAATACGGGGTTCATTCGGATTCCATTCGGTAAATGTTCGAAAATTCGTATTCTAGAGTGTTTCCCGAATCTGTTTGCCGAACACGGATAGAACGTGTACGAGCGACAATGTAGCACCTTCGCCGAATGCGGAATATCGAATATCAAAAGTGGAAGGGCCGAATTTCGATGTTACTTGGGCTAGGTCTGGGGCAGAAAAAAAGTTACACCAGACCCCCCCCTTCCTAAAAATACCCCCCACACCCCAATTAACGTCAAACATTTTTAAATCACAAGTCCACATTATTATAGGTTATTGATGCCCCTGAGTTCAAAAATGACATCCGTTTTTCGGTAGCTGTTCACGATTATCCACTAGGGGGCGAAAAGTGCAAAAATACAACATCCTCAATATCTCCACAATTCTTTAAGCTAGATAGGTGAAACTCAGTCCCCAGGGGTAATCAACCACGCTGATCAATATTCTGGTACCCATGTTACCCCACCTACCCTGATTCCCCCGGGGCAGCTCCACACTATACTTAAATGCACCATAACTCAGTGAAATTCAGTTTTAAGGGGTAATTGAGTACGCTGGTCAAAACTTTGATGTCAACATAACTGAAACCATTACTGTAGTCAAAATAAATTGTCATCCTCGTCTGCTTTCCTAAGTTTACAAAAGTTTATTATTAATATTATACGTTTAATTTACTTGACTAAGAGCTATCTGAAAGTTTATAGTGTATTCCAAAGTGGTTTCCAAGTAGTTCATTCTAATTTCCTTGTCCATTTTCAACATGGAGCCTACCTTCATTATAATAATTCTACATCCCTTAATTACTTTCAGTAAACTTATTCGATTTGAGAATACACAAAGTTTTGCCCTTCTTAGCTTATATTTAATTAAATTTTCCAGTTTATTTTGTAAATTGCAACAATAATTGAATAAGTTGTGTAAAACTGCAAACGCTGTTATTAAAGTAAATGCGTTGAATGCAATAATTTGAAAGTTGTTTAACTTTATTCCCAATACTAACATGTTAGTTGATATAACCAAAGTTGTAAAAACGTATGAAAGAAATCCTAGACACAAAGTTTTAATAAGGTCGTTGATAGATAAAAATGCAATAGCAAGTTTCTTATACTCCGTAATACACTTAAGAATACTAGTGCTTGAGTATAGTTTAATAGACATAATCCGTCTTAAGCGACTGTTAAGCAAGCAAGCTTGGAGAACGCTAAATAATAACGATGATCTAAAGTTTGCAAATAGTGAAAACGAAAATAAGAAAAATGTGCATCTGCCTATGCCTAAGAATACGCCTAAGGCAATTGTTGTTCCTAAACTATCCCGGATTTTGTAGTGTTTGCGAACCACAATACAGCACAAATAGAATGGATCCCATTTTAGCAACAAAGCATTAAACGGCACTAGGATGGACATTAAAGTGTATGACGTAACTGCACAAAAAAGCATAATATATCCTGTTAGATCACTGCAACATCCACATGATATGTTTTTTAACTCAATGCTTAGAAGTCTGATCGTATTTAGAAATGTGTACTGAAATCTAGTGGGACAATTTTCGGTAATCATTAAATAATTTATCAGCTTAATACACTCGTCGCCATACATTTTAAAAATGAAATCTAGAAAAGTTGACCACAAAATATGTATCAAGATTACACCAAAGAACATCACGTGATGGGTCTTTATAAGATTACTATCTTTTGGCTGCAGAAAATCAAAAATGCATATATCACACGAAATTATTATCAGCAAACTAATTAGATATTTAAAAACAATCTCATTTATTTCCTTTGATTTGAATGGACAATATATCCACATTTGTCTTGCAGGATCAAACATGGCCCAATACTGGAAGACACAAAAGCCGTTTGCTATGTTATTCATACAGAATGCTGAGAGTGCCAATGGAGTTGTCATGCTTTTAATAGGAGTAGGAACGAAATTGTAACAATTGTGAGTGATGCTGAAAGCTTGTACTTTTGGATACAAGTAAGCTGATTTCTTTGTTAGCCAAGAATTTATAGAATTTTGTTTGGTTAAGGTTTTTTTGTTTGGTCGACAACTTCAATTACGGCATTGCAGGAAGTATTCCCATTCCCTGTTAAATATATTTCTAACGTGACACATAAGCAGATCAATTGTCAATCTAATTTTACATAAAAGTGTCAACCTGTTTTTGCTCAAAAATGTCAATCTGTTTTTGCTTTAAAATGTCAATCTGTTTTTGCTTTAAAATGTCAATCTGTTTTTGCTTTAAAATGTCAATCTGTTTTTGCTTTAAAATATCAATCTGTTTTTGCTTTAAAATGTCAATCTGTTTTTGCTTTAAACTTTCAATCTAATTTTTCGGGTATAGGACCCCTCACATTTCCGCCGTTTACACTAGGATTTTTTCCCATTTTGACTTTCTCACAGGAGAGTTCTCACACGTCGATTTTCCCATTTGTACGCATTTCACAATTTTTTCCACGGACAGGTTTCCCACCATATTTTTTCCCATTCCATCTAACGCTTGCAAGAAGGACAAAGCTTGATTGCTTTCATGCGCGACACCTAAAGCTGTTTCCAGTATTTTGAGCTGAGTTGCTTCATCAAGTTCTTAAGTTTGTATAAAAGTTATATTTCCAAAACAGTTTTTTGTTTTGAAAAAAGTTAGCTGTAGTAACCAAAGTAAAAGAAATTTAAGAATTGCATTAAACTGATTTTGGTAGTTTAAAAAGGTCGATTTTATTGAATGAATTGAGCGCCAAAAGTAGCCAAGCTGTCCACCATGGTCAGTGGTCAGATATTGGCAGTTAATATGTCAAATGAATCCTAATACACTTAGCTCTCTGGTACATTCTCAGATTTTTAAAATGTTGTCAAGAAAAAAAGATATTGCAAAATCTCTAAGTTGATCAATTTTTTTTTCCGGTTTCAACTTTTGATCACATATTATCAACCAAATCAATTTTTTGCACAAAGTTTGCTGAAATAGCTCAGCACTACTCTACACTAAATGGACAGTAAAAATTTGAAGATTTATGAATGGTTCTTTAAAATGGACGCGGCTGAAACCCTCAAAATGTCGAGAAAAAATTTGAAAATTTCATAAAATTATTTTTTTAAAAACTGCATGCACATTTATGTGGTGTCTGTACATCAACTAATTGCCAATTTACTCCTCAAGCTCCACCAAAAAATCAGAATCCTATAATTGTCCTGTTTCAAGAAATTTGAATTTTTTTCCGTCGACACCGACCAAAATGATTTTTCATCACCACTGACGCCACAGCTACTTTGGAGAGCTGAAACTTTGCACGGGCTGTTTTCTGTAGTCCTACTATCATTATGTAGTAAAAGTTTTGAAATTCAAGAAAGTTCATTTTTTGGTGTCAACATCCGCCAATAGGTACTCAGTATAGAAATTCAAAGGTTTAGGAAAACCGTTAAAATGCTGATTTCTGAAAACTTACTACAAATTTGGAACCCACACTTAAAAATCCATAACTTTCTTGCATTTTCCACATTTTCATTTTCCAAACTACGTTTAAACGCCGCAACGAACCAACCAAAAGTCAAGCGGCTACTTCAACATGAAATACGGAAAACTATTCTGCGTTGGCTTTGCCTATTTATTCTGTGGATACAATTATACATAAATAGATATTTAGTTTTACAAGTCATCATACTAGAAGCTTTAATGTACTGCGGTGGGTGTCCAGCGGTTTTTGTACTAAAGCATCTCTCCATGAAACAAGTGGCTCCGATAACTGAACTATTTAACATCCTAATACAATATGAAATCAGCAAAACTCAAAGACCTAGCTCTTTTGGAGTTCCAAGCATTATGGAAATCAGGCTCATAAAGCTTGTTCAGCTTACTGCAATTGTATCTGGCTCTGGTTTGCCCTGCATACTACTAATTCTACAACTGAAAAGCAACTGCTCACTAGCAATTTTGGGGTCATGCAAGCCGCCTGCACTTCTCTGGTACACTTGCAATCCCTTCATAATTTAATTTTAAGTTGTGCAGCATTTCAGCTTCCATTACAAGTAGCAGCAGCTTTTATAGCTTTCTGGGTTTTCCAAGACATTTTGGGAAATATTGCTGTAATGGTGCACATGGTTTTCTTAAAAGAGTTTGCTTTAATTTACCATCTGCGTGCATTTGAACAGCAGATTAGGAAAGAAATGAACAAATTGTACAATGTAAAAGTAAATAAAATAGACAGCTATCGAGACGTGCAAATCATATGTCAATATTTCAACCAAACTTACCAAGTCACATTTGTAGCTTTAACAGTGCCAATTATCACTTTTGGACTTGTTGTGTCAGAAAGTGCGCTGATAAAATATACCAGTCAGCTAACACTGCCTCTTATCATCTTTTTTGGTACTATAGGTTTTGGTGAGTTGATTGTAATAATAGTTGTATACGGTGTATTTGCAAGGATTAACGTTATATCTAAAGAAGTTGTGGACTTTTTAAGAACAAAAGTTTGCCCAACCCTGAACAAAAGTTTGACAATGAAAATCCATATTCCAGGTTCATATTAGAAAGAACTGTTTCTGAAAAATATAAAAAGTCGGTAAAATGGTGTTGTTATGTTACATGGAATGAATTTGTTCAATTATGTAAACCTAAGCCTGATAGTTGTATGAATAGTTTTCTAGAAACTTGTAAAACAAAAATTATTGAAAAAAGATGACGTATGTATCTAGATTAGCTTTTTATATATTGAATCTCCTGTTACTGATATGGCATTGTTGTTTTATGGCTGTTAACTAATGTGGATGAAGGTTTGTAAAATACTATTGTGGAACTCCGCTATAGTACATAAAAGCTGTTTTGGAAATGATAGCAGTTGTAATTAACGACTGATTCTGATAACAGTTGAAATAAATCAATAAATCAAATCAAATCAAATCAAACCCAAAGAAATCTTAAGAAGGAAAGAAGATGGACTTATAGGTTTGTATTGTCGTTACAACCTTTAAAGATACACATAGGAGATGTGAACTACATTGAAATGTTTACACCATTTGTATTTCTGCAGTTTGGTTTAGAACTACTTTGTAGCGCAATCCTGCTTTGAGGCACTCCTGATAACTACCATATAAGCACAATTTAGTTATTTATTCCATGACAATTTTTGCGAAACTAGCAATATTCCAATATTCGAAAATAGTTTATATATCTTTTGATCCCTTATTATTGCCACTTTTTATATAAGAAATTAAAACATAAGAAATTTAGATCTTACTGAATAAATGGATTGAAACGCTACAAGGCTTTTTTAAGCCACTACAATGTATCCTTGCAATTTTGCTACTGTCAGTTCATATTTTCTGATATTTGAAATTTATAAGTTAACGTTAACACATAACTACTTTTAGACAAATTTATTCAGTCAGCATAGGGATGTTTCCATATTATATGTGCCATATTGCAAATTTAACTAATCAGTAGAAAGATGACAGAAAAGGGTTTAGTCACAAATGTAATAATTGGTATGGAGACATTGATTTAGGCTTCCTATGGTATGGCTAGGTGTGACGTTGATACATTTATTCTGGTTTATGAGGTTCGGCCAACCTTAGAGCGATTTCAATTTGCGTTTATTCTTTGTAGCTTTCATGATAGTTACTATCGTTCATTAAAGCAGTAATAGTTTTGTCATAATTAAATTTGCTTAAATAAATTGAAAAATGTTGGGACAAAGGACAATTTGATTTGATTATTTGCTCGCTGCTTTTTGCAGAGGAGCTACTTTAGGTGTAGAGTGTCTATCTGTCTGTCTGTCCATATGTCCGTCTACTTTATTTTCTACACTTGCCAGATAATTCTAAATCAGGCGAATAATTTATCAACTGAAATAATTATAAAGTTACCACAGCAGCGAGCATTTGTAATTGCTTAACATGGATGTTTTCTAGGATATTGCTAATTCTCCAAGCTTAGTATTGAAAACAAACCAAATCAACAATACTTTCAATTTTAGTTCTTTAATATAATTTTGTAAAGTTATTTTAATGCGGCCATATATTTTTTTTATTATTTGCTTCTCAAAAATAGTTAGATTGAAGAAAGAAATTAAAAATTTAAAAGTCAAATGATATTATTTTTCTAAGCATATAAATAAATTAGTAGCTGGCCCACGTTCTCAGTACGGTTATATTTTAATATTGGTATGTTTTTGAAATATTAAATTTTTTACAATTTCTTTAAAATATATTCCAAGACAATAGCGTATTAAATATTAAAGGAATAAAAAATGATGTCGCGTGTGTATTTTTTTAAATAAATTCATATTAGGTCAAACCGCAGGTTTACCTTGTTGCTAAGCTATAAAAATATAAATTTTCTATTATGCTTGGGCTTCCAGTTTTAGTAGTAGTTTAGTTGCAAAATATCAACTACTTAAAAAATAAGAAGATTTAATTGAAATAAAAACTTCAAGTTATTTTCTAGCATCGACAATACAATCCATTGTACATGTCGGCTATAAAATGTCGCAATTTATAAAAAAGATATTAGTATTTGCAGAACAAAATTTTGTATTGTATTATTAGTCATACCGTCGGACTAACCAGTGTTTTATTCTATTCTGTAAGGATATGTTAGTAAATGTTTGTTAAGAAATTTTAAATAAGACACTTGAGGAGCATCTTATAAGCTTACTAAAGTAGTGAAAATTATAGTCGCTGGTCATGTTTATTGTCCTGGCAGAGTGTGCTCTTTACCAGGCTCAAATTTATAAACAGACAGTTTTAGAAATGCTTTAAAATCATTTAGTTTTGGTTGCAAAGTCATTTCAATTATCGATGAAATTTTGAAATAATTACATCTCGGTAAATATATATACAAGCAAAGTAATTTATTTTTTCATTTATAACCGTCTGCTGAAAAGTGGGCAAATATGTTTTCGTAGCAATCAAATTGTTTGTGTAATTGCAGAACAGCTAATAAGTACACGCGCCATCAGTTTCGAAATTCTGATTGTTTTGAAGTTTTATGGCAAATATTTAAAGCCAAGTATATACTAGCCTTATTCAGCATCATTTTAAACATGGCAAAAGCAGATAGCACAACCATAACTTTCTCTATTGTTTCTTATTGTTGCACATTGTTGCATTACAGTTTAAACAAAGTTAGGCAGAAATTAGAAAAATCCCGGATGTCTATCCACGCAATATCTGGATCCCAAGCGCTAGTGTTTTATGTCCATAAAAATGTGTTCTTCTACATGCCCAGGTATATTTGCGAGTGGAACAAAAACGGCTCTCAAATTTCCTTGAGTCGGTCAACTAAAACAAGACTAGCATTTGCTGTGTCCGTGATTGCAAACATTTTAGTACTTCTAGGATGCTTGTACGATGCCACAACTCACTTGTTTATAAAGCACAAAAGTGATTACGACAATGGCGTTCTTGCGCTGCACGTTTTTGCCATGCTCGCCTGCGGTTCAATCCCAATTGCCGTAGCCCTCTTGTGGAAATCGTGGGAATGTGTACCTGGTTTTAATCGGTTGATGCAATTTTACAGAAACTTTCCTTCAGGTAGTTTTTAAAACGTTTTCATAGAAAAATCCAAGTTTTACTGTCCTTTTTTAATTTTAAATACTTGTTTTATAGGATGGCAGTTTAAGTCTTCAAACGAATATACACAACTCATTAACTGGGCCCTAATACTTTCTATACTGTTTCTGCAGCCACTTCCTTTCACAGTATTAGTTACTTCACTGTACTTCTGCTTTGATCCGTACTACTTTGTGCTGAATGATGTATTCGGTTCTTTAAAAAATCTAAGTTTATCAGGACAACTTGTGTGTTTTGCATTTAGATTTTTTACAGTGCTAGCAGGCTTTGAGTGTACCCGAACGCTGTTATTTCTACTTTTAATTTGTGTTACTCTGCTAAACAAGAATTATGTAATACTTTGGAACCTTAGTTTGCTATCTGATAACACACGGAGCCTACGCAGCTCTATTTTTATAATTTATAAAAGTTTTTTGGTGGCATTTTCATCTATTCTCGAAGCAATGAGTGACGTAACGTCGCTTGCGATTTCCGCTGGTTTCTGGTCTACCGTTGTGTTAACCTGGGTGAATGTAAAGGGAAGACACCTAATCCCTCTACAGTTGCACGTTATGACTGTAATTTTAAGCATAATTTGTGGTGCATTTGTTATTGCTATTGTGATAATATGTAGCCAGTTGGACAAGTGTACTGAGAAACTTTTACAAGGTTGGCTAAACACTGCCAAAATGAATATTTTTAGGGGAAGATTTTCCTCAGCAAAAGCTAAAAGGGAAGCTTTAGTGCTTAGCAAAGTAGCGTTATCATTACATTGATGAACATATAGTAAAGTGCAGTGACAAAATAAAATCTTTAGGACTTATAAAAGATCAAGAACTAAATTGGAATCAACACACTGATCATATTGTGACAAAAGCTAATAAAATGTTGTGGAAGCTCCGTATTATGGGAAATTTGCTCACCTCTACTCAAGTCAAGCTTGCAATGGAATCGCTTGTTTTGTCACAAGTATACTATATGTGTTCAGTGTGAGGAGAAGCAACAAAAAACTCTCTCTATAAAGTGAACAAAATTATAAAGGATGCGAAAAAATGTTTATTCACGCTCAACTCTAATGAGATTGATAGGGACAAAGTAAAATGGCTTGACATTGCTGAAATGTGTAAGTATAAACGCATCATATTAGCAGCGCAAACACAGCAAAAATCTTTTCCAGCGCCTCTAAAACACATTTTTGATGATCAAGTCATCACAAAAATACACACGAGAAGCAATGCAGTCGAGTGTGTAATGAAAGATAGCTGTCAGGACTACATACAATATAAATGCATGAAAGCATGGTGCAGTATACCAGTAACTACACGTGCTATGAAAAGTGTAAACATGAATTCTTTTAAAGAAAAATGCAGAGATGACATAGTTAACAGTAGATTTAAAAGTGAATGTGGTTGCGACTTATCATGTATAGATGATGTGATAAGTAATATCAGAAATTTATTTGTGTAAAAGTGTATGTAAAAGTGCTATTGCGTCAAAACTAACTAAAATATAATATCTCACAAATAATAACAAAACAAACAGTAAAATAGAATATAATATAAAACACCCAATCAACGTAAAAACCCAGGACGGGGAGTTGATTGATGATTGATTGATTGATTGATTGATACAACCGCTAGCATTGGTGTATAAACCATTTTTTAAAATTAATCACCAGTTTGTTAGAGATTTTTGTAATAATTTTTCATCGCGTATATTTGATGTGATACTGATATTTTAAATAATTGTGTACCTATACTGTGCTATAGGTATACACGAAGAGCTATCTGCTGTGATTTCCTTTTTACACAGAAGCATTTCTACTATGGTTTCAATGATTGAAAATTCAAAGTCATTATGATTGAAAATTAAACGGTAACACATATATTTAACGGCAGCCCACCTTTACCAATCCAATGTGTCTTTGAAATATATTCGTAAAGGTGACCGAACTGGCACGCGCAAGGTTTATTGATTTTTTATTATGACAACAATTTTATACATTCTTGTTGTTGACCTCTACATACTATATAGTATTCTTAAAAGGTAAATTTAGTAAACCTTGTGTATAATATACATTGAATAAACTAGCAATAGAATATAGTACCACAATTGGGTATATTTTTGCATTGAAATAGTTTTATGGCCAACCGGCCTTTTACTTTAGCCTCGCACAGCAAATTGTTCGAATGGAGACAGTATAGAAACTTGTATGCACGTAAACATAACCTAAATTTTAATAAAGTGCGGCACAAATAAAGCGGCTATAAAGGTCGATGCCACTTTGGTCTCTGCAAAGTTATCAGGTAAGGATAAGGCTTTGGAAATTGTAGGGCAGATGCTGAGATTAATTTCCTTTGACAATGTATTTCATACTATACTTTATAAAATGATCTTGCGTAAAGAGCTGAAACTATACACAGAGCTCACCATGTATTTATGCATAAAAGTAACGCTGTGCCTTCAACACGCCATCAGTATAATGTGGAATGGCTTAACTTCAGTGCAGTGTAGAAACTACAAATGGAAGAGCAATAGAGCAACAGCATGCTTATGCTAGGTGTGGCATTTACAGAAGAAGTGATGCAATGTAAGCAAGCAACAAGAAAGACTTCTTTATTTGATGCCTTACCATCACACGAGACACTGCTGCTGATAGCGATGCAGAGGTTTATGGTAAGAGCAGCTGAAAAGGTTGTTGATATTTTCGTCAAACTGATCTCCGACTTTTGCTGCTTTTATCTGCTGTGCTATGGAACATTTGAAGTTTTTGATCTCTATGAATAAAACGATCAATTTTTAAACTACTTACTTAGTATTATTCTAAAGTGTAGACTTTTTTTTAATTACTAAAGCCAGGAAAAGATTCAAAATTCATATAATGTTACAAAAAGTGGTTCCCTAAGCTAAAGTGTTTATCAAAAGTATGAAAGAAACTCTTGTTTTGTGGGTGTGACCTGTCTAGTTTTTAAACCTAAAGGCGTCCGTGGTTTAGTGGTAAGACAATCTACTTATTTTATACTAATAGTAAAATAACAGAACGAAAAGCGTTACTGGATTTGTAAGTTTAAAATTATAGAAAAAAAATAACTGTCCCTGATTGCCAATCTTATGCGCATGATTAATTGTATTTCGAAAAATAAGTTCACTACTTTAAAGAACTTGTTTGGGCCAATTTGTTTTAAGTTAGGTTTTGGTTAATTTGGATTGTTAGGCTTAGTTATTTTTGTGTAAAACAAATTTTCTCCCAACCAACCCCAACCAAAGCGAAAGTTAAAAATTTGGAATGTTACACTCTAAGACAAACATGTAATGAGCAGCATGCCGTTACGATTTCCCTGTTTCTAGTTTTTACTTTACAATGACAGCATGCATGGATCAATTTACGGAATTACTCTCGCATTGCAAAACTCTAACTGAGATTTCTCTCAAGTGGCCATATAGAGAAGTACTCATGCCATTTGACAAATATTTTCCAAACGTCAAAAAGATTGGTTGTATTTGTCAAACTGGAATTTTGACTGTTCAGTCTTTCCCGACATAGAAGAGCTTACGCTTAAGTGGACTTATGACATGGCACCTGATAGATTCATTCTTGGAATTGACGATATGGAACTGAAACACCTTGAAACGTGTTTAGCTAGGAAATATCCTCTTATTTGTTTACAGCATGACTACAGTCGCTTCATAAGAAAACAAAAACTCGACAGCCTAACAAGTAATTTGTTTAAATTATAAAAAAAATTACTGCAATTTACTATATGTTTGTGTGCAAGTGGCCTATTATCATTTATTGCCAATAAATTATTGGTTTTAGAGCTACGGACTTTACGCTTTGAATTTTTGGGTAGCAATCACCAAGCTAAAACAATGGGTTTTACGTATTTGTCCTGTCACCTTGTTTTGCTGAAGATGGAGTCGTTGGAGCGGTTGGAATTTCGAGGTTTTAACCCTGTCATTGATAAGGTACATGGTCACATTTTTAAATAAAAGTATAATTTAGAATTTATTTACTAAGCAAAGCATGTAATCCAAATTCTTTTTACTTTGCAGATTCCTGAGTCCGCTCGTTTTGAAATGCGTTAAAAGTTTATTACTTGGTGTTGATGCATTAAGACGGTAGTTTATTGACACTTGCAATTGGAAGTACTGGAAAAACACTGAATTCTGGTTCATCGTTTATAAAAAAATATTTTTGTAAAATTATACTCGACATTATACTTGCATTATGAAAGTAGAGAAACTATGTTAAAAGAAACACCAGAATAATTTTCAGTCTTTTAATTAGCTAATTTTTCGCAAGGTTTTTGTCATAGAGATTTTTGTATCTATCTTTATGTACATTTGTTGTGATGAAGGAACATAAATACAGTTAAACTGAGTGAAAGAAACACTCATTTTTAATCACTTAAATAACTACCGCACCGTAATAAATAACTATGTTGTGATCATCTCATTTCACTTTAAGAGAAATCCAATTACATTTCTAATAAAAATCATAAAACGTTCACAGACTGCGCAGAAGAATATAATATCTTGGCAGGGCATCGGCCATAGGAAAAAACGCCCGGTGATATCACAAGCATATATTAATATTTTAAATGCACACTGGATTACCTACGCATAATATGAAACCTTCTTAAATCCTTCGTAAATTAAAAACTGTTAGGAAAAAGATTTTTTCAACATTTACGTATTTTGCTATCACAAATTTTTTCAGTTTTGCTAGGAGAACTCTGTCAGTATGAGCACATGTATCCTTTGCTCCGTTGAAGACAACTACCTCACTGTATGCTGCCCGTAATACCAGTCTTTTGTGCATGTTGCATACAGCTTTCTGTAGAGAGTTAATTATTTACAAAAAGTCAAGAAGTCAAAGTTGTAGCAAAGTCATTTATCAATGCGTAGTTCAGGCATTCACTTTTTCATGTAAAGCATTAGGCTACCTCACCTCAAAAAATGAAAAGGTTCACAAATGCAACGTAGAAAGGATTATAAGGCTAACGAACATTTCACGTACCAATGCACGGCAAGTTCTACAAGTACGATGTGCTAGGGTATACATGCATGTTTTATTATTTGGAGTCTATTGTATACAAATTTACCTTTTCGACCTAAAATATCTTTTCCTCGCAGTATTCAAGCACTATTTGAATGAAGATGGTACACTGTTGGTACTGATAGTAATCATTGAAAGTATTATTTTGTTTTGAGGCAAGCAGTCCGAACATTTTACAAAACCAAATTTCAGTGATTTCACTTCGTCACTATTGCTTTGCTAGCCAGGAACATTTCGTTACCTTTCTGGTGTCATGATAAATCCATGCGCAAGTGAAACTTATACGTTGTGCTTGTGAGATATTACTTCTACTTATCAATTAAATTTTTTAAACTGTTACATACTCTTTAAGAAATTATGGACAGAATGGAAACCAAGAACGCCGGAAATAATTTAACTTCCACAACTACTTTTCAACATCCACTCCAGGTTGCTGTGGTACGTTATATTTTAAAGAACACAAACGTTTATTTGCATAGGTAATAAGTTCAATACCAAAATGAAAGTTAAGATCGCTCTTTTATTTTTCAAATTATTTTAGATAATCCGAACAATTTTTGAGTTTTTGCCTCTTCAACTCATCAAAACATCACGACTGGTGTGCCAGACGTGGAACAATGAATGCGTCAATATTTTGCGGAAGAAAGGCCGTTTTAGCATTGACATCTCAAACCAAGATGATTTCGCTAAGCTTCACGTCATCAACTCCAGCAACAATTTAACATGTCACCATTTCACAATAAGCCTTCAAAACGGATTTCAGTGGACGCTTTTAGGAAACCTAGAGAAAAGCATTGTAGAACTGGACTTGTATCTTTGTCGTGACCTAGAGATTCACGGCAACTTTCCTGATGCTCTGGGTTCATTTTCTAATTTAAAGACTCTGTGTTTTAGACAGTTTTCTGAAGAAGCAACTTCAGTGTCTAACAATTTGCCATTTCTTCAAACTATTTTGGAGCGAGCTCCTTTGCTCAACAAGGTGGAACTGGAAACTGGCCGCTGCAACGTGCTTCACTTGTTTATAAATTTGTTATATGTAGCAAAGTCTTGCCATAAAATAACTAGTTTGTCGTTAATTGGACATATTGAGGACAGTCATATTACTCAACTATCGCGTTTAGGATTGAAGCTTCACCATTTGAAGCTAAGTTTTAGCAACGTAGCACCAAAATAGTGTACACACCTTGCTGACAGGTTTGGCAGATACTTTGGAAAATCTTGAAATAGGGTATAACCTGGGTTTAGAAATGTATGAGACTTTATTGGAGTTTCCACAACTTTGTAAGCTAACTTCTCTCGGAGTTACCGTAGCCGGCGAAGATGATGAAGGAGTTCTCTATATAAGTAACCTTTCGTATTCCGAACAACTTCCCAATTTAAAGAAACTTGCCTTGGACTGTAATTCGGGAGACATTCAACAGTTTTGGAAACCGAGTACTTCGGTTGAGGAGCTTGTAATTGACTATGTTGTACTTGAGGAACTAAAATCCAAGCCTGAAGATCTTGAGAGCTTTAGTGCAGACTGGAGTATGTTTCCAAATGTAAAAAACCTGAGTATTACTTGCTTCACCGCTGATCTGCAAAGCTTTTTAAATGTTATTACGAAAACGTGGCCAAATTTAGAAAAACTTAAATTTAGACTATACCCCAGTGATATAGATCAAGCAATTCTTGGTCTTGGAAGACAGGAGTACCAAGTTCTTTTGGAGTATTTTATAAGTGGAGAAGATTTTGCAAATTTAGAGACAAAATATCAAAGCATGGACAAGCAAAGCACATTGTGCTCCCTAAAACGTAAGTTTATACCTATTTTTTATAAGCGATCCCATTAGAGATTTTTTTATATTTTTGGTGAAGGGCTGGCAACTTTGGAGTTTGGACCTTTCGAATCCTCTGAAGCTTCAGAAGTTAGGCCTCTCTTATCATCTGAGGCTTGGAAATTCTCTGACTTATCTTGCCGTCTTGTATTCCTGAACATGGACTGCCTGGAGAAAATTGTTTTTCATGATATGTTTTCTATTGATCAGGTAAGCCTTAATTGCAATTTGTTGTTTTAAAAATATAATACATTTTTATTATCTTAACCTGACTTAATTTTATGCCTGTGAATTGGTTTTAGATATCTCAACATGTACGTTGTCAAATGCAAAGACAGTTCAAACGCTGGTGCTAAAGATTTCTTATAAAAGTAGTATTTGTATTAGATAAAGGTCAGTTGCTGAAAACATGTAAGAAATTTATGTATAATGAGAAAAAAGAAGATTTTAAAATTTTGCAAAAATTTGAAATCTTTATCTGGTGTTAATTTTTTGTAGATTTGTAGGAGTTAAATGCTAAAGTAGTGATTTTTGGAGGGACTGATTAAACAATAAAAAGTCAAAAAACTGTTTGACGGCCAAATGAGGAATTTGGGAGATAATGTCTCTCTCTACATTTATGTACATGTATATAAAAACTAATTTAGCTATCAACAAAATTCATTTATTTAGATTACTAGAGTTATTGGGTTTTCCACACATAAAGTGTTACTTCTTACACGTTGCACAGGTATATAAGTAGGGATAAGTTTAACTATAAAACGTTATTAAAACGATATAAATTAAAAGTTATAAAACTATAAGTTTTTAATAGGTACTTGGCTTCTACATTTCATATACCCATAAAAGCCCGTGACCCTAAACATGGTGGTTAGTAGATACTTGGACTTTTAAATTAAATTAAGTTTGTTGTCCTATATTTGAATGTCCAATCCTCTCAAAAATAACAATACTTAAGCTATCCCTGCATACCTTCATTCCGGTAATGTGCATTACTTTTTTAAACACAAGCGTACAAAACTTTATGCTAGGATTGTATCAACCTTTCTGTCGAAAGGGTTTCAAACCTTTATTCATCACAAAATATACAACAAAAACAAAGCAAAACAAATTCTTCATCCAAATTCCAGGTTCTTTACTTATTTTCCTCAGTTTCCTAGAAAAGATGAGCATAGTCCAAATCTCAAGCAATGCACGTACTTATGTACTTTCCAGTCCATTGTTCTGTAAAAATGCATGAATTGAAGCAGTTATTTCAATGCTTTTAAATCAATATGTTCTGCTTCCCAACTCCCAACCCAAGACCTACCTAAAACTCGCAACATACCCCGCATATCCAGTATTCTACCTTTCTGTGCATTTATATATTGCTGCACGTTTACATTTTCTATTGTGTGAATTTTTTCTAAATAAAGGTGCTTCCTTTTAAGTAGTCACGTAGCTTCTTTAGTTTATCGTCAGAGAGGGATGCAAGGGTTTAGAGTTGTTTGGTTGCTAGTATAAATAGGTATGTATAGAGGGTGATATTTTTAACACATGTAACTGACAGCAAAGCACATTTAAAACTGCAAGTATTAAAATATATTTACTCTTGGCTTCAACTAACTGCAGTACAGTTTAGTTCTTAATTGTAGCAATTGCAGCACACATCTAACTCAGCTCGAATCCGCACAAAACTTGAATTTCAAATTTATCAAAACTTTACTGGTTTATTTAGTGGCAGTTTATAAAGAACGTTTACTGATTAACAACCGCTTAAGCTAAAAGTTCGTCATTAATCCAAGTTTTAAACAAAATGAAGCAAACCCGTTTACTCAAAAAGAAAAAAGTGGAGTCAATGAAACAAGTAAATAATATTGTTGAGTTCAAAGTGCATCCATTGCTGATACCCATGGTACATAATATAATATATTAAATCATATTTTTAATAAAATGCTGTATACTTTGTACGAATAATCATATATTCACAGGTAATATTTTATTTGTTTTATTTTCACAGGTAATAAAACAGATTCTTCTGTGTCTTCCCTTTGACTCTCTCAAAGTGTGTCGACATTTGTGCCGTGTTTGGAACGAGGAATGTGTTAAACTTATCCAAAATCGGTGTAGGCTGCAGTGGTTGTATCCACACGAAATGCCTAAAAGATTCAAATGTATAGGTTCAAGTGACAACTATCCCTGTCAAAATTTTAAATTATGCTTGGATCCAGATAATATTCCAACAAACACGTTTGAAAGTGTTAGCCGATGGACCAAATCAATGTCCCTAAAATTTTTGGAAATAATGCCTATTGACAACATTGGCATATCTAAATGTTCTGCTTCCTTTGTTCAGTTGAAAAGTCTTTGGGTAAACAACTTGAGAGCCAGTTCCAAAAACGTGAACCAACAGTACGCCAAATTGGTAGAAACTATTCTGGATCAAGCACCTGCTTGCAATGAACTGTATCTGGTCAACCGTTACCGGTCTTCAGAAACAATGTCGCAGTTTCTAGAAAATTTAAATATTGCCAAGTTAAACAACATTAGAAGTTTAACGATACAAGGAATAATTTCAAACCGTTTGCTAGAGCTACTAGCGGGTTCTAAACTAAGGTTGACTTACTTACGACTCGAATTTTTATATGACATTGAAGAAGAATTGGCTGACATTAGAAGCAGTCTAAAAGAGCTACTTCGCTTACATTGTGGAAGCTTGGAAGTTTTGGAATTTTATTTTGACATGCCTGATGACTATTCCATGTCTTTTGAATTTCCACGAATGGAGAAACTCACAAAATTTTCACTAACAGTTGACCGGGACATGCATTATACAAGCGTATGCCTAAAACCGCTTAATCTTTCATTTGCCAAACAGCTTCCAGTTTTGAAGAAAATTGAAATATATGCGGGTGCCAATCAAACAGAGCTGTTTATGTTGCCTTGTAGTACACTTAAGGATATTTACTTGAACAGTTTTCATTCATCAATTATTGGAAAACTCAACCACAACTTCCCAAACGTGACGAAATTTCATCAAGAGTTTCCAGGATGGTTAGCTGGACTGGTTTTCTGGCAACAATTGGTAGAACTAACCCTTACGTTTACTTTAACGGATATCGGACTAGATGGTGTGATTCTGGGGATTGATGAAGTGAATATAAGAAGGCTGTGGATTGAAAAATACAATATGACACATAAAAAACTCGAACAAATATATTTGAACTGTGTAGGAACCAAATGCTTTCGAGGCTTGTCAAGTAATTTTTTTTAAATTCAAGTTAAAAACTTATTTTTATTTTTAGTTCATGTTATACCATGCTGACTATTCAATATATGTTGGAAATTGTTTCAGAGTTGAAGACTTTACGATTTGTTAAGGATTCCAGCGTTTGGAAACAACACGCAAACAAAATGGAGTACACAGATCTCTCCTGCAGCATTGTGCTGCTTGAAATGGAATCTCTGGAGCGGATAGAATTTGTTGGTTTTCAGCCTTCAATAAGCAAGGTAACTGTTATTAATAACTATACTAGCTTTAAATTTTGTTGTATATCTTTGATTTTTATCGGTAATACAAACTTTACAATTTTGTAGATCTCAGAACCAATTCGTTGCAAAATGCGGAGAAAATTCAGCAACTGGTGTTGAGATTTTCTTTTATTTTTGAATAGTGAAGCTATCAGATTAAAAAAAGCGATGAACAGATTTGAACTGGTCTAGTACTGAGTAGATGTTTTTTTGTATATGTTTTGTGTTCAGTTATGAAAAGTATAAATATTTGTAAAAAAAAGTGGTAGCATGCACAATTACATAAACGACGACTTGCGTTATAGAACGTAGTACAATATACAATTTCTAGGTATGTTTTAAAATGGTAAATGAATTTTAGCTTGTTATTACACAAGTCACAAATTATTGTATGAAATAATAAGACGATGATATATAATTAAATTCATTTTATTTATACATTATTTATATATAATTATTATACAACAACCGTGAACTTAAGAAACTCATAAAGAAAACTTCAAAAGTGGATTGAACAATTTGCTTCAATATAAATTTTGTTAGAATTCGTGACAGCGCTACTAGTCCAAGTTGTGCTAACAAAAACCTAACAAATACAAATTATTACAAATAATTACGACCACAAATTATCACTATCACTATGCTACAAAAACGCCGTAAGCTGCTTTGGTTTACAACAGCAAGTGCTAGATTCTGGGGTGGCGTAATTATCCATTGCAATCCTAGAACTCTACAAATGAGCGTTCTTCCTTCTAAATTTACAAAACTAAGTCTTAGTTTATTTTTGCTAGGGCTACCAATTGTCCTTCAAGCAGCTGGTGGCGTCTTCTGGCTTAAATCTCCAGACTGAAAAGTCAGCCGTACAACCGGTTTATATATCCTAATACTCGAAATAGTTGTGAATATTTGTGTCTACGTATTTGTTCTAGAAATAAGTAAAAAAAGCGGATACAATCTGCGAATGTGTCAACGAACTGTTTGACTATCACAAAATATATCCTTGCACAGATGTACCACGTCTATTCGAGAAAATCTAATGTAATGATATTATTTGCCTACGGAAACGCCCTTGGTGGCTCAGCATGGGCACTTCTATTAACGGTTGGAATACATTCAGTGAACCATGTATGCCATCGTTAGGTGGTTACAGGCTTTTGCCTGAGTGTGGAAATGGCTATAACATTCTATAGAAATATGATAGCTATTTAATCAAGTTGGTGGTAATTTCGGTAAACTATTGGATAGTAAGCATTGGATGTCATCCTCTTTGCTTTGCTATCAACTTCCTTATAAAGCAAGGATCAAACACTCTGCAGCACTACATTAGAACATAAGCAATTCAGATGCATTTATGACGAGTTGAAGTAATTTGGAAAAAAAAACAATATAAAATTTTATTTTAGGTACACTAACGGTTACCTGCATTGTACGTGGAACATAGAAAGAATTGTAAAGCAATATCGCACACTTCAAATATTTGGAATACTACTTAACGAAGTGCAACAGAACGTAATTCTAGCAGTGTTTATTATCCTGGTATTTAATACGTTGTGTTTCAGTGCAACTGTGATCACAAAAGAGAAAACTGTAAGTTTGACTTTGACTGCAATCTTTTGAGTAGCTGTAGTCAACGATTTGATAATTTTTACTGTTTTAGTTGGCGCGGCTGTATGGCTCTGGTTTATATTTCGTCAGAACAATGTATGGCTTTTCTGAAGAAGAGGCTTACAGAGGTTGAATCTAGGAGTGGCAGACAATTAAGAAAAAAGTTTTATAGGAGTTTTGACAGGATTAAAATTAAGTTCGGCTCGGTTAACTTTGTTGAGAGGTCGACTGAACTAATAGGCATTAACCTGGCCACGTATATAACTGTAAATTTGATTCTCATGTATTAGTGAATTCGAATTTAATTTTCCCCTTTAAGCGTGTTTTTGTGGACATTTGCCATTTTAAAGATATACAATATTTACGTTTAAGTACCTACAACAAAAAAGCCTTTTTTCCTATTTAAGTGCTTAATAGTCTAATTAAATGATAATTTAACACATTGACGGTTTTTGCAAATGTCGTTGCTCACAAAATGTCTGCCAATACATAATACATTGGTTTTAATTACTGTAGCAACCACAATTTTCTACTCAACGATTTTTTTTACTTGCTTTGCTTAAACTTTAAAGTTGCACCAAAAGCTTTTTACAAATGTGTAGACGTAACATTTACCAATCTTTAAATATGCTTGTAGAATTGAGGCAATTATCAATAATTTACTCCATATCTTTCTAACTGCTGCTATACCCGGTCAATGTTTTCAAAGAGATTAGCAAAAGCACTAATAAGCATTCCAGTACTCCACAATATAAAACTATCACAACATTTCTCTTCAAAGTAGCACTTTTTTGGTTGCTTATTTCAGTCTTGATTGTCAAAAAACGTCTGTTCGCTAATTCCGTTCGCTAAACGAAAATTACACAGGTAGACAAAAGGCTATCTACGTTTTTGCATAAATGTACTATCTTTTCCTTTTCAAAGTTGCTATTAAAAGTTTGTAATAATATTGAATTATCCGCATGGTGTAGTATTAAGGGTACTGCAGTAAGTTTATGAACTTTTTAGAACAATTTTTTTGCTGCCTAAATGACAAACAAATTGTTTATTCTCTCTTATCTCTCATTTTTGATAATACTATGTGTTGTGCAATGTTTTGTTTTCTTATACTGAAAGCACACATGCAAAGTTTAACACATGTTTACCAAACTTTTAAATATTCCTTTGGAACAAACCAGCATATCAAAAAAAAGTTGGTGTAAGTGTAAGTTTCCTGAATTGTTTGCGGATAATATGTAATATTTTATCAGAACGAGCAATTTGTTATCTTTTCACATGAACCTTTTTGCTGCCTAAATGATACCTCTACCTTTCCTTGATAATAAAATTCATATCATTGTGATAGTTTGTTTTTGTAAAATAAAATTGGTTTGTACTTAATCAAAACAATAATGCAATGCATAGACAGGAGAATGTTTTATGTAAAATAAATAGTCTTTTCTAGTAACGCAAACAAGTATATACATAATGACATGCCACGCATAAAACTTTGGAACCGACGTTTTCCCTATAATCATTTTTACATGAAAACATGTAGATAAATTAAATGCTTATAATTTCTATTTCCAGCTGACACAAAACAAGTGGTGTTCTTGTTCTTGTTTCCGAAGAATTCGGATTTATTTCGCATTTTATAAGTATTTTTCACTTAAATCATTTGCGGTTTGAATATTTACACGTGCCTTTGAATATTACTGGTGCATACATCACATACCAATTTAGTATACCTAATTAAAGCAGTCCACCATTATAACCCTAATTAAATCCACCATTATAACCCTAATTAAATCCACCATTATAACCCTAATAATCCTAATTAAACCATAAAGCCAGTTTAATCAAATAACACACAAGAAGGAGAACTGTAACTATAAACGTTTTTCAAAAGTTTAGTATAAGAGTGTAAAATTGCAACATGAGAATACCACATACCATAAACAGTAAATTTGTACTTCTGTGGGTCTTGTATGGCCTGCGACTTACTGTTTCATCAAAACAAAAACATTTTCCTGAGTGTGACGTTCCTGTTGCCCAAATATCCTCTGCGATTAACGCATTTTTGCCCACGGATGCAGGTCCAAATTTACTACACTTTCAAAACATATTTAATTGTGACTTGCCCTCAGAAATAGGCTATAGTGCAGCAGTGATATCGAAAATGTCGCAAAACAAAACTGATTTGACGAATCAGTTTCCCGCCAAGACCACAATGGAAAATTCCTCACTGACATTGGTTCGGTACACTGAGAGCATTCCAAGGCTTGGTGCTTCTCCTCATGGATGGCATAGGGTCTTTCATATACAACTATATCCTAGTAAAGTTACAAATGATAACATTAACATACTAATTGATTGGTTATATGGGCATTTTTTCACCACAAACCTTCACCATTTCCTAAACCCACTCTTAAGAAATTCTTTAACAACGAACCAGATAACTCTGTTTACTGACCTAGTTAAATTGAATCATGGCTACAGCAGACCATTTGATATGCAAATATTTCTAGTAAGCAAAGACCGACCAGGTGCGGGTAACTTCTTGTTTGATTTAGATTATGCGAATTTGAAGTTGGGCATTATTATTGAAGGACTAACTCCACTGCATAAGTTTGTCGTGGAAATTGTGAATACAAGTTCCAGTAATCACAATGGTAGTAGGGGCTTTACAAGTTTTATTTACTGTCAATACTGCGAAGAAAAGGAACATAAAAAGTGGCTTTCGGCAAGCGTTAAACTTATTCAGAAAGTCAGCGTAACGGGTTTTAGTTATGCAAGCAAGTGGATTAAAGGAATACGAATTTGTAATCCTTTAGAAGATGTAATACCAAGTCGGGGATGCTTTTCAAATAGAAAAGTAGGTTGTGATAACATAGATTTTGCATTACTTGATGTGGTAATTCCCCAAAACATTTCCTTTTCAAAGTGTCAATTCCAGACATACTATACACCAGAAGTGATTGTAAACGTTTTGCATATACCTTCAGTTATAACATCTTCTATTTCATTAGAGTTTTTCACGTGTGATGGAGGATATATGCAGAACGATATTAGCCTCAAAAGTTTTGTAAATGCTTTTGACGCCACAACTTGGATTTTAACTGTTTTGTTTATTTTAATGTGCGTCACTATGTTCCAAAATAGCTTTCAACCCATTGATTTGAGCCCAAATCATTTATTCATGAAAGTCTATAAGTACGCTTACATAAGTTTGGATATATTTCGAGCATTTTTGTTTCAAGGAAGTGCGTTGTCACACAGTCGGTTAAAGCTACATGTACATATTTGGAGCGTTTGTATGTTTTATTTGGGATGCTTATACATAGGCGACGCAATTGGTCTCTTGACCGCCAGAAAAAGTCCCTTTCTTTTCACTACTTTTGAAGACATTTTGGAGCTAAATTATACGATAACGTTTAATTCGATTCCACCACAATTGCGGAAATTGATGAACTTGGACAAAAATCACAGATGCTGGATATATACTAGAAACGAAACTGCAAGGAAAAGTAACACAAAGGATAATAACTTTTGCGACTTTTTTATTCACACTGATTATGTGTTCAATCTGGTTGGAAGTAATACTGAATTAAATAGAACGCATCAGGAAAGTGTTCTGAAGCAAATTGCAGAGGCAGATCACAGAGGGAATTTTTTCAGCACAAACTTATCAGACAGTGTTGACGAAAAATTTCCTTGTGCAAAGTACGCAATTATTGAAGGTTCGGACAAAATGGACCAGCTTGAGCAGAAAATAAAAATTCAGCACCTTTCGCAAAACCTCAGACAAACTCCTATATATTCGAGGGGCGGCAAAGGATTTATGACGACAACAAAAGGTTGGGTATTTGCATACTGGGGGGACAATTGGGTTATTAGAAGGTGCTCTGCGGTATGGTCTTCCGGTATTTACAATATGATTCAGAGTAGGATGCAAACTAAACAGCAGCTTCTGTTTAATAGCAGAAAAAGGTCAATACAACAAGAAATAGGAGATTTTGTTGGGAATGATGTAGTGCAACAATTTACAATATCTCTAAGTTCAAATATTGTTGGATTGTTTGTGTTGTATGGCGCTGGGGCAGCTGTTGGGTTCTTGCTTTTGATTTGCGAGATAAACAGTGCGTTACGGATTTTGAAAACGATAAGATTACTGGCCTTGCTCAAATATGGTGGGAAAAAACCTTAAAACTTCTACAGATCACGCTACTGAATTACTTAATTATTATGACTATGACGCATTGCTTATTACTAGAGCAGCTTCACATTGCTCCGCATGTTGATTAATTGCCACACGTTACTGCAAAATATTACTATTGGTTTTGGCTTACTTCGACTAATAAAATTTGTCCAAGTTTGGCAAAACAAGTAGCATAAACAATATGCTAATTTAGTTCATGCTTGGTTTGTAAAATTTCTTGTTCTATAGTATTAAATATAACATTAAAGATGTTTGTGCATTGTATGTATACAAGGGAAAAGGGTTTGTAACATTTTACAAGTACTTGTACTTTAAAGTTCTGAATCAGCGTAAATATTGTTTTTATTGTTTATTACATCCAGCATTTTGTTAGGTCTATACCTTATAAAAATAGTTCACTGCAAATTCACCTACCATGCTAAATATTGCTAACGCCTCACCCATTAGTAAAACCATAAAGAGTACTTGTATGTTGCCCGATATTGCTACTTCATTATCATTCGACGACACTATTTTGTTCAGATGACGGAATCTATTTAGTTCAGACAAAATTCTGTATAACCAGCTCCAAAGGCCGGCGTGCTCTGAAGCTTTAAATCGTGTAATTATATTCGGAGGAATTCGACCACCAAATGAAAACAAAAGTGAGTATTCAAAAGCTGGTTGTTTTAATACATACAAGTGGTTATTCCCTTGGTTCATTAATTGGTCACTCCTCCATTTAGATAGAACAAAAGCTGTTTTGCTGCACTTTAAAAGCCGCTTTTCAACAGCGTTCATTTGCAGTGTATCTAGTAGTTTCATTCCGTTTCCCACGGTGTCATTATCTGTTAATCGTTGTAACTCTCTCAAAATATTCAACGATTCTGGAACCATTTGAGAGTGATTGTGCAGAAGTTCCGCATCTGAAGTGTCAATGTACGTACGTACGTCCTGTTTTGTCCGAAGAGTCATGTAATGATAATGTACAACTGTTCCAAACAGCTCTGTCAGAACACGTTTTCCGCTTTTATAGACTTGCCGAACAGACAAATTGTGGCGTCCCAAAAAAACATCGGTTACGTCAAGAGAAATGATTTCGTATTTCCAGAGGTAATAAGTTGATGGGATATACAGCTCTGAATAAATGCCAAATTCGTTCTTGATTAGTTTTTCAAGACTGTTGTACATTACACGCTTTTTTGGAGAAATTATGTTGTTAATATTTTTGCTTTTGTAGCCATTACTAAATACTATAGCGACAACTAGATATGAAACCAAAAATATCTTATGACGTGGCAGTGCATTTGTAACACCTCCTTGTTCTAGACACAGTTTTAAAAAATTAGTGATCCCGCCTAGAAAGTTCAACTTACTGATACATTTAGTCCAAACCAAAAACGTTAAACAAGACATCACTAAGCAAATCCAAAAGGAAGCATCGTAGACACTATAGAAACCATGGAACGAAAGGGAGGTATTTTCAGACTGTGCACAAGCAACAAAATTGTATGATACTAAAGCACTTGATACGGTAGCACCATATATTCTGTAAATGCTAAATACGTCCGCGTAAATTCTAACTTCAAGTGGAAAGAAATGTGGGTACGCCACTGCATTTTTCCGATTATTTTCACATACTACCCGTTTTAAACTACCGGCAATGTCAAAATATGTATACGAATAATTTCCAAGAAGAGAAAGCATTAGGTTTAAATATGTAATACTGATATCATTTTTCAAATCTTGAACCAGAAATTTAAAATTTGACAAACTGCATGAGCTTAAGAGTTCTGAGAACAAATAAGCTGATCCGGATGCATCTACAATATCCCAGTGTGTCATTGATGTAGAAAAACCCTTCTCAAATACAGAGGTAAATTTAAAGTTTATCCATTCAAATTCTGTCTGGCATGTAACGTTATTAAAAATATACGTATCAATGCAAATTTTCTCAGTAATTACGGCAGTTGGTTGTCGCAAGCTAACTAGCACAATCAAAATTATATAATTAATTTGCCGACTTCCTCTCATTTCGCTTGCAATTGGACAAGTGCCGTAATGAAAGCAACTTGTTGAAACACTTTCCAAGTTTGTGTTGTCTACTATGTTGACAAAAAACACTGGACTTGTTGGTGACAGCGATTTGTCAAAATAAAGCAAAAAAGATTCCAAATAGCTTGGCGTGGCAACGTCGTGATACCAGATTGTATGATACCAGAATGGTTTATTTGTATATCCCCAATAATTGGAAGTTTTATTGTAGTAGCTGTGGTTAAATGGTAACATGGCAATACGCAGTTCACAATTCCAGGTTTTTGATTTGATAACAAACGATGAAAACTTTGGGTTTACGCAATCTGTATAATGTAGCTCACGGATTAGTGGATGTTTCTGAAAACCCAGCTTGGTACAATTTGGGAACACCTTGTGAGAACTGAAGAATCTCTGAATTTTTTCATCTCTATAAATATATTGTTTGGCGTTATATTGCACCAGCGGTGCTCGAATGATTGACGGAATGTATAACGCCGGTTCCTGTAAAATTTCTAGGTTGTAAAAATTTGTTACATGGGCAAGACAACTAGAAAATTGAAATGGAGCAAACAGTCCGCTTAAGTTAATAGATGATGTAGTTAGTTTTACAGGTTCAACTGTTGTTTCTGATTCAAACCCAAACGTTTTTGTTGTTTGGTTCAAATGCAAGGAGGTATGGATATTATCTGCAAAGGCAACTCGTGCGTCTTTTCTGGATATATGATAATATTTTAATGCGTTGGTTTCCAGATTAGATCCAAACAAGCTATTGTAGCAGTGTGTCAACACAACCACTGCAATTATCTTTTCTGTCATTTTAACTCTACTTTCAACTCTGAAGTCAGAATCTATATAAAAATACTGTACGTCACTAGTTGGCATGAAAGTTGACGTACCAGTCCGAACTCACGAATAAAGCTTACATTCTGTCCGATCTTAAACCCTGCAAATTGTGTCCTATTAGAGCAGAAAATAGAATAGAATTACACCCAAAATATACACACATTACATACGTAATTCCAAAATTGAACAATGCAAAACAATCTGAAGTATCCGTACTTATCATTTGTGGAGTACTTGGGATGCAATAACCATAAACACTTGAACACAAGATGTTGCCAAACGATTGAAATAAGAGCGCATACAACATAACTTGTAATAGTTTACAAGTTTACCTTGATTGTGCACACATAGTTTTTTAATGGTTTATACACACTTTACGGGGTTAAAGAAAGTTCAATGGAACTTTCTTAAAATAAAAAACTTATTACATTACCATTATCAACATTTATTTAGGAATGTTGTTATAAGATTTTTGTTTTTTGTCAAGTAACTACGCATTCATAAGTATCAGTTGCTCTAAAGGCTTTCTCAGAGTTGTTTTTGCTAATAAATCTTTCCTTTAAATACAAACATAAAGTCTCTTTCTTATGCTTATGTGTCTTGGTTTTTAAAAAACAACATTTGTATTAACTGTGCTTATAAGATCTGGTTATCATGGGTAAACTAGATGGTTGGAAAGCTTTTTTGAAAAAAGGTTTTTCTGTCGATAATTGTTTGGACGTTGACTTACAATGTACTCTATTTCTGTGTTTTGTTATTCGAACGTAAAGTTGCCAATTTATGAAATAAAATCTTTTACACAGCCTTATAGTCTTAATCAAAACTTCATAATTAATACGTTGTTTCCAGGATGCTTTTCAACTTATTTTATTGTTTTGTCACAATTACAACAGAAATTACTTGTTGGTGACTGCAGTTTATGATTTTATTTTCAGTGGTGATATAAATGTTTTAATTATTATAGTTATCAAACAATATGGTGTACCTATTTATTTATTGTTCTCTCAAAAAAAGTTTTATTTAACGCTTCGAAATATATAAAATGACGGTGTCTTTATTTTTGAAAAAAGCGTAAACAATGAAATCTGTACCACAAACTGGTGTAAGTTGTATCACGCCCAGAGGGCAAATTTTTAGTGGATTTTCCATGGTAGATGTGCACAAAACCTCATGTTGCAAAATGCGACTACTTCAAAATCAAACTCCAGTTTCGAAAGCTTGAGCTCTAAAAAATCTCTACATCATCCGTAAAGCCCGTTTAAACTTCATGAAATTGGTTTAAGATGCGCAAAGTGCAACTGTCGTTTTATAAATTAGTAAAGATTGTGGTCAACGTTTAACTTGAAAACTTTCTTAGTAAATTTCTTGGTGATGTTTCCCAAATGGATTAAGCACGCTAAAAAAATAAGTAGGACACATTAAGCTTGCAACAAGGACGTAAATTAGAAAGAATCACACCATGGACGCACGGTGTTATTAAATGTATTAGCCAACTTGTCATTGTTGCTGCATACATTTTTGACAAAACGAATGCAACAAAAACAACTTTCTGAGAGTTTCTGAAGAGTGTAAAAAATATATTTTAAAGTTATATTATTTACATTTTATAAAAGGTTTTGAGCTATTCAGTCTGAATAATTTTGTAACATACAATGTTCAAGTGTTTATGGTTGCTACTCAAAAGACTCCACAGATAATAAGTACAAATACCTGAATTGCTTTTGCACCTCCAATTTTTTTGTTAGTTGCTTTTATATATTTTTTGTATTTTTATCTTTAGTAGTACTCCAGTTCTTGGTTTTACTATTATATTAAAGTATGTTTAGTTGGTGAGTCCACAATTTTATAACAACTTGTTACCTTTTTTCTCATAAAGTTTGTAAAAACAATATTAAATTTTCATTGAAATAGGTAGAGTTGAAAAAATGAAAAGAAACATAATTGCATTGTTTTTGCTAACACACTGCTACAAAAGCTTGTTTGGAGGAAATTTAGAAATCAATACACCAATATATGGAAACCTCAGACAGACCACCCTCGTTGCCTTTGCAAATAATGTCAACTCATCTTTAGACACGTGCACTCCAACAAAAGCTTTTCGTTTTGAAAAAGAAAAGGTTACTAAATTTGCAAAACTAACTACATCATCTATTAACTTAAGCGGTCTATTTGCTCCATTTCAAGATAGTAGTTGCCTTGCTCATATAACAAACTTTCACAACTTAGAACTCTTACAAGATCCATTACCATATATACCCTCAATTATTCGAGTACCGATGGTGCAATATAACGCCAAACAAAATATTTCTAAAGATGAAAGAATTCAAAGCTTCTTCAAATCTCACAAGGTGTTCCCAAATTGTACCAACCTGGGCTCCTCGCAACATCTACCATATCCTGAGCCAGATTATATAGATTGCGGAAACCCACAGTTTTCTTCTTTTCTTCTAAGATCAAAAACCTGGAATTGTGAGCTACGAATTGCCATATTACCAAATACCCACAGTTACTATGACAAAACTTCCGATTATTGGAACTATACAAATAACCCATTCTTGTATCGTACCATCTGGAACTACGATGCTGCCATACCAAGCCCTTTAGAGTGGTTTACGCTTTATTTTGACAAGTCGCTATCACCATCAAGTCCAGTATTTTTCGTGAACATAGTCGACAATTTAAGAGTTGCAGATGATTTTACACGCTGCATACATTACGGCAAATGCTCTGCTGAAAGCGGAATGAGAGGAAGTCTCCAAATCAATCATGTAATTTTGATTGTGCTAGTTAACCTTTACACAGCAACTGCCCTAAAAATTGAAAATGTTTGTTTTGACACTTACATTGTTAGAAGATTTACATGTTTAACCGACGTCGTATGGAGAACCCTAAGTTTTATTCATGTATTCGAGAAGGGTTTTTCCACATCAATAGCACACTGGAATATTAAAGACACATCTGGGTCTACTTATGCGTTTTCTGAACAATTGAGCTCGTGCAGCTTACCCAGTTTTAAGTTTGTGGTACGGGATTTAAAAACGGACACCAGTATTGCATATTTAAATCTTGTGTTTTCCCTTCTTGGAAATTTTTCTTTTACTCATTATAACGCTGATAAATTGGAAACGGTAATGTGTCAAAATAATTTGAACAAAGGAAGGCTGCCTCCTCATGCATTTCCACTTGAAGTAAACATTTACGCGGATATATTTAGCAACTACAGAGTGTATGGTGCTACCACATCAACTGCTTTACAAACGTACTCCTTTATTGCATGTGCACAGTCTGAAAATACTTTGCTTTCCTTCAGTGGTCTCTATGATGTATACGATGTTTCCTTTTGGATTTGTTTATTTCTATCTTGTATAGCATTTCTCATTTGGACGAAATGTAGCAGTAAAATGAGCCTTCAACGTGGTCTTACCAATTTTTATAAACTGTGTCTAGAACAAGGAGGCGTTACAAATGCGTTGCCAAGCCATAAGACTTTTCTGGCTTCGTATTTAATTGTAGCAATAGTAGTTAGTAATGGCTACAAAAGTAAAAATATTAACAACTTAATTTCTCCAAGAAAGTATTTAATGCACGAAACTTTTGCAAAATTGATAAAGCACGGATTTGAAGTTTATTCGGAGCTATACTTCCCACCAACTTTTTACAGATGGAAAGACGAAAACATTTCGCTAGACAAAACCAAAGTGATTTGGGGACGCCATACGTTATCAAATTTGTTTATATATGCAAACGGAAAACGTGATCTGTATGATTTTGTGGGAACAGTTGTATATGGTCATTATATAAATCTTCGGATAAAGCAGCATGTACGCACAATTAATACTTCAGGTGCAGAGCTTCTACACAATCATTCTCGAATAATGCCAGAAGCGCTGATAATTTTGAGAGAGTTGCAACGCTTATCAGATTATGGTACCAAGCTGAACGAAAAGAAACTATTGGATGAACTGCAAACAAACGCTGTTGAAAAGCGACTTTTAAAATGCAGCAAAACTGCTTTTGTTCTACCAAAATGGAAGTGTGATCAATTAAGATACCAAGGAAGGAAGTACTTGTACGTTTTAAAGCAACCAGCTTTTGAGTACTCACTCTTGTTTTCATTTGGTGGACGAATTCCTCCAAGTATCATTACAAGAATTAAGGCGTCAGAGCAAGCCGGCCTTTGGGATTGGATAAGCAGGATCTTATCTGACCTAAACAAATTTCGTCACATTAACAAAATCATGCCGTCTAAAGTTAATGAAGTGTCAATATCTGGCAATATACAAGTAATCTTTATACTTTTACTTATTGGGCAGGCTGTTTCTACTGTTACCATGCTTGCCGAAGTGGGAGTAAGTTTTATTACAAATTTTGATTTCGAATAGCTTGGTAAATTAGTGAACGAACTTAGTTCCAGCCTTGCCGATCTATGCTTATACAGAGTGCCTTTAAGCAAAACTAAAGATTTTAGACGTGTAAAACTTTATAAAACCCAAACAAGACAATTGCAATGTAGTAGTAAATGATTGCGATAACCGCTCCTTAAGCTGGTACGAACCTCAAACATGAAAATAAAATTACACAGTTAAAATTAGAACAAGTATGTTTCTTCACTAATTATCCAAGTAATAATACAAAATATGAGGAACAAGAAATAAGTAGTAAAAATTTAACTGCTATCCAATCATTATAGGATTATAGTTCAGTATATTATCCAAAACATCAGTACTACTGTTTAAATAGCCAATAAGGAAAAGTTTACTTAACACGTACACATGTTGGGGTGTTTTAGGCACAATTGGGTCTAAATTAGGTAAAATCGGGTCCAATTTAGGCTATATTGTCTCTTTCATACTCTCAGCGTCTTGTACTTATGGTATTAACTCGCGGCGTCAGCAGTGGAGCTGATTGTATTTAGCAGCGAGCACCTTTAATGGTTTACCATGGATTTTTAGTGTTTATTGGCATGGTATAGCAGTGCTTGTGTTTAGTGCTTTAATCATGACATGTTTGCGTGTTTAATGAACGTTTACTGTTAATAAAAAATCTTGTATTTGCAATGCATTTATCCCAAATAATTTATTCCTTGCTCATAATATTTTGTCTAGTGTTTGACGTAAATTTGGCATTCTTGAGACAGCAAAAAAGACACGTGTAATATTATGTCTGGTTTAAAGCTTGTATAACTTATATTCCAAATTTAATGATTAAAAATTAACGGCGTTGGCGTTTTAAGAACCACCTGAAAACACTTGAGATCAAAAGTTTGTTTTTCAACAGAAAAAGACTATTATGTGAGCACATCAAGCATACTTTAGTCATAATTACTTTTCAAATACAAGTGGATAGTAAATGGTTTGTATAATAACAAAATAAAAAACTACAGTCCGTATAATTATTTTGTGTTTACAACTATAACTACAACCAGTTTTGCATATTAAACTGTTTTTAGTCTAAGTAAATGAGTCAAATGTCCGCTGTAATGGTTTAGATTAGCTTAAAGATTTTGATAATAAACTTAGTAGTGTGATACATCTGAATATCTTTAAAATGTTGTTTGTCGCAGTTCTACGTGCGACGTTTATATTATATAATTATTGTGTTTGTGTATGTTTATATAATTATTAAAAAGTAAGCAAATATTGTTTACAAAATAATTAGAATGCAGTACGTCGTTGCATGGGTAAAATTGTTCTTCGGGGTAGCCGGTAATCTAAATATGGAAACTGTTTCTTAAATTGAATAATGAACTTCCTGGCTTCGTTATATACAATTCTTACTAGTAGACACACAAGACGTAACCTGAGTAGTACACCACTGAATCCAACCTCAATTATATAAACTATTAGTGAAATGATTAATCCTAGGACCAGTATACAAAATATTACTAGTATATTTCCTTTCAGGGAGGCGCTCGTTGGTGGACTATTTTCTCTCTGAAATGGAATCAGATTAACTGAAATTTTGGGAAACCATTGATCAATTCCAGAAGCCTTGAACCAACTAATTCGCATAAAAAAACTAGGGTCAATATACCCATAAAACTGGACGACGACTGACTGATTCGTATATACCGTAGTACTGACAGAAGTTAGAGTTTGATTTTGAGCAATAGCTTTTTTTGTGTACTCATAGCACATGTAGCTGGGAAGAAAAAATGCAGTTTTGTTGCAGGGTACGAGCTCATTGACGTACCAATCAAATTGCCGCTCGATTATTACTCTTTTCAGTTGATTCAAAAACTTTGAATTCGATATTTGTCTCCCATATATTTCAGGGCGCGCTATCGAAAATATAGTTGTCAAGATGCTAGTAAACAAGTTGGTAGTGTTTGGATGCAAACGGGTAATCTCTCTTAATCTGCTAATACCCTCTACAACTGACGAAGTTCTTTGTCTCTTAACACGCCATATGGTTTCAGAGACAGCATATACTTCACTGTATCCGGCAAAAATCACGTCAAAACCTTCAAAATCTCTTTTCGGAATTTTCAAGTATATTACATGGTTTCGTAGTTCAAACGGCAGCCCCATTGTATCCTCTGAAATGCTAAAGTTAACGAGACGGAGAGTATCTAGAATGCTTACTACTCTTGTAAAGACAGAAACATTTTCGTTCTGAAGATGCTCAAGTGTCTCAAACAGAAGCGGTTGTCGTTGAGTAATCATGTTGTACATATTTTTGTTCTTATAACCATTACTCAACACTAAGCCAGCTAATAAAGACCCAGCAATCATCCATCGAAGCAAGTGATCACCAGCCAATTTGTCAGGAAAGGAATCACCTTGTTCCAGTAATATTTTCAATAACGAAAATATATTTTCAAGCCACTTCTTAAGGTTTCTACAAAAGCTGGTTTTGCTAAGTGGCCACGAAAGAAATAATGGAGTTGTTACTATGCTGAGAAATATGAAAATCCAAATACTTGTTTCGTAAACTTGGAAAAGCTCACTAAACGGATAAGGCTGCAATCCGCGTTGCCCACAAGTTACAAACCTAAGATTGTCGACAGCACTCTCCATTGCAAGCAGATTACTGCTGAAGAAGTTGGCAGTCTTTTCGCCACACTCTAAATAGATATCAATATACTTGCGGCTGCCTCCTGAATAAACGTGAGGTGCCCCTTTCGGAAATTCGTCAAATGTACACTTACTACGTCGTAGGTAAGGTGAAGTGGATTCGTTCTTAATTACTTGTAGCACTAAGCTTAATAATGCACTATAAAAAAGCTGTTTCTTCTTTTGGCCATTTACTTTTAGATACAGTTTTTCGTGTTTTTGGGTTCTTGCCATATCATGAAGAGAAGTCTCGGTAAGTCCTACGGCCCTCAGAAGTTCGGGACGATGAAAGGTCTTCCATATTCCGTTTTGATATGGTGGGATAGATTTTACTAGTTTGAGAAAAAAACTTTCATTAATTTAGGAATGTAAAATTAAAATGCTAATAATTTGTAAATCCAAACAAATACTTCTTACCAATGTTTCGTTTAGCATCATACTTGGAAATTATAGCATTGCATTCAGATAGTTGAGCTACTTTCATCCCAACGACTGAATTTGCTTTAATTTCCATGACTAAAAATACGTGATGATTTATTCTGAAATTTACATGATTCTTTGCCGTGAAGTGCATCCATACAAATATATGAGAATGTGTAGGCAAACGTTGAGAAGTACTTGAAATCAGAAGATTAATTTGCGGTATCGTAGTTGGCATAACAAAATAAAGGTTATCGTATTCTGGCGTTCCTTTAAAGTAAAATGTTCGAGCGCCAGCAAGTTCAAAGCTCAAAAGCGAGAAATGAGGTTGAAATAAAAGTAAATTTATTCTCCCAAGCCAGGGAACAGACAAAGCCGTAAAACTTATAAAATCAATTTCGGAACATGTATCAACAATATCGGATTTATAAGGTCGAAGTTGTTCCAGAAACTTTGAAGGTGGACATATAAAACTGGTAACATTGCAAGAATGCTTACAATTGAAAGGTAAATAGTTTCTTGGAATCCAGGCTAGCTTAGGGAACAATTTATTTTCAAACGTAATTAAAGCCGGTATTGGAGCTTTCAAAATAACTGGAATTTCATGTAGTTTTAAGTCAATGTTCTGAAAATTAAACAATACGACCAGTTTTTTTAACGTTGGCATACGGCCTAAAAGCAAACTAATATCTACACTTTTCTCATAAAGGTCATGAAATGGGTATTGTGTGTACTGACTTAAAATGTATTGCTGGTTTACGCTAGGTTTTCTATACGAATCATATTTAAATATTGGTAATGGTTTTACCGTAATAGTTTTTCCAAAACTTATCCCAATAGAGAATACTCCAAAAATTAGAGGAAGTGTAGGCAACATATTGACGCTTCCAAAAACCAATTAAAGAAACAATCTGACAAAGTAAACGTTGAAATGGGTTATCGTATCTTTGTTTCTACGAAGAACTAACTAATCGAAATATTCTTACGCTTATGAGTAACTAACGTTGAAAGCTACACGGGTATGGAAAGTTGAATATAAATATACAGGTATTGCAAACAACAAATAAAAAGGTTTCTGATTGCCCCGCTCCCAATATATGACGGCGATTAATAAACAACATATTAATATGTAGTGTAAGCCGACTTTCAGACTGTTCTGACGTTCGGAGCAATAATTACAGTAATAGAATAATAATAAATAGAACTAAGCAGAAGTAATAAAATTTTGAAATTGGCTCAAATGGATGCTCTCCAAAGCATAATATAGCTCTCTGAAGCATTTCAAACATATTTAGATTGAAAACTACATTTGTAAGCGCTACGTCTATATAATATTACAGTTATTTGCTTGGTTGAGTTAGTACGATAAGTTCCAGATCTTTTGTAAAAAATCAATATACTGAAAAATTAATAGTTTGAATTATAAAAGACATTAAGAAATTAAATTAATAGGAAAATGTATTAATAGTGCTGATTAAATAAGCTTTTTATGGTTGTCTTGCGTGATTTGGTTTCTTAGATTAACAAATGTGTCGATCTAGATTACTATGTACTTTAATCTTGTCTTTGGTTAATAGGTAAAGCTACCAATTATTGAAGTACTATGAGTCACATCTCTCTATACGGGAACGTTATAACTTCCACAACTTTAAACTTCTTTTAAATCCTATGCAATAAATCAATGCAAGAGTGCTGAGTACAACTCAGTTACATTTACTGACTTGTCCAATATAAATGGTTAGTACACCTGGCTCTGTGATTTTTTTCTGAGAATAGGAACTATGTTTCATTCCATTGTTTACTTAATTACAAAACCGAAAATATTCTTTAGTAAAATATATATTGATTTAGATAGGATCGACTGATTAAGTTTCAAAACTATTGCTAAAACTTGTCAGTGGTTCTTGTTATTCTAGCCACAAAATTATTTACTTTTTTATTATTGTGTATTTGTATAACAACTGTGTCATCAAAAATGTTAAAAGTAAACTCAAATGTGTTCTACGTATTTCAAAGCCTTTGTTGGAACCATTGTTTCGTTTAAAGTTCTGTGCACTATTTGCATATTGAGGTAAGTCGGGGTAATATACAAGAATAGGATGACGTTAACAAAGTGTTGATGTTAGTTTTATGTTGGAATTATAATAACTAAACATCTGTGTTCACTGCTTATTGATAGGCCCCTATCACATAAAGAGCTGTATCGATGTATTTATTATTTTTATTTGGAACCGCATGTTGACAATATACGCTATTTTGAATAAATAGTTTGTTAAATATATGTTGTATAAAAATGCTTGTTGTCTGTAACGCCTGTGATACATGCAGTAGGTGCAATAATTCCGTTTGAAACAGGTTTGAATCGGAATCACATGAGAATCAAATTTACAGTTATATTACTAGCCAGGTTAATGCCTACCAGCGCAGTTGACCTCTCAACAAAGCTGACAGACCCAAATCGAATCTTAATCCTGTCAAAACTTTTATAGAATTTTCTTCTTAGTTTCCTATCACTCCTGGATTCAACCTCTGCAAGCCTCTTGTTAAGGATTGCCTTACCTTGTCCTGACAAGATATAAACCAGAGCCATGCCGCCAAGCAAAACTGTAAAGATTATCAAATCATTGACTACAGCTACGCAAAAGATTCCAGTCAGAGGGAAACTTTCCCTTACAGTTTTCTCTTTTATGATCACAGTTGCACTTAAGCACAATGTATCAAATACCAAGATCATAAACACTGTTAGAATTACGTTCTGCTGCACTTTGTTAAGTAGAATGCCAAGAATTTGAAGTGTACGATATTGAGTTACAATTCGTTCAATGCTTCAGTTACAATACAGACAACCGTTTGTGTACCTAAAATAAATATTATTTTAGAATTGCCACAAAATTGCGTCAACACGGTGTAAATGCATTTGTATTGCTTACGTTCTAATGTAGTGTTGCAGCGTGTTTGAGCCTTGTGTTATCAGCGAGTTGATAGCAAAGACGAGTGGGTGACATCCAATGCTCGTTATCCAATAGTTTACTAAAATTACCACCAATTTGATCAAGTATGCTTGGTATTTCCAGTTATCGTTAGGGCTATTTTCGATATTTTTACACTCAGGCAAAAGCCAGTAACCAGCTAACGATGGCATACATGGTTGGACCGTATGTATTCCAACCGTGAATAGCAATGCCCATGCTGAGCCACCAATTGCGTTTGCATAAGCAAACAGAATCATTAGATTTTCTCGAATAGCCGTTGAGGCTGGTACATCTGTGCAGGGATACATTTTGTGATAGTTAAACAGCCCGTTGACACATTGACAGATTGCATCGGCCTTTTTTCTTATTTCTACAACAAATACGTAGCCACAAATATTTACAACTAGTCCAAGTATCAGAATATATAAGCCGGTGGTGCGCCTAACTTTTTTATTGGCAGAATTAAGCCAGAATAAACCACCAGCTGCTTGAAGGGTTATTAGTAATCCAAGCAAAAACAAACTACGATTCAATTTTTTGTATTTGTATGGAACAACGCTCATACGTAGCTTTTTAGGATCCCAATAGATAATTACGCCACCCCAAAATCCAGCAGCTGCTGCAGTAAGCCAAAGCAGTTTGTGATGTTTGTGTAGCATGGCGATATATTGTGGACGTAACGATCAGTATTCAGAAATAAATGTAAGAAATTTTAAAAAACTGGCTTAAAACAAACCTAAACTAGCTTTTTTAGGAATATATTGGTATTGACCGCAAATAGTTTAAATTCTCAGTGTGTGTTTTCGAGACCTGCCTGCATACGAATAGGCTAAAATTAATATTTATAAGTATGAACTTTCGGTTGACGCAGCTTGAACAACCTTCTTCATGTTTTGCTACACATGCCGAATAGTGTGTCAATTTATATAAGCTATTATATTTATACAGCTGTCAGTTTTTATATCAGAACTCTGCGTCTTCTGCTATTGGCAAAGACAAAAACAGGCTACCTTGCTCCGAGGAAAACAAGTTTATAGAAATTTAAACGTATAAATTGACAACGGTATCGGCCAACCATTTTAAATAATTTAGAAAATTGTATTTGCCCTGTATCATAAACAAAATATTTGCGTCACAAAACTCTGGTGTTATTGTTTTCGCCAAATTATAAAATAACTAATAAATATTTTATTATATTTTCTACCCGACAGCTTTTCTGGATTTGAAAATATTAACTGATGAGTTATCAAACAGTATTTTGCTTTATCTAAAATTATTACGTGAATTTTACTGAATCCCCAAAAAAACTTTTGGATGAATCCATGATTATTCCATAGACAAACAACTTAAAGCATGGAACGATGTTTGAAACTAATTATTCCATGGACAGTCAATCAGCTGTATTCTAGTGTGCAATTAATTGCAAAGCACAACTTATTTTCACTTCTGGCCGGTTTGAATTTTTTTGTAGTTACATGCACAAAACCATTATTTAAAGTTCATATTAGGTTTTTAACCTTGCTTTGTAGTTCATTGTACGAAGACATATTTTCAGTTTGGCACATGAAACTCGAATAAGCATCTGGCGCGTGGGCTACCCGAGCTTTTTGCAATTAGTAAACTGCATTTTTACACTGCCTCTAAAAATTATCCTGAAATATAAAACAAGCAAAAGTTTGTCGTTTTTCAAATTTTGTGCAAAAACTCTAATCTGAATTTGTCATCACATCAACATCAGTGCTCAGAAAATGGGACAATAGAATCGCAAAGAAGTCAAAATAAATAAACGGACATTGCTGATGTATCAAAAAATCTTTTTTGAACCGAGAATGACCTAAAACCATGAGTGTTAAGGTGCCCGTAGAGTCCGATTACAAGTACATTTACAAGATGAAATGCTTGTTTTTGCATTTTACTGAATTCAATTGTAAATGTGAAAACTATAAACGCAAAATAGGAAACTGGTTGAATTTGTATTCCAATTCACATTTGAAATTGCATTCTACATGTTGCTAGTTTAGACTTTGCATTTGTTTTTCCTGTTTTCCTACTCTCGAGAGTTGAAAAGAATCCAACTCTTGATTTTGGCATTGTACTTCCTATTTTGGTACCAAAATCGATGCAATGCATTTGCATTGCATTGTACTCTAAACACCACATGAGAATAGGAAAGTACAATATGAATGCAACTGAAATTTTGCACTTGACTATAAATGCCACAATATGAATTGGAATTGGAATGCAATCCAAAATACCACAGTATGAATTGGAATGCAATGCAAATTTGAAACTATAAACGCAGAAGTGGAAGTGGAATGCAAAATTTTGGCATTGTAAATGTACTTGTAATCGGACTCTACGGGCACCTTTAAGAGCTTTTTCTAATTAAAATACTAAATAGAATGGTCTTATATCTGAAATGAAGTAACTAAAACCGCATATTATTATATATTATGGATAATAATTTCAGTATTCCAACCCTTTCCACGTGCGGGTCAACGCCCTTACCAAGCTTATTTCTCTAAAACAGTTCTTATACAGATAAATATACAAATGACGTTACACTTACCATCAGATATGTAACAAGATCGTGCATAAGCCATAAACAACTACGTACTTGTAAATGACATGTTGTAGCAAAATATTCTTTGATTCTCTATCGTGTCCGGTGCTGTTTGTGGATTGAATTTTTGCAAAAGTTATGAATGCACAGCAATGTAAAAGCCAGGTGGACTTAAATCTGGTGTTGGGAATTGCTCTCACATTACACATTTTTACAAATTGCCAGATTTTTTTCCGTTGTAAGCAGTTATTACAAATAAAAAGCTATTTAAGTAATTCTCTTGACAACAGAGTTTTGAGGGGTTTCAATTTACTGCACCCTATAATTGGAAACACGATTTCAAATAAAATGCAGGAGTGGAAGTTTTCAATTTTTAACCATGTTTAAATGTTTTGTTAACTTTGCCAAAGTTCTGTTGTATCCCGTAACGTAAATGATTATTGCCTTTTAGAAACCATAATATATTTTTCGTTCAGTTGTGAAATTATGTAATATTAAAATTATTTTTTCACTAAAAAGTAAAGTTTTTTATTTAAATTGATTTTTACGCAATAGTATAACAACATTCGGGATATTACATAAAGTATCAACTTGTTAAAGATTCTCGGAAAAAATGTATTTGTATTGAGTTGGCAATTTAAGGAGGTACTCTATAAACCGGCAAACCATTATGGTTGCAGATCACAAACTCAAATAAAACTGTAGATCATTAATTTTACAAACGGAAATATGTACTGTAAGTTTTAAAATTTAACTGAAATTCAAAAACTAACACTAACACTAACAAACCAATGCTAATCTACTAAGAAATAAAATCTTTTAAATGCTTATGTCAGAAGGCAGTAGTCAGTTTTGTTGTGGTCAGTTGCACGCCTCCGCATCCAGTTGTAGGAACAGATTTCAACACTTTAAGTTGTATTTTCAGCTTCATGGTTCCATCAGAATCAACATACGTGTTGTAAACGCAATGGGTCCGTGACGTTGTACTCCATATCGTGCTCCAGGAGAATTAGGTATCCTGGCGTGAGTGTCTTAACCTCCTAAAACAAAAATCAAATTTACGATCAGTACAAATTCTATGGATATAAGATAAGATTCTCCAACTTTTTTATAATATCGCACAGAAAAATGCATACCGCAAGATCAAAGACGTTTTCAAGCTTAGCAGAAAAACGCAGGCAGACACTAGGCACTTTTCCGAAAATCTGGTTCAGACTACAGCCCAAGCGAAACTGCGGAGGATACTTTTTCCCCACTTTAAAAAACCCGATTGCCAGCTTACATTGGTAAGCTGTGCCTGATTCTGTTTCAATGAACAAACGTTGACGAAGAAGTAATTCCGGGTTTTGCTGCACCGTGACAAAGTTTTCAATATCCCATTCAATATCATAGGTCTCAGCTGCAACCAACTGAAAATTAAATTTGACCCACATTAAAAGCTAAGATGTTATTGGTTTAGCTAATTTTGACTTTAAGTTCAGAAATCTTTAAAATTAATTTTAATTTCACTTACACCCGACTTTACAACAATAGTATCCCAATCTGTACCCATACTGTCTGTAGTTTGCAGCCACAAAATATTTTTCTACTGAGTGGATTTTAAAAATTAGTACAAACTATTTTTTAAGAGTTGTCTAAGGAAATTGGGAAATCCCAAAAAATAAATAGATTTCTCGAGCATACCTAATCACTGACTGAGATATAGTTTGAAGAAACCACTTGCAGATGTAGCATTTAAGTTATCCTGTTTATGCAGTGCTACAGCTGTATATTTTGCTATTGGTGTCCATGGGCTTGGCTAAAGAACAATGCAGATGACTAATCTGGGTCTCAGTTAATATTTGTATACCTAACATGCTTTTCGTACACAAACGTTTTTCCGTACATACAGAAAAAGCACAGGGTACGAGCATTGTGAACAGGATTCTTCTCATTATTTTGTACAAGTCTTTGAGCTTATGTACCATAATTGAAAACGTTGACTTTAGTGAACCAAAAGTTAAGCTGTGTGATATCAAAAATATGCGTGAGTCATGAACATAACCAAACTTTTGTCTCATGTTACTTTGTTATGCTGACTGGGGGATCTTACTCACAGAGCTTCTCAAAAAATTAAGCAATTATCAAGCATTGACACATGTTCATAAGTCCCGTTTATATTTAGTCGGCTGCTTACTATAGTAACTCTTTCCTTATTACGTTTATACTGTGTAACGAAAAAATGCATGCGTAGTGCATGTATTTACTCAAAATGGTTAAAATTAAAATTGTGTACACGGGATTAAAACAAATTCAATTTTAAATTGGGCCTTTTCTGAGAATATGGTTAAGAAAAAATTGCCTTAATGGTTTTAATAAGCCCCAGTAATGTGTTTCATATATTTAATGAGTAAAAACTGTGTTGCTCATTGCTCAGTATATAGACAAGATAAGTATTAAACAATCTTTATTTATTCCTCTAATTTACGTCAATTAGAGTCTAAATCAGTTGGCATTGTTAGCTTGTTAAGGACAACAACAATTCAAGTAGTAAAATGAGAAATTATTTTAACTCATTTGATTTCAGCATTCAACTTTCCAATCTTTCCGTATCAGAGTAAGTTTGTATGATAACCATATCGTCTGGTTGAAAACTAGAAAATAAAACTGTTGCAAAATTGACCAGCAGCAAAAAACAAGGATCTACATTGTTTTAACAATTTCAGCATAGTGTATGATTCAATTTGATTTTGGGTCTGAACTTTTCAAAATATGTGTGCAAATGTTCTTTATTTTGCAGTATTTTAGATCATCAATAAATCGTTTATTGGTTTTTGTTTTACAAACATTGCCAAAGTACACTTTCCAATTTAAACAGTTATGACACTTCCGTTCCCAAACCCGTTTCATTACCATATGCGGACTCCAAATTGAGAGTTCTAGGCTCCAGCATCTCCAGTTGAACATTTAAATTCATAGTTCCATTGGAGTCAATATACTTTTTATAATCAAAATCACTCATTTTGTAGAGCTCGTAGTGCCCAACAAGACCGTTTAAGTTTACTCGCATTGTTTCCTGTAAAAATATAAAGTCGATATAGAAATAACCTTTCATGGAAATTCATTCCTACTAAAAAACAGAACTTACAGTAAATTTGAAACAGCCTTTCAGCTTAACTGTGAAACGGACAAACAAGCCGGTTGCCGTTCCTGAAGTTTTCTGCAATCTGCAACCTATTCGAAATGTATAGCCACCAGGGTGCCGTGTGATGTCAAAAAGACCCATTGTCCATTTGTAATGATCGGGTTTGCTGGATTCGTTATCAACGGAAAAACATTGAGTACAAATTCGATGGGGAGTTTCTTGAAGTAGGTAAAAGTTTGGCACATTCCAGTTAAACTTGTAGACTGCGGTCGGTAATAACTGTGAATTCCAACAAAAATTACATCTGTTAAAAATTAAGATATTATTATATTTACAAAGTTTATAAACTTACGCCGGTTGGAATTTTTAAAGCAGATGCCATAGCATCAACAAAGTACTAAATTGAACGCCGAAGACAACTAATAAAAAAATTTAGAACAAACAGTGTGAATATAATGTTAAAATGCAATGTATGTAGACGGTTAGCAAATGCCTCTTGCTTTTATTTCAGGTGCTGACGCAATTAAACTAAATTTAGTTGAAGATTAATACTAAGACACAGCAGTTTTACAACTTAGGTAGCTTTACGTTGAAGCAGACATTTTTGTAACAAGAATAACTTTATTGTGCTATTGTCTTTTTCATGGTGAAGGTGAAACTTTTTCCCTTGTTGTGATGGACCTTAGATTATTCTAAAGACTAGTTTTAATTTAATTCAGGCCAGAATGGTTCTGCTAATTTTCATTTTTTCAAGCTTTTTACAAAATGTAACACAAAAAAGTTGCAGGTTATTTTCAAACTCGGACTGTAAATGTATAATAAATAGCATTAAAATCTGTTTAGCATGAAACAAACATAATATGTAAAGTCGAAATCGTTATGTAAAATGCACTCATTCACAGTTCGGATTTTTTTTTGTTTTAAAAATGTACGCGGTAGCTTGATAAGGTCTGACCTTTGGACTTTCTAATATATAATGAATAATGACTATTTGCGTAGGGGACCACCAAAAAATCAAATTTCCCAAGTTTTTAAACTTTAACTACTTACGTATAGCAAGTCTTAAGGAAAAGGTCAATGCCAAGTTTGAGCCCTCTAAACCAAGCATGGCGTCAGTAACGACGAAAACATGTTTTTGTCGGTTTCACTGTAAACAATTTCATATTTCTCAAAACTGAAAAGCTTTTCGAGAGTGATTTTTTTCTGTGAAGCTGAGTGTATATATGAGTAAAATATTTGTGTTTATATGGCGGCTTTTTGTATTAGCAATTTTTCACAAAAAAATTACCTAAATTTTTATGAATTTTTCACGGCATGCACAAGACCGGTTATGGCGGTCTCAAGATTACGTGGAAACCCATTATAAAAAACAGGGTCGTCTAATACGTAACGAACGGAACTTCTGCATAAAGGGCGGAACGGTTACAGTTTATAGCTCATTCGAAAGGGCTTTTAACGCGCTTTCTTACACACACTCTTGCAATACCAAAATCCGTTGCACACGGATAGTTATTAAGAGAAGTTTTCGTATTTTGTATATAAATATCTCAAAATCTCCCAATCCAGTCCGAATTGTCGCGGGAGACTTTTTGGGCCAGCAATTTTCAGGACAAATTTCATGAAATTCATAAAATGTCAGGCACTTTTAATTAGTGATGATTAAGTTTTGATTATGCATATCACAACCTTAATGATTAATTTTGAAATTTTGAAGTGTATAGTCGCCAAATATAACACTAAAGATTTTGAGAACACTGCATTTTCTGTAATGGCAACTATTGCAGAAAAGGTCAAATTTTCATGATTTTTAATAAAATTAAAACTACCTAAGTACATGATTTTTCTCTGTATGCATTATTATAAAAATTGAAGCACGTAAATTTTAAAGGTTTTTTATCTGTAATTATTTTATTAACTTTTTTTGAAATTCAATCTATTTATTACTTAAACTATATATAAGTTTTATACCATTATTGGCATCGTTTATGAGAAAATATTTTGCAAACCATGAGTTTACATAAAAACGACTGAACATCAAAAATTCAAAATTATTTATAGGATAACTTGGTCATGGTTTCACACTGCACTATGGCTTTTGCCAACTACTTGAAGAGAGAGAAGAATTCAGTAACTCAATACCAATTAATGATCGCAGTGTTCCAACTATCAGAAGTGTCTACAGCACAAGCAGTTTTTTGGAAATTGAAATTTAAAAAATACAAGTCAAATTAAAAATAATTCATTCAATGCAATGAAGCTTAAAAAGGCTAAGGTTTTACATTAACCCAGCCATGTCACTTTGAATTACACTAATTAAATTACAAATGCAATACAATGATAAAAGAGTTCAGAAATGAATGGGAGTTAACCTATAAGGAATATGAAATTTCTGCCTCAAACAATAATCTGATCAGTCCAACTTTTAAAACTTACCCTTAATACTATATCATATATTTATCATATTTATCATATGTAACATATCATGTAAGGTTTTACATTAAACCAGCCATGTCACTTTGAATTACACTAGTTGGAATTACAAATTCAACGAAGAGTTTCCAAATGAATGGGAATCAAAATACAAGGAATTTGCATCTTGAACCTTATACGATAATCTGTTCTGTTCCAAGGTTAGGAACTTATTCTGAATATTATTTTATCATTTAAGCTTTTATCACCCTGTCCCTATCTGAATTGGGACACATAATTACGTTTTAATTGCTGCTTTGCTTACATGTAACAAAAGCAGATGCTAGTTAGTTAGTTGGCCCACATTCAAAACAGGATTGTACTTTCAGGTTCATAGGCTGACAATAAAATACTAACTTTTTAATTTTTAAAGTAGTTGCGGTGATTAGGTAAGATGAATCAGATACAAGATGTGTCATCAGGACTAACCCTGCATCAATAGAATCCTTGATTTAAAGTTCCGCTCGATTTAGGAACATCCAATTGTTTTATTAAGCTGATGTATTAGTTTTAATATAAATGTGCATTCAAAAATTAAGAGCTTTGAGATTTCCATTAAGTTTACTATTGTAATTTCATAGTTTTCAATAATCAACCTGAATATATGAGTATTCAGACGTTTTTTCTATTGTAATCCAAAATTTGATATTTTGTTTAAAATTTTCTGTTCCACCTACATTGGCAAAACAGATTATTACTTTGTGTAACAACGTTTGACACATTTGCCTCATTTTTGCAGCTCAAACAGGCTACATTTTACATTAAAATTAGCCATGATACTTAACACTGGTTAAACTAAAAGTTAAAAATGGAGTTTGCAACGTGGAATACAACTAGTAGATATTATATGTAAGTATGTGCATCGCATATATTATACTTTTTGTAACGTCTACAGATATAATCAACCAGCATCATAAACAAACCTTTACAAGAGAAATAAACGAAACCTGTAATAAATAGTTGCAGGTTTTAAGTAGATTTAAAATCCGCTTCTAAATTTTCAAGTGTTCTTTGCACATTATTATTTTGTTTTGTTTTGTATTAGTTACCTGGTTTTCTTCTATGTTCTATGAACATGAATAGTTCACCCTGCACAATTTCAATAATTAGTAAAACTTAAATTAATTGTCGCTTTGTTTTCACTAACTTAGCAAACACCTAAATAAATTTTTTATTACGAGACAAAAGTTTGCGCAATTTTCACTATTCCTTTTCAAATAGCTTGAGTTCAAAATGGCTAAACTTTTACATTAAATCTAACCAATGGTTGGCACATGCAACCTTGTTGATATAAATTACAAATATTTATACACAGATTCTTTGAAAATTCTGACACATTTATCATATTTTTGAAACCCGGCTACAATGGTCGCAAATCATTCTAACGGAAATATCGCTGCAGCACAGATTATAAAAATTGCTTTATATGGTCTTTTGAGACATACAACTACCTAAAGGTAATTGGTTCACTTTTAAACCCTCCAGTTTCCCTATACACTTTGAAACTCTTTACCATAAGTTAAACTCTACGTAAACCCAAATTATTGTTTTCAAGAAAATACAAAAGATCAATGGAAAATTTGGTAAAAATTGTAAATCAGAAACAAGCACTTTAATTTAGAGTTAAATAAATTTATTTTCTAATGATTTAAAAACTGTTAGAGGTTGCTCCAAATAAAAACCTACTAGAAACCTAAGAGAATTACGGATATAAAAAATGTTTTACTAATTTAACCCATGTAAATTTTTAACATTTTTAATGCTGAACACAAACTTGTTATGCAGATTGGTAGGTATGATAACACTATGTGCACTGCTCTGGAATATACTCGTTTCATATTTGCCTACCAAACAAACACTAAAGCCAAGCAATTTTTTCCTAATCAGTTAATGGAAATTTTACCATGTCAAAGCATACATAAGAAATAGAATGTCACTTAGCACGACATAAACATACAATGTTTATATTAATTTGTTTACCCAATCCGAAAAAATAGATGGACAAGCAATTTTCTTTAAGAAAATACTTCTAAGTGCTTTTGTAAGAATTCTAGTGTCCTTTATAGTATAATATTGAGTGGTGGGGAAAAGCTTTTATCCAATTTTGTTTGCTAACAACACACAAAGTAATGGATAACATTCATGATGAGAACACTGAAATTGTAATAATATTTAGGTCTATAATGTGGCAATATCTAAAAATGACAGACATAATGATTTCCAATCAATTTGCTTTGTAGTCCATCGCTTTCACTTATAAATTGACACTTTCTCCAAAAGAAATTTTTCTAGCACCAATCACAATCAATCAACTTAATGCACCTTACAATCATTAAAAAGACAATAGTTCCCGTTTTTACAATCCATCACTCTTTCACTTCTAAATGCCAGCTGTTGACATTTCTCAAGGTTATTTTTGTATCGATTATAATTAGTCAACATAATGCATAATGTATGCATATCAATGTTTATGTTTCCAGGAAGTTACAGTTGACTTTAAAAAAGATTTTAGCTTGCGGAAGTGCTTTAACAAAAATGTTTTGTAACTTGATTTATAATGCTTTCAACTGAATATACCGGGTTTTGTTCAGCATGAAACAGAACACGCAAATAATGCAACAATTTATATGAGTCTAATAATAATTTTCTTGTTCATATTTATCTTGCACACTACACTACATATCCAACCTAATGCTCTTAGCACGTTTGTAACCATTTGAATATAATAGTATATACAAATCCTATGTTCATAAAATATAGCTACTAGATTGTTTCTGTGTGGTACATTTGCTCATCTTTAAAAATCTGCTAAACGTTGGGCGATATTCAGCCATTTTTTTCTAAGAAAACCACAAGAATGCGGAACGTATGATGACAATCATTCAGAAACGTTTCTGAAAATAAAAATTGTTCAGATATTTTCTCGTCGCACGTAAAAGTTTTTCGGTAAACAACAGCTTGTTATTTTGAAGTAATTATGAGATGTGTGGCTTACCACTGCAACACTTGAATCACTTGACTCATTATTGCAAAGGGAACAAATAAGATTGCTTGCATCCCACTCTGATCCGCCCTTCAAATCGCAGGTGGCACTTTTTCAGTCAGATAACCGTGATGAAATTAACAAAGAAAAATTCTGAGTATCCTCTCCTACCAACCTTATGATTTTTTGTTAATAGAGTTCTTGGATTTTGGCTTTGGTAGGGCGGTAGTAGACATGCTGTTGTGTTTTAACGAACCAATTGCCATTCAAAATTTTAAAGCGTTTTCTAAGGCGTTTGCTACATTTTAATATTTTAATATTTGCCTTACAACTGCAGTTAACCAGAAGTTATTTTCCGTTTCGCCTTCTGTTGTTTTTTGAACACCGGCCTTGATTTATATGTTTCTGTTTAACCAGCGAAAGTCTAAAAAGACTGGCTTTTTACATTAAATCCTGTAATGCTTCATATCGAAAAGTGTACTCGAATTTTCAACTTTAGTCAGTTAAACTTTGAATTAATGCAAAGAGTTATTTGGAAATTTGGAAATTTGGAAAACAGGCAGATTTAGATCCGTATGACGTACTGTAATAAAATTGTTAGGCCTAGTAGAAACAGAATGAATAAATCAGTTCTATGGAAACACGATGACAAATATCAAAACATTCCGGTGGTCAGTTTAAAGCTTTTGCATAGCCAGTCTCGTACAAACATTTCTTATTAATAGGAATTTTCATTTTTGTTTCCAAAAACACGGCACGAATTCGCATTTCTTTATAACTACAAATCACAAAAATAAGACCTGTTTCTGCGCTTGGATTCCAATTCCAAGTTATATTATTGTATTGATTAAGCGTGGTTACCCCTGCACTATATTTGATTTTGAGTTACAACTGTTAAAATTGATACACAACATTTAGCTCCACTTTTTTTAGTTCAACAGTTCAAGCAGACTGAGTTTTTACATTCACCCCAGCCATGTTACGTTACACTTGCAAGTTTGGTTAAACTACAAACATATCACCAAGCAAATTTTGGTTAAAAACTTCTAATTATATATTCTGACAACATGTTTGTGATCAAAAACTCCACAGCCTGCTGTAGGAACTTTTATAATTGCTATTTAAAATGCTGTCTTGCTTACGTAACATAATTCATAATCCAATTTCAGCGATTTGTCTGTACACTTTTGTTTTAATTGGTTGCACTGGAATCTGACATGGTCAACGTTTTACGATTATCCAATACGTTCCAAAGCTTGATAGCTATTTTACAAATGTTTATTTCGATATTGTTGTTCAACTAAAACCAATTTAAAACCTTTTTGATAGAAATCACCCAAAAATAAAATGTAGAAAGGAGCTAGAGTAAAGAGTATGAAAAAATCATTTATAGGATGACTTGGTCATCGTTTCATACTGCATTTTGACCTTTGTGCATAGTGGAACAGAGCATCAGTTCAGTAACTCAATACCAATTAAGTATCGCGCGGTGCTCCAGCTTTCAGAAGTGTCTACAGCACAAGCAGGTTTTTGGAAATTGAAATACATGTGAAGAATAAATAAATAAATAAACAGAAGTTCAAACAGGCTATGGCTTTACATTAAACCAGACATGTCACTTCAAATTAAACTAGTTGGAATTACAAATTCAACAAAGAGTTTACAAATGAATGAGAATCAACATACAAAGAATTTGCATTTTTAACCTTATACGATAATCTATTCGGTTCCAACGTTGGGAACTTATCCTGAATATTATATTTTATCATTTAAGCATTTATCATCCTGCCCCCATCTGAATTGTGACACATAATTACGTTTTAATTGCTGCTTTGCTTACATGTAACAAAAGCATATGCTAGTTTGTTAGTTGACCCATATTCAAAACAGGATTGTACTTCCAGGTTCATAGGCAGACGATAAAATAATAACTTTCTAATTTTTAGAGTAGTTATAGTGTTAGATGAAACAGGTACAAGATGTGTCATCAGGACCATCTCCAGATCAATAGAATCCTTGATTTAAAGCGTCGGTTTAGGAACATCCAATTATTTTATTAAATTTAATCAACTTAGTTGACGTATTGGTTATTGTGAATGTGTATTCAAAAATCTGGATTCTTGGGATATTCAGTTAGTTTACTATTGTAGTTTTATAGTTTTCAATAACAATCCTGAATATTAGAGTATTCAAACGTTCTTCATCTTGTAGTCCAAAATTTGATAGTTTTTTTTTAATTTTCCGTTTTACTTACATTGTCAAAGCAGATTATAACTTTCTGTAGCAAAGTTTGACGTGTTTGCTTCTATTTTGTAGCTTGAGCTACAACAGGCTGATTTCTTCATTAATATTTGCCATGACACTTAGCACTGGCTAAATTACAAATTTGAAGAGTTTGAAATTTAGAATAAAATTAGTAGATTTCTATATGTTGTATACCTTTTGTGTCTACTTGGAATCGCAGTCTCATAAACAAACCATCACAAGAAAATTGACCAAATTCTAATAAATTATTAAATTCCGATTCTTGGTGTGACAACTTTTGGATTTTGAAATAAAATGCTTGCAAGAATTTTGCATTTGAAAAAATTAAATTGATGTGAAAATTGTATAAAAAATTTGAAATCAGATCTAAACTTTCATGTCTTTTATGCACAGAATGCTAATTTAATTTTGTATTAGTTACCTGGTTTGTTTAAAAGTAAGATGTACTAGAATATTTTGCTTTAACACAAGACCAGTTTTAAGCTTTGTATGATTATCCGTAAATAATCGACGTAACCAAAAAGTAAACACTTTTCATGCTTCTGCACTACGAATTCCAATAATTAGTAAATTGTAAAATTTAAATTATCGCACCTCGTAAAGATCAGTGTGAAGTTTTTTGGTAAGAAATACTTAAAGTTTGTACATTTCATACGTATTCATTATTAATAACTCAAGTTCAAAGGGCTAAATTTTTACATTAAATCTAGCCAATAGTTGGTATATGCAACCATATTGATATAAATCACAAGTATTTTATATACAGATTCTTAGGTAATTCAAAAATGAATTATGCGGAAATACAAATCAATCAATTTGTTCCGCTGCAGCAAGTTATCAGAAATAGCCTTGTAGTCTATTGAGACTATAAACCACCCATAAAAGTATCATTGGCTCACTTATAAATCTTCTAGTTTCTGTATGCACTTGCAATATTTGCAAAAAGTAATATGATAATCTACATAAACCCAATTTATTGTTTTTAAGAAAAAATGCAATGGAAAGATTGGAGGAATCTGCAAATCAGGAACAAACATGTTGGTTTGGCAATTCTAAAACAATTTTGTGCTACTGACTTTAAAAAGCTATAAAGATTGTACATACTTAAAGAAAAATTACTAGAAATCCAAGGGAATTATGACTACAAAAATATTTGGAATTTAACCCATTTTAACTTCTAACGATCTTAATACTGAACTGAACACAAAGTCGTTATGCAAGTTGGTAGGTATAATAACACAGTAGAATTTACTTGTTTCATACTTGGCTTCCAAAAAAGCACTAAAAGCTTAGCATGTTTTTCCTTAATCAGTTAATGGAGACGTTAGAATGTCAAAGCATACAAGAGAAATGGAGTGTCACTTGGCACTTGGCATGACAGAAACCTAAAACGTTCGTTTAATAGATAGCGCACAAATGGATAGACAAGCAATTTTCTCAAATGAAAGAACTTTTAGGTGCTTTTTAAAGAACGCCAGTATAGCATGGAATGGTGGAAAAAACCTTTATCCAATTTCATCTACTAACAACGCTAAAAGTACTTGATCAAGTTCAAGTACTAAAAATATTAATGATATTTATAGCTACATAAAGAGGCAATATTTATAAATGACCGACAGTATAAATGATTTCCAATCAATTTGCTTTATAGTTTATCGCTTTCAGTTTTTATTGCCAACGCTTGACACTTTTTCAAAAAGACGTCTTTCTTGCACCAATTACAATCAATCAACTTAATGCAATTTGCAACCATTAAAATGATAATAGCTTCCACTTTGACAGCACATCACATTTTCAGTTGTAAGTGCCAGCGGTTGACATTTTCTCGAATTTGTTTTGTATAATATGAATCATGATTAGTCAACATAATGTATGTTTGCATAACAATGTTTATAGTTCCAAGTATTTATGATTGACTATATTGTAATTTTAAAAATGGGTAAAGCTTGCAAAATATTTTATAACTTGATCTATAATGCAATCTATATATTATACCGGTCTATTTCATACACATGTTTCCAAAGATTTTTTAGCGAGGTTTTATGCAGCAGAATACGCAATGAATGCAACAATTTGTAAGAATGTAGTAATATTTTTCCTATTACATAACATTCATCTTACATACTACACGGTTAAGCGCTTTAAGCTACCAGATGCTTTTGATGCATTTAATTTAATTATTTGTAGCTTTTTGAATAAAAGAGTTATGAGGACATCATTACAAGCTACTTTCTTAAACATGTAGCTACGAAATTATCTACTCATCCTCACAAATTCAATAAGGTTAGAGGAGCTACAGCCACCCTGTTATGAAAAACTCTCAAGAATGTTGAAAATATATCAAAAAAATATTCAAAACTTTTTTTAAATGAAAATTATATTTTAGATGGATAATATCCATATTATGAAAATACGGGCACATTTGAACGTTTCATGTTTGCCTACCAAGCAAACACTGAAATTCCAAAAACTTCTTTTTTCATCACTTTATAAAAGCGAGAACAAGGTGTGGCAGTCAGACGGCACTTAGCACAACAGAAACTGGTATTGTTTACATTAGTTTATTTACTCAAGCGAACAAGCAATTTTCTCAAATGAAAGAAACTTTAAGTGTTTTTCTATGAACTCTAGAATTCTTACCGTACGGCACAGTCTAGCTATAGGAAAGATTTTATTCAATTGTGCCTGCTAACAACACAAAACGAAATGGATTGCATTGACTTCGTCACCATCCTAGTTGCTTTAATTGAATGATTCAGCTACATAATGAGATAATATCAACATTAACACTCACTTAAAAAGACGACGAAACTATCCATTTTTTGCCCGGTTTGTTTATATACCATGCGCCTAACTTCAAAATCAACAAGCATTTTCTTTAGTCATGAATGGAACAAATCAACTTATTTTTACTGGCCACAACAACATGATAACATTTTCAAATTTTTACAGCCCATTTCTTTCATCTCTAAATTCCAGCGGTTGACATTTGACATCTTTTGTGAGGACATTATGTATTGGTCTCAGTCTGTCAAGCCTATAATGTATGATCAATAATGACAAAAGTCCAAGAAAATTACAATTGACTACAATAATGTGACATAAATATGTAATTGACTACACAAGGTTATGGCTTACAAAAGTATTTTGTCTCCTGCTTTATAATTTCTTCTATTCAAATAAGTTTAACTTATTAGAATCCAATTTCATGCACCTTTAATTGCAATTTACACCAGCTCGGTTTAATGCAATAAGAAGCAGAATGAATGGAAAAAGATGATACTTTCAGTTTTTTGAAATCCGAGGAGCTCCAAATCTATAACCTTTTGACAACTTTCTCCGCTTAAAAAAATTTCCGTTTAGTTTGAAAGGTTTGCAATAAAACTGATATACGCTAGAAATGCTAAAACCATACTTGAGGAAATCACGATGAGAACAAACCCATATTTTATTACAGTAAAAATTGACAATTTTGTTTATTGAATTACTTTTGGTATTAGGTTTTATATAAAACTTTTGAAGCTTGCTATGTTTCTATGACTTTTACAGTTTAATTAAAACATGTCGCTGCTTATTGTGTCCCAGACTGGCGACCACTCTGACATTGTATTAAGCAGATATTTGCATTAAAACCAACCAAGTTACCATTTTGCATAACTTTAGTTGCCATAGTATATCCTAAATGGTTTTGCAATTTGTAATACAAGCAAGTTTATGTATGCATTGCGCATCACACATGATATATTCGATGCACCTAATTAGAATGACGAAAATCAGTGCTATTCCTTTAATCTATATAGAGATATCACAAAACCGATACTACAAAAAAAACTTTCATTTCATGGGAATAGCTTTGAATTATAAAATAAATTGATTTCAGACGAACAACTTTCCACGTTTTGAAAAATTACATCTTTACAAAAAACGCATTAGCAGCTTTCTTTCTTGTAGCTTTCATATTATTTACGATGTTGTGTTTGTCTAGTAAAATGTTTTTTTTTAGAAATTTAGAAAGCTACCTCTTATATAAATGTTTCTCATTTAATTATCTACTTTTTTAAATTTGTATTTAATTTTCTTTTAACTGCTAGCTATACTTAGGAACACGAATTTGGTGAATACAAGTCATCACATAACGGAAATCAGAGAGGCTCCAATAGTTTTATAATAGCCTTTAACATATTATTGTTCCATCTCTAGTATAAATGTTTCGCTTAATGCAGTAAAAGCTTTAGTAATTTTAGTATATAAATTATTGCGTTGCTTAGATTTACCAAATTAAATATTGGATTTTGAGCTGCAAGTTTTGAAACTACATAGAACAAAGTATTTTGTTACACTTTTTACAGCTTGAGTTCATACAGACTGAGTTTTTACATTACACTCAACCATACTATAATTTATTATACTACACTTGCGTTCTTCATTCTTTAGTACGCTTCTGAAACGTTTCCGAAACCTGTCAGTAGGCGGAATTGTAAATTTTTATAAGTTCCGTAATTCATTAGAGGTCAAATTACAAGGTTTTTCGTCCAGTAAACACGAGTAAATAGTCACTATCAGTTCGATTGAAAGAACATTTTTCACAAATCGATTTCACAAGCCTTAAAAAGGAAACAGTTTTAAAACCAAAATGTACTAAAACCAGTGACTGTAAATACAGCCAAAATTGGTTTGATACAAAGCGTACTTGTTGCTTCTATGCATAGTGCACCGGTTTGACCCATACATGTAACTATAATGCCAAAAACCTTATCTCTATAGATTTGTTGTTAACATCACGCAATCTTGTTTTGTAACAAACAGTTGGCAATACATAAGACAAGTATGTAACTACGTGTGATTAGTCAGATTAAAAACAGTTTCCATGCAGTACGACTAATTATAAACTTGTGCTCTCCATTCAAACAACTCATCAAAACAGATGTTCTGAAAATGTCATTAAAAATGATACATTGTATTTGTACGAAAACAATATAACAAATATCAAAACATTCCGTTGGTCTATATACAGTTATCACAAAACTATCACTATACAAAACTTCTTTTCCATGGGAATAATTTGAGTAATGAAATACATTATTTTTAAACTTTTACAACTTTCCACGTTTTGAAAAACTACATCTTTTCAAAGAACGTAGTAGCAGCTTCCTTTCTTGTAACTTTCATTTATAACCGGTAACCGGTTTTATGTTAATCAAGTAAACTGTTTTTTAGAAATTTAGGAAGATACCTTTGAGGGAAATGTTTTTCATTTAGAGATCTACTTCTTTAGATTTTTGTTTGAGCTGGTCCACATCTTTGTGGTGCTGAAATACTATAATCTGCGTAAAACTACAATTAGACTGGTTTCAATGGTTTTGCAGCAACCGCTACTACAATTTTTGAAACTGGTACATAGCATTTTGTTACACCTTGTATAGCTTGAGTTCAAACAGACTGAGTTTTTACATTCAACCCAACCATGTTACGTTACACTACATATGTGTTTGAGCAACATATGTACCACACATTGTACAGAAAAAAATAAATTAAAATTCTGATAATCTGTGTGATAAAATCACATAGTCTACTATACAGTTGGCTAACTATGATGGCAAAACTTCCTATTTACTGGGATTATTTTGTAAAGTTGAAATCAAACTATTTGCAAACTTTTATATTATACGTTTTCTAAAACAACATGGTTTCAAATAAATCTATTGTTTCTCTGCAAAAAGGTTTTTAAAAATTTAGGGAGTTTATTAAAAAGTAATATTTCCCACCCAAAAGATTCTTCATCAGTACTACCCTTAAAGAATATAGGCGGAACAGATTTGTACAATAAAACCAGCCATACTGCCTTTAAAACACTACAACGCAGATAAGGAAAGGTAGGGCAACACAGTCAAATTTACAAGTTTTATGTTTGCCTGCCAAACAAACACTAAAAGCCAGGCAACCTTTTCCTTAATCAATTAAGTAAAAAATTGAGTGGCGGACGGCACTTAGCACGACAGTAAATTACCATTAGTTTATTTATCCAAGCAATGAAAATAACAGACAAGCAATTTTCTCAAATGAAAAAGTTACAAGTGCTTTTCCAAAAACTCAAGAGTTCTTCACAATATAAACGCGATTAACACGAAAACAAACATTTATCCTATTTTATCTGTTAACAGCACGAGACGTAAGGGTGGATAATTGTTTACATTAGGAACACTTGAATAGCAATACTATTCAGCTACATAATGAGGTAATGTCAACATGAAGAAGCTTACTTGAAAGGTAGAGCCAGCTATCAATATTTTGTTAATTTGTTTATAGCCCCTCGCCTATATTTTAATGGCCCACGCTTGACATTTTCTTTAGCACCATTTGAACTCAACCAACTTAATGATAGCTAGCGACAAAAAATGATAACAGTTTAGACTTTTTATAGCCCATCTCTAAATGCCAGCAGCGGAAACAAGATGGTACTTTCAGTTTTTAAATCCTATGAGCCATTAATCTTTGATGACTAAATATTAAGCTTTTACTTTTAAAAATGCTATTAAAACAGCTCTGCGCATGAATAACTTCTATCTTGCCAGAAGAGAATAAAATGACAGCAAAGGGATTGATTATTGCGTTAAAAATGCAAAATTTATTTACTGAATCAATTTTGGAACCGCTTTTGCATGTATTTAGAAATATTTTAAGCTTGAGAATTGTATGATATTTGAAACAGCTTCCAATATCCCAATCTCAAATGAGCCAGTATAATGATTCATTGGTCTTGACCCCGTCCTCTTCCAAGTTGTAACCTATCATCAGGGACAACCCAAAACCTTCCACTACGAATGTTGTGCTTTTTCATCCAATCCTTGATCTCTTTTGCTGCCTTGGTCATTCCCAATTGTTCTGCCACAGTCTTCAATGTTGAAGCAATGTCAGACGCATCATAATCCCAGGGATCGCACAGGCTAATCAGCACATCGTCCAAAAACTCCACAAGCTCCTTCAATTCGTAATTCACAGCCGTTTCACAGAGTTCAGGCAGAAAATCCATGTTCCTCCAGTCCGGATGCAGTGTCCCGTCTTCCATGTACCGAAGTAACATTTCCACTGTTTTACCGGAAATCCAGCTCAAATCCAACTCCTCAGTGTCCTGCTCATCCTCCAAAATACGCTTGAAGGTTGGGCTACGTGTCATTAGAAGGCGACGGGAAACCCAGAACTTTCTGCCTTCCTTGGACACCAAGTGGATGATGGGCGGCTGCTTAAGTCCTGGAGGAAATCCCTGGCTGTCCTCCAGCAGCTTGGCAGCGGCACGGGTGTGGAATAAGTTGACCTTTCGGGTAATATCCTGCTCCTCCTGGGAAAGATTGCCATGTATGTCGTAGTGGTGGGGCGGCGGAGAAGCTTCTGCCATCTTCTTTTGCAAGGAAAATCACGTTAAATTTGAAAATAAATGGATTATTTAGAAAATTATTCAAAAAATGTATTCATAAATATTTTGTAGTCAATTGTAAAAAAAATAGAAATAAAAAGTTATTTATTATTGTACTCTAGAGCCAATTGGCACGTGAAGCTTTCCACAGCAACGCTTGCATCCATACGTCCATTTCACTGGAAACGTGGCTGTTTGTTCTCATCAACATTTCCAATTCATGTTGTAGATGCTTCTCGTTCGTCCACCCATTGGAAAACTAACCATTTTGAAAACATGACAGAAAACATCCTTAATAACACGCTGTTAGAGTATCCTGTTGCACTGGAAATTGTTCCATTGCACGGCGCAATTTGCACCAACAAAATTTTATTTTCGTACAGCTTGCAGCTACTAAATACTCTCATAGAAAATAGCTTTTGTTCTGGAATCAACTATCATTGCTCATTTTCAATCGTCTCATCTCATGATAACATCTTTATCTTTAAAAAGAATTTTATTAAACGTTGTACAAAACTTCTAAGCATTGTGTCGGTGGGTAAGTAACATCAACTAGAGACGTTCTGTTTCAGATTGGTGTTTTATTTCTAATTTATGATTTATGCTAATAATGATGTAAAGAGTTTTCTATTAAACTTGTCTCATCTTAATGCAAATCATTAAAAGAATACTTATACCTTGCATACACTACACTGGTTATTCATTGTATGCTCTCCTCTTTCCATCATAGTACGAACTTTGATATTTGGCGATGTTTAATGTTTTATGAGGCTAAGTTTTTACATTAAAACTAATCGCCTCCCCGGAAACACTAAAGGTTGTTCATTGTTTTAATAAAGAGTTACGTGTGAACTTGAATCCAGACCACAGTACAAACATTGAACGAACTCAGATCTCAGTGTTTATAAATTTTTTGGTAGAAAAGGGCATGCTACCTGTGTTCACCTGGCATACTCATATGAAACCAATTTAACAACAATGGGCTATAATCCAGACGAAACTCCTATCAAGGGCTGCAAATAAAAAATATACACATTGGTTAGACGAATGTCCCCATAACAAGGAGGAGGGCTTTATATGTGACATATATACCACACTATAACATAATTTTGCACATATCAGAATTTAAAAGGCTTTAAAGTTAAAGTTAGAAAATATGTTATTGAAACTAATTTGTGTAATTAATTTATCCTTCCGAAAAGAGCACTTTAAAAAATTACACACGCGCTTCATTATTGATCAACATATATCTAGGGGAATTTATACTTTTTATACAGCGAAATACTAACGTATTGTGGAGCAGTTATTAAAAGGATTTGAAGAACAGCTAATGAGCAAATATCGTATAGCCGATCACACATAGAATACCTAGGAAACTAGTTTTTGTTCTAGCTATAATTTTATTTATCAAATGAACTAAGCGACACAATTTTCAAAAAGGCTTTCATCGAAACTTTATGTTTACTTGACATAGCAACAGCATTGTGTAAAGTTTGTTTTCTAATACCGTCGAAAATTTCCGATGAAGTGTAGAAGTTGAACGAAATTAACTAACAAGGGAACCTTTTCAGGTGCCAGTACAATTCAGAAACTAGATATACCGATTCTGGTCAATTTTAGGGTGTAGATTACGAATCTGCATTTTGTTTTCTGTAAAACTAATGTTTTGAGCTTCTACAGTAGGATTTATGCAGCGCGCGCAAGCTGTACTTGACGCATTTTAGCATAACCTCAGGCTGCGCTGCGCAGCATGCCTTTGCTCCTCTCTCTTCTCTCTACTTTTTGTTGCTCGCGTAAGAGAGCGCGCATTTGAATCTCTCTGCACATAGCACAACAAGCTGCTTGCTCTTCCTCCCGCTCTCTTCTGGCGCAATCTACTGTCATTAAATGTTAAATAAACAGATGAAACGAACACAGTAAATTTGATGAAGAAATGCAACAACACTGTAGTTGTAATACATGAAGTTGAAATTGCTGAATACAAAGCAATTCTTTAGCCTTTTGTTGGATTGTCAATAGGAACAAAATATCTTCTTGATCAAGGAATACAATTTATTATTGAAAGGTTGGACTCCTGAGTGTTCTTACAAGCGAGTTCGAAGTGCAGAAAATTCTGGTATATGAACTGGTGGAGTAAATTGAATACCCAAGATAATGTTATATTGCGAATATTCAGTTTCGTAATTTAAGGGTCCACGAAGAATCCTACTCAAAGTTTGCTACTGCGAAGTTTGCTACTCAATGTTTGCTACCCGAGAACTTTGCTACCTACGAAGTTTGCTGCTCGCAAAATTTACTACTCGAGAAGTTTGCTGCTCACGAAGTTTCCCATCTACGAAGTTTCCTACTCGCGAAAAATACTACAAAAAATAATGTACAAGTTGTTTTTTATCATGTAAATAGTAAATTGTATTCACAAGGGCTTACAAAATATTTTCCGCTCGTTATATCCTAAATCGTGTTAGAAAGCAAAACTGAACATTTAAAACTACTGTAGTATATTTCAAATAATCAAAAATAAGAACTGTTTTGTTTCAAAGTCCATCTACTAAATTATGACGATAACGAGTTATTTCTTTAAATTTGTAAAATCACTTTCATCTTAACTTCTCATCACTTATAAAGCTCAATTTAAACAACTAAATTTTTGGGTGTTTTATAAAAGTCGTATAGCACTGCCAAACAAACCAATAATAATTTGATAGTTGAATAAAATTAGTGAGATATGCCATTACATATTAAGATTTTGAGCAATTCTAAAGTCAAGTACAATACCGCCTACAAGTAGTTTATCACCTATATTAACTGGATTATAAATGCGCGAAAAATAAAGTAGGCGGACACACAGACAGACATCCGCACAGACACGTTACATCTTAATTAGCTCCTTTGCGGAAGGAGCAAGCTAATGATTATGCATGAAATAACTGTCTTATTATTGATAAAAAAAATTAAGTAGCATTTTTCGTTGAGTAGTAAACTTCGTAGATGGAAAACTTCGTGAGCAGCAAACTTCGCGAGTAGTAAACTTCGCGAGCAGCAAACTTCGTAGGTAGCAAAGTTCGCGGGTAGCAAACATTGAGTAGCATACTTCGCAGTAGCAAACTTTGAGTAGGATTTTGCGTGCTTCCGTAATTTAAGGGCTGTGGGGACGCAAGCTAGTAAGCCTGCAAATACGTCAGTTGAAATGGGAATCATATTTTACGTTCTGATGTTTAGACAAGCATTGGGATTTGCGGTACTTTTGCAAATGTTGATGGTAAGGCTTCCTCTTGTACCGATTGTGTGCATAACTCGACTTAGTTTCATTGGTAGAGTAATAATAAGAAACTGATAGCTCTTATATTTAACATGCAGATAAATTGGTTAAGTTAATCCTGAGATATATAGCACAGATAATAAAATAGCAAAAACAATCTGCCCAGCTTTTTGTTAAGTAAATTATTGTTCCTCCATAATGCATTTGATTTGTATCATTCGCCATTATTTCAAAAGCTTAGTGAACTTATTTATCCAAAAGAGCAATTAAAATATATAAAAACAAACTATTTTATTTTTTAAATATTGTCTGTACCCAAATTGAAAATTTTATCTTTGTAGCCATCATATTGTTTGTGTAATTGCAAAAATAATCAGATAATCTTTTGCTTTATGGGAAAATCTGCAATCGTCCATGAGAATAACATTTTTTATCACTGGAGGTAAACATATTCAATATTCCATGATAAGTTAGTATTTTGTGGAACAAGAGGGTACACAGTATACTTTCCATACAAACATAGCATACTTACAACTCTTCTTTTTCATGCATTTTATGTCAGCAAAAAACTTGCTAGCAACCAGGCACCAACACAATGTCCAGTAATAGTTATTACGAAAGTGAATGGCCTCCATAGAAATGGTAATGGAACAGCATTGAGCTACCTCGGCTGCTACCTGAGATAGCCACAATGAAGGAAGCCGACGTTTGGTTTATGAAAAAACCAGGTTGCATACGTTGAGACCAACGAAGTTGCGGTTGCCATTGTACGAGGTAATGGTTTTACTATATCAGCAAATCAAGCCAAAACGCTGATATCCAACACAAGAATTACAACATGGAAAAAGTTTGACACCTGTGAAGGTGAGAAACTATCCATTCATCGCATTACTTTTTCTGAATCCTCGTATTTACTAGATTACGTGAAGTGTACATGTACCGACATAACATAATACATATGTAAGCACGTTATTGGTGTAGTAGCTTTAGAAGATAAACTAGACTTACCTCCTGAAGCACTTTTGCACACTACAATCATTTGTTCCCGGCTAAAAACGTGATTCCGTCCATAAAGGAGTATTTTCCAATAGACGAGAAATTACATAGCAAAAATATTAACTGCGTATGCTCTCAGATTATTCAGATTAACTTTAATTGAAATTTTGATTATGCTTTTCCTTCCTCTAAAAAAATTGTTTGCTTGGCCGCATTCGTACGTAAGTCACACAAATAATGTCACAAGCAAAATTTTTACAACCTATAATATTTGAAAATTCTACAACATTGGTAAAATCTACAATGACAACAAAACTTTTCTCTTCAGTTTCTCTTTTTTGTAAATTGTTGCACAGCAGTTTAGATAAAGTTAGGCACAAATACGAAAAAACTCAGACGTCTAAATGCATACATAGGTTGACCGGTTCAGAGGCCTTTGTGTTTTATATTCATAAAAAAGCGTTCTTCTATATGCCCAACCATATTTGCGAATGGAACAAAAACAACTCTCAAATATCAACTAGTCGGTCTACTAAAAAAAGATTAGCATTTGCTGTATCCGTAATTGCAAACCTGCTGGTATTTCTAGGCTGCTTATATGATGCCGCAACTCACGTGTTTATCAAACACAAAAATTCTTACGACAATGGTGTTCTTGCTTTGCACATTTTTGCGATGCTTGCCTGTGGCTCATTTACCATTGCCGTAGCGCTTCTTTGGAAATCTTGGGAATGTGTACCCGGTTTTAACCAATTGTTACAATTTTACCGAAACTTTCCTCAAGGTAACTTTTAAGTTTATGCAAAGCACAATAGTTCCAACTCTAACCAACTTTTATAGTAATCTTTAACCTTAAACATTTTTTTGTTTTTTAGGCTGGCAGTTTAAGTCTTCAAACGAATATACACAACTTATTAACTTGACTGTTATACTATCAATAATGCTTTTACAGCCACTTCCCTTTATTATATTAGCAACATCGCTGTATTTTTGTTTTGATCCGTATTATTTTGTGCTTGAAGACATAGTAGGTTCTTTAGAAAAACTAAGTTTCGCCGGACAATTTGTTTGCTTTGCATTTAGATTTCTGACAGTGTTGGCATGTTTTGAATGTATCCGAACACTATTATTTCTTCTTGTAACATTTTTTACTCTGTTAAACAAACTCTATATAATACTTTGGAACCTTAAATTGTCATACGATAGAAAGAACAACTTAGACAAATCAATACTAAACATTTACAGGTATGTGTTGATAGAGTTTTCATCTATTAATGAAGCAATGAGTGATTTATTGTCGCTTGCAATCTCTGCTCTGTTCTGGTCTGTCGTTGTGTTAACCTGGGTTAATGTAAAAGGAAGGCACTTAATTCCTGCACAGTTGCACGTTATGACTGTAATTATTAGCATGATATGTGGTATATCTGTTATTGCTATTGTGATAATGTGTAGCCATTTGGAAAAATGTACAAGGAATCTTTTACAAAGTTGGGTGAACAATGTCAGAATGAACTATTGCAGGGTAAGACTTTCTTCAGCAAACGCCAAAAGAGAAACTTTAGTGCTCAGTAAAATAGCGTTATCCCTACAATCCCTCGGTTTGGTGTATAAACCATTTTTAAAAATTAACCACGAGTTTGCTAGGGACCTTTCTAACAATCTTTCGACACGAATATTTGACGTAATTCTGATATTTTGAATAATTTTGTACATATGAGGGCATTTTTTAATTATGAGTGCGCAACATTAACATACCGAGGTCCGAAAACTATTAATAACAAATTCTAAATACTTTACAAACTGGCACGTGTAAGCACAACAGACTACCTAACGACCCGATAAACCCGTACCCGACCGCCAAGACGAAGCCAATGCTTTTAGTTTGCAATTAACAAATTTGATTCTGCATGACTCAACATGGAATAACCAGGTTTTTGGGTCCATACCTGCATATTATTAGTAGAGAAGTATAGGCCTGCATATTTGTAAAAGCAGAAGTAATTATGTTACGAAGGTTGTAAGCCTAATATATTAATATGCTGGTTAAAGCTGGACTGTGTGGTCACGCGACGTAACGAGGATACAAAGTAAAACGTTTTTTAAAATATGGACAATAACAAACAACAAAATATTATTGGAAACTTTCCTATTCTGTTTATTCTGTATTGTGTGCTGATGCCAACAAGCTGCAAGTTTGAATTTCCGGTACACTTTGAAAGTTCCTGCGACATACACGTAATTTCGAATATTAAAGATTCTGATTTCACACCTTTTTCCCAGTCCCAGAGCCCCTATGAGGCATTACACGCGTACACATACTTTCAGCCTTACCAGTTCTCATTGCAATTATCAGAAAACGGTTCAGAACTTTTAATTTCGGATGGATACCTAAGATTCGCCCAAAAAGGTTTTTGCAACTTTTGTACCGTTTTCATTCTGATGCTTGAAACTTCTGAGGAAATAGCGGATATTATTCACAATTCTGGGTACGCCTTTTCAACTGAAGTGTTATTTTTTATTTATTCGCATGAGTCAAGTTTTGTAAAACAACAATATCAAAACCTTACAGCATCGGATATACAACCGTTCAACACAAATTTAGTTTTGTTTACTAAAAACTCAACCAAAGTGTTACTATTTTGCCAATTCTGTCTTGATTCACGGTTCCATAGTTTCCAAGTAGCCAATGAAACAATAACAGACTTGATAATTTTTCAAGTACGTCAGCTAAATGGAAATGGCTACGGGCAGAAAGCTTTAATTTCATCGCCTAATTCGTTTTATCCTTTGGAACTGTCTCGAAACTGTTATATATCTTTACGCGAGCATTTTGAAAACCTCAAAACATTTCTACAAACTGTACGGGATTGTGAAGAGCATGGTGTATTGATATCTGGCTTGTTTCAAACTTTGTACAACGTAAGCTTCATAACTAGCAAGAAAGAACTTACGTCACAGGAATTAAAATTATCCAAATGGTTTTTAAATGTAATCGTAGGAGAAAGCGTTTTTCAAACAATTCCTGATAAATTTGTTAACACTCGCAGCTTATTGTACAAAAGTCGTTCTACAAGCTTATTTAAAGCCGTAACTTGCGTGTCCAAAAACCTTAACTCAAAATTTGATTTTACATTCATTTCCTGCTTTTCTTACAGCTTTTATGTGTTACTAATACTAGTTTGTTTATCAATAGCCAGATTAGAGGTAGACGTTTGGAAAGGTTTGGACGTAGTTTGGTTAATTTTTGGTGTATCAGTGTGCCAAAGACATACGCGGACTGTCGCTTTGATAATTGCAATTCCATTTTTGCTTGTTACGTTGGCTTATCAAAGCTGCATTTCCTCTGAGGCATTAAGCTTTACATCTTTTCCCAGTTTTAAAAATTTAATCACTAAGCAAGGCTACAAGATTGGAGTAAGAGGTGTTGCTCGAATTGCACCAGTTGTGTTTAGTCTGGCACCATCTCACGTTAAAGAGTCTTTTAACCACCTACTGAACGGGATAAATTTTACTGATGTGCTCGATTTTGACACCCAGTTGAATTTTCATAATAAATTAAACTTGTCAGTATTTCTGGATATTATGAAAAACGAAAAACTAATTATTACTACTACAACATTGGATGAGTTTGGAGATGGAATGTATGAACTAACTAGAAATAGTATTTGGATGGCTGATAATACACACTATTGCAAAGGTATGGATTTAGAGAAAGAAACTAAATTGGTGCTTAGTATAAGTTTTAGGATGTTTGGGTATTTATCCAAACCTTTATACAGTTGGTTGAAAAATGCGGAAGTAATGGGAATTCAAAAACACTTTCAGCGTCTGAAAAGTGCAGCAAAATCTGTGTATTTTAAAGACGTTTCAAGGATTGTACCCTTGTATGGTGTTACACCATCTGCAAAAATTGGCTTGTCATCACCTTTTGGTGTCACAATATACTTGGCAGTACTATTCGAGGTTTTTCTACTAATACTCACCACTACTTTAAAACTATCTGCATGGACAAACAAAAACACTAAGGATAGACAGAATTCTATAGTAAACTTTGTCTTTAGTATTGCAAACACAACAAAATGGTATAAAGACGTTTTGGTTGGTAAGCTTTGCGGTAACCTAGTGGTCATAACTTGAAACAAATTGTCAACCTATGTGCAAAAAACTGCAAATTATTTGCATTGTTGTAATGTTAATGTAAATAATAAAAACTTTTCTTTAGGAGTTCAATTATAAACTAAAATTGCATCTACAATTACCAAATTTTAGCAATATCTGTAAAACTTTAGGGGTATTGTTAAAATGTGATACGTTTACCATCTATTTACCTAAAATAAAGGACTTGAAATTAATAAACCTTTTTATCACTTATTTGTGCCCACTGCATAACGCAAACAAAAATTATTTGTTAACTTTAAAATAAAACACTGTTGCTATATATATTTCGGTTAAACTGCTTTACGCATTGTTGTGCTGATAAGCATCAACACAAGTAAACACTTTTTGGGTGGTGATACGATAGGCATATATCCCCTTGAAGTTCACCACGCATGGAATATGTAGCGTGTACAATTACGTCTGGACAGCATGTCGCCGTTACCAAATTACCTACTTACATTTGCAATGGGGAATGCATCAGTTTGATCTGCACATGCAATATTAATAAAAAAACTGAATAATGTCTCTGTTGCTTTATTGTTAGCATCAATATTTATTGGACCCTTTCCACAAAATTTGGCTTTTTAACAATCAAATTGACATTTATAATTGATAGGAATAATAAAACATACATGTAGCCTTCATCCTTGGAAGGTAGATTACATTCTAGATGTGAAATATTAAATTGCATAAAATATTTCAGATTATAAGCAACTTCATTGCATTATTACCATGATTAGTCACTAGCCATAAACATGTACTCACCAATCCATCTACTCATTAGTTGTATTCATGGTCATAAGCTTTGGTTTCCTTAACGGTATATACTTGGGATTGTTTCTAAAAGCAGCTTGCACACATCTTTTTAAGTGGGCTGCGTTGTCCTTCCAATGTGGTCCATAAAACCTAGTGTAGAGCTTCGCATTTTCTGGGGGATTTTTCCACAAAATTTGAAGATCTTTTATGAATAAAGTCTCCATTGCCTGTTTCATTTTGTGATATAATGTAGAAGAATTGGAGAACTCATTATTACACATAGCTAGTGTGAGTTCAACCATATTCCACGGGATTTCCAATGTCAAATGATTTTCCGTTATATAGTAATCGACTTTTCGGTAGAATTTTTTGTTTCTCTGAAAAGTATTGACCAGAAACAAGAGAAATTTTTAATATTTCGTATAAAACTTGTATAAATTTATTTATTTATTCAGTTAAGTATCACACACGCAGGGAAGCTGTTATTTTTTAATTTCAGAGGCACAATCGATTTCAGACATTTCTCTAAAGTCTGAAGGATACTGGTTTCCTCATCTTTTGTTAGATAATCCCTTTGATGCATTGTACATTCATTTTCATAATGCTGCTTGAAATATGAGATAACCATCCTTTAAGAACTCTGTTGACACCTTTTCTGCACAACTTTTGAAGACAATATATCGCAGCTTATTCAACACTTTAAAGGACGACTGGGCAAAGCACTCTGGTCTCGAATCAAAGCCGGGTTTGCCAAAGTGATAGTCTAAAACTCTTTCTGCCAAACGCTCGGTCACATCTTGAATTGACGATTTTACGGCTGATGAGTGGCTTCCGGCCGTTTTATTTGGATATTGACTGGTTGCTGGTCCAGATGCTATTAACTTATTATCTTCTTTCTCCGTAACATTTTTCCTGCTTGAAAGCATTTGAAAAGACAAACCCTCGGATTGCAGTGATTCCAATCGGCTTTGCGTTTTCAGTTTTGCTACAGCTTCAATTTCATAGTCAAGGCTACCTTTGACTGGACTGATTGGTGTGGACGTTTCTAATGTGCTACGTTTCTCTTTGAATTTAAGGTACAGAAACATTGTGCTCAAGAGGTATGAAACGAAGATTACAAATATCCATTTCGTTTCTTTATCCATTGCCAGGTTTGATTATAAATTTTATAAAGAAGCCTTCAAAGATGCAAAATATTTAATAAGAGGTTACAGTTTACACTATTTATTTGTAATTACGGAAAAGTTAAACTTTACATATCAAACAAAAGTGATATTGACTCATCCACAATCGGCGAAGTTCCGACCTTTCAACATGACCTCGTCTAATTCATCATTTGTTTAGCTTGCAGACGTACATGAGAAGAGAATTACATATTACAACTTTCTACCATTCTACCAACCTATTATTCAAACAATAGCTTTTGTTTTAATATCAAGTAAAAACACAATTAATGAATAAAAGTATCTGTTTTTAGAATTAAGTTATTCATTTCCTGCAGCCTCCTCGTTACCGCCCTCTTCACTCCTTGCCTGTTGCAACATTTCAACATACGCCCTTCTAGCCGAACTTAGCATTCTTGTTGCATGTTCTTCCAATCTTGCCGAATTATCTCTTTGCTCATCAAGCCAGCTTTCTATCTCCTGTCTTTCCTTCTCCAAGCCCAGATTAGTTGCTAGCTCCCACAAAACCCAAGTAGTATCCTCAGCATTCTCCCAGTCGCACAAGTTGACAAGTGCACTCTTTAAAAAGTCGGCAAGTAGAGTTAGCTTGTAGTTAAGGGCCAACTGTAATAGCTCGGGTACCACTTCCATTTTTCTCCAGTCAGGATGCAATTTCCCAGTTTCTAAGTAGTTTATTATGACCTCTACAGTTTTTGAAGATGTTTTGGTCAGATTTAGGACATCCATTGTTTCATCATTTTCTAAAATCCTTTTTAGAACCGGACTACGAGCAATTAGAATGCGTCTTGGAACCCAGAATTTCCGACCCTCCTTAGTAACCAGTTTGACCGAGGGTGGTTGATTCAGACCCCGGATTTTGTGGGTGTCGTGGGTAAACTTGTTAGCTGCTCTGGGTATAAACTCACTAAGTTTTAAGCTGAGACTTTGCTCCTGGTTGATAGCCTGTTGCTCTGCGGTTAAAGGCAGCCCCTCTTCGGCGTTGACAACCTCGACTAACTCATTAGCTTCGTACATTTTCTAAAAATTAGTAGATTTTAATAAATAGTCAACATGAAACGCTTTTAACGGTAAATAGAAATACACACTTATTTTATCACGTGATTTGACGATCCAAGTACGTTAAACGAAACTTAGCAGTTTTATACTGGTTTTATTTGTGTGTCTGCTACGCATTTGCTCAAAAAATTTGTCGTTCTTGCTCAAAATGAATGCTTAGTCTCACAAGCATTTTATATGAATGAACGCACCAAAACAGCAGCAGGAGAACGACGATAGGGTATTTACTACAGACAGTATGAGCATCTGCATGATGACGTGATGACGACAGTAGTAATGCTACTATCGTTTGCTTTCAAGGTCAAGTCTTATATTGTTTTCTTATATACTTACTTATATATATACTTATTTCATACGTTGTGTTGTTGATAACAACCAAATCTACCAACATTTTGTGTGATTTTAATGAATCTTTTATTTCATCGTGTTTCTTGTAATTTCCAAATCGTCGGTGATACATCTAAGCCATGAACCAGCATTTCCCCCCAGAATTGAATCAATGAACCTGCATCTGGCTTTCAGAATTGAATCAGTGAACCAGCATTGGCTTTCCAGATTCTAACCAATGAAACTGCATTTTTGGGGTAAATTGAGAACGATATACCAAAAAATCCGCAAAAAAATCCTGATTCTTTTGGTATATCGTTCTCAATTTACCCCAAAAATGCAGTTTTATTGGTTAGAATCTGGAAAGCCAATGCTGGTTCACTGATTCAATTCTGAAAGCCAGATGCAGGTTCATTGATTCAATTCTGGGGGGAAATGCTGGTTCATGGCTTAGATGTATCACCGACGAAATGACATCTTTCTAAAATAGCACTTTAAAGGTTTTCCATCCAACAAATCAACTTAGCATTTAGGAACACAAAATCTAAAACATAAGCAAAGAGTGTAGCTGGCTGATTTCTTGGACACCATGGTTTTTTCTCATGCGGCCTCACATCAGCTGTTATAGTAGCAGTACTGCTATTTTTTGACGGAGTGAGCTGATAATCGGTATGAAGACTAATTGTAGGGTGGGGAATTCAGCAAAATTAACCAATTACCACTGGGGGGAAGGTTTCATCCCCCAGGGGTAGTTTTTTACAGTTTTGCTCGGATTGAGCTGAAACTTGGTATGTAGACTAACTGAAAGGTGGGGAATTCAGCAAAGTTAACCAATTACTCCTGGGGGGAACGGTTCATCCCCCAGAGGTAGTTTTTTTTACAGTTTTGCTCGGATTGAGCTGAAACTAGGTATGTAGACTAACTGAAAGGTGGGGAATTCAGCAAAGTTAACCAATTGCTCCTAGGGGGAAGGGTTCATCCCCCAGAGGTAGTTTTTTACAGTTTTGCTCTGATTGAGCTGAAACTTGGTACGTAGACTAACTGAAGGGTGGGGAATTCAGCAAAGTTAACCAATTACCACTGGGGGAAAGGGTTCATCCCCCAGGGGTAGTTTTTTACAGTTTTGCTCGGATTGAGCTGAAACTAGGTATGTAGACTAACTGAAGGGTGGGGAATTCAGCTAAGTTAACCAATTGCTCCCGGAAGGGAAGGGTTCATCCCCCAGAGGTAGTTTTTTACAGTTTTGCTCTGATTGAGCTCATACTTGGTATGTAGAACAATTGAAGGGCGGGGAATTAATTTTTCACCAAACTTGGCGTCAATAATTTGTCGCTGGGCGTACTTTTACAACTTTACTAAAGTTTTATTTTTTTTGAGCTGTCCTGTTCTGTCCTGTCCTGCCCCTGTCCAGAACCACTGTTATAGTAGCAGTACAAGTACAGCTATCTTTGACGGATTGAGTTGATATTTAGTATGTATACCAACTAAGGTGTGGGGATTTCAGAGAAATTAACCAAATACCCCTGGTGGCAAGGGCTCATCGCACAGGAGTAGTTTTTTACAGTATTGCTCGGATTGAGCTGAAATTTGGTATGTAGGTCAATTTAGGGGTGGGGAATCAAGCGAAATTAAGATGTTTCCCCTGGGGAAAGCGCTTATTCCTCACAGGTATTTTTCGTATTTGCAAGGATTTAGCTCAAATTTGATACGTGGACTAATTAAAGGCTGTGGAATTCATTATTCGCTAAAATTCACTTTTTGCTGGGCGCATTTTACAATAACAAAATTTTTATATACATACTGAAGTGAGCATGTGGCAACATGGGAGAATACATAGGAACTGTGGCAGCATGGGAGAATACATGGGGATTTTTGGCAAAATTATGGGTGGAAGTTTGGAGTATGTGTCGTTTTACTACAATTGCGTGTAATTATTCCTGCACTTAGTGCAGGAACGGGCCCCGTTCTAGTACTCTATAATTGTAAACACACAAGTCCAAAAGTAGCAAAAACCAATCAAAGTTGGTTGTATTATTACATATCATTTACCCATAATACCATTCTAAACTTGAGACATGACATCAGCGTACCAAGAAATTCATTCAATAGGTAATGGAAAGCGTAAGAAAAGAATGAAAATTAATAGACCATTGTTTTTACGTAAAAACGAAATAATACTAACATCAAGCTCTTAATGAATCAATTTTATTTCCAATGCACTAAGCAATTAGGCCTTATTTTACAATTTTGGCAAATCCTTCAATTATCTGCAGCCATAGTATTATCCCCTCCCCCTCCTTCGCTTCTCGCCTGTTGAATTTTCCTGAGATGGTCCAACCTTTCAAGATATGCCTTTAGCCTCCGATTCAATTCTTTTTCAAATTTCATCTGGTTGGCCATTGATGCTTTTACCCAACTTTCTATCTCATCCCTTTCTTCCTCCAACCCCAACTCCCAGGTCAGTTCCCACAGAATCCAAGTGGTACCCTCCGTGTCCTGGCAATTGCACAGGTTAACCAATGCGCTTCTTAAAAAGTCAGAAAGCACTGACAACTCGTACTTAAAGGCCAACCGCAACAATTCAGGTACTACATCCATCCTTCTCCAGTCATCATGCAGCATACCCGTTTCAATGTACTCAATCAGTATCTCCAAAGTCCTCGAGGAAGTTTTGTCTAAAGCTAGGACATCCGTGGTTTTTTCCTGTTCCAGAATCCTTTTCAAACCTGGACAACGAGCCAGTAGGAGACTTCTCGTCACCCAGAACTTCTTCCCTTCTTTTGAGATAAATTTAATGCAGGGTGGTTGGGTCAAACCCCGAATGCCTGCGATGTCCTCTATAAATTTGTCTTCTGCCCTGGGGATAAAGTCTTTTAATTTTTCGCCTAGACGAAGTTGTTGTTTGATTAAAATCACACCGGGGTGTACCGGCGGCCCATCTTCCGCGTTAGCACCGGCATCGGCAGACATTTTCTAAAAAAATATTAATTACTCTATTTATAAACTCTTAATCAATTTTAAACTAAAGAAAAATAATTAGAAACAGTTAATTAGTTAATTACTTACCAGAACTTCAAACAAAACAGTGTCACAAAAACTTCATAACAGTTCAGATAATCTTTAGTTACAGCTAAAACAGCAGTTTGATCATGCAAAATAAGTGCAATTTAAGCACGAACACATAAAGAAAGAAAAAACGAAAAAACAGGTTTTCTAGACTGAGCATTCGGTGATAAAATACTTACGTTTGGTTTCAAGGTATCAAGCCAATCGTAAATTTTATTCTAAGAATTGACGCTACGAACGTCATGAATGGCCTACTAAACTTTTATTGCATATTATGTCAATTGTCTCCTTTCATTATGAATCATTTAATGATTGCATTGTTACGATACACGATATTTATTGGGCATATTACTTATATTAGAGTGTTATACAACGGTGCCTTCAGAAGTTTGAGACTAGCTCCTCTGAGATAAAACGTTTTGTTACTATCCTCATTTATCAATCATAAATTATCATGTTTATATGTTATACGCCAGTCTGTCTGTTTGAGTTTGTAATCAGTTTGTCACACTAAGGAATCCCAGCATTAGACCCAAACTTGGTACTCAGGTTCCCAGTATGGTCTTATGTGTACCTGTACCTGCGCTATGATACTTGGGTCCTCAACTTCCAGTGAGAAGAGTTATAATGAAAAACGTTTAACGTTACACGCTAAGTTAACTTCAATAAGACTTGCTTGGTTTGCATTGTTATCATATATGTATTTTTGCATTAGCAAATGGTTATTTTGAAAAATTTGGTCTAAGCTTAAGCTTTTACTAATTGGATACATTAATTGGTTGTTAAATTATTTAGCTTTAAAAAGATCATTTCAAAGTTAATAATCAAGTTTTCACTCATGCAAGATAACAGAATTTATATTATATTTGTTTTATTTGAGCTAAGTATTCTTTTATCAACGCCTGAATGGTAATTTATTATTATTTTCTAATTTATATTCAATTGTTTCATTTCAATGAGAACATTGTTTTATTATATAACATTTTTGTATAATAGTCTGTTTCGAAGGACTAGGAACGAAATACAATATAACACTTGTAGACAAAGTCCTCAAAACTAATAATGTAATATTTGATTATTTTTAATAGTCTTTAGGCTTTAAGGATGGCTTGTTGGTGTAAGCCCTATGATGTTTGGTTTAAAAATTAATATCATATTATTAATACTTAAAGTCCTTTTAGCAAAACGTTGCTTGAAATAACAGGACTGTAATCATAATCATCTTATACTGACATTTGGCAAATATCTAAACCATAGAACAAGCAATACTTGGAAAACACTTGAAACTTGGCGGACAAATGGCAAAACGAGTAACGTGGAAGCCCCATTTAATTTAAGAAATCCCGTCAAATTAAAAAACTAAAGGGTTTTAAATTGAATGATCACTTCTGATGATAAAGAAATTCTACATCATGTGAAAACAACTTTTTCTAATGCTAATTTCAAACCTAGTCTAGAGCTAAGGAAAACAATAACAACTTCACAAATTTTTAATACGAATTATAAGTTTTCCTTTTCTTCAAATATGACGAATGGTTTTTAATATGACAAATCCACATACTTAGGTAAACCTCAAGACACCAGTAATTGTGATAACATTTAACTTGATAGACAAATACCCCATTCAATTAGTAAGGTGTGCGCAGTATAAAATCAGACGTTGTTGCGTGTGTTTGCTAATTGTTTAGCAGGTGACAAATGAAAACTTTAATTTAAAAAGTAATCACAAACTTTATTACTTATATGTCCAGCTTGCTCTGCTCCAAATATAATTCAGCATACTAATGTTTCTTAAAAGTGATTTGGATCATAAATAGGCAATACAGAAGGGATTCTAGTATAAAAGTCTCATTTTGATAATAAGCTTATAGAGGAATTATATAACAACTCGTGATTCGGTATATCCTACTTGACTGCTTTGAATTGAAAAACAAACTCAGAGTATCTCAGAGTATTGAGCTATTTAATAAAATTTTACTTTTTGACATTTTTTGGCTCATTTGTATCAACAATTTACCGGCCCAATCAATATATTACTTTCACTAAATTGAATTAAAAATAAACATTTAAATGTAAAATATCAAGTGTTTTTAAACAACCCAAAGTAGATTTCTAGGCGATATGGCAATTGAAAAGTTTTAAACTACACGCAAACCAAGAAAAAAGTGAACTGTTCTCCTTTGACATTACTTGTTAGATTTGTTCCACACATTTTCCACAACAAAGTTATAAACAGTGTATAGAAATATGTTTAACAACACAGTTATGCGTCTATGTTTTTATATGTATTTTCTACCTTTAACGTTCGCATATGCGACGGCGTATGAAACCTCTCAGAATGAAGAAAGTTTTAAAAACAATACAGAATTCGGACCTACAATAGAAAATCTGCATGAATACATATCAAAAGAAACACTAGGAGACCTACCTAGTGTGTTGGTTCATATAACATTTTATAATTTTCAAGGATTTGGCTTACATAAAATCGATGTTCCTGTAATTATTAAAAGTGTGATTCCAGTTGAATTGGGAGTAATTCCATATAGTGAATATATCAGACGGGTTTACTGGGTGCGAAAAAATACCATAATTGTGCATAATCAATCCGAATCCTTCCAGCCTACACATACATGTTCATCACCATTGTTCACTCAAAGTTTTGGTCTAACAGTTTGTGATAGAATCGATCGAGAACGCTTTGTGCTCAGTAGTAGACCTTGGAATCACGAAATTCTAATGGACGCTTTTATTCCGGCTTTCATGCTTGTTAACAAGTGGCCAGAATATTCCCAAGTTTGGATTAACCTATACAGAAGTACGATATATTCCGAAGACGTACTTCCAGCAAGTACACCTATTATCTATATAGTCATTTTTGAAAACTTCAGTCAATCTTCAAACAATAACCAACAAGGAATTCATGATTGGTTGTACGAAGTATCAAACCATATATCTCAATACCATGCTCTGCATTTATTATTTGAAATGAGGCACAGTGGTAACAAAATAAAATATATAGCTCGGTTAAGCAAAACGTATACACTCTCGGACGCAATATTCAGTCAATCGGACATTGAAGTGAAAATAGACGGAAAAAATGATTTCCGAAAATATTTCTCTTATCAGAATCAAAAGATTTCTTCTGAAACAATACAAGAACGAGTACACTGGTTTGTGTACGCTTCAGCATATGATGAGGATTTCCAAGAAAACCACATGAAAAGCTTTGAAGCGTGTTCCACTCCATCTTCAAGAGTTCTAATGAATCCTAACAACGAGCAAAATGGAGAACCAAGTAAATATATTCGCAGGGTTTTTCATTATTTAGTAATAACTGTAATGAAGAATTTCAGCTATTCTGTGCCTTCTGAAAACATTTGCGTAAATGGAAAACCTCTACCCATCTCATACGAGTATGCAACAAATGAAGTATACAACAATCCAGCTTTACAGATTCAATCTCGAGTTGCTTCACAAGTTACCGTTACCGTGGCGCCATTTTTTTCACAGGATTATCCCGCAGAGCTTAGATTGATTTCATGTGGCATTAGGGAAACTCAAAGTGTGACTGCATTGCCGTTTTTGGAAACATTTGATATCAGCGTTTGGATTTGTATTTGTGCTTGCATCATCTCCATTAGCTTTATATTAAGTGCTGACACATTTCAAGATGGTTCATACGGCGACAAATTGGCCCTCGTGTTTTTAAATAGTGTGCAAGCGTTATTAGAGCAGGGAATTCATATCCAAATGCACAACTTAAATTTCAAAACCACTATGAAAGTTCTGCTGTTTGGTTACTTGTTAATGATGATGGTTATTACAAATGCCTACAAGAGCAGCAATATTCGACAATGATGACACCGAGACTAGCTTTACTATATGAAACATTGGAGCAGATGACTACTGACAAGTTTGCAATTTACTCTAGAACAAAACAGATTGTTGTACGATCTGACAAACAAATGACCGAAGAACCATACGAAGAAATCACATTTTATGGTGGACATGGGAAATTTTTATCTTTTGTGTCGAATGAAGGAATTTCGCAATCAGAGGTGTATGCACACATGAAAATGTATTTTACGTTTTTCTGGGACCAACCGCTACACAGTAATTTGATTTACCATTTAGTACGCAATTCTTCCCTGATAAAAAAGAATATTTTAAAGCTTGCTAGTAGGATACACAATATTCGATTGGTTGACTTGCATGAACAACCAGATACATATAAAAACATTGAGCTGAATGAAATGCTGAAAGAACTTACAGAATGCAGAAAAGTTGCTTTAGTTTTGCCCATTGCGTTGTGTAAGAATTTTAGCAAACAAAACAAGAAATTTGCAATAGGAACAGAGTCCTTGTACCAGTCACACATAGTATATAAGTTTCATGGTCCAATGTCTCCTGCATTTCTTATCAGATTAACGGGTATCAAGGAGTCCGGAATTTGGGATTGGTGGAAAGGTAGAATTGAACAGGCTATGTTACAGCAAACTAACCAAAATTATTTGCCAACAGTATTTGGATTGGATGGTAATATTTTGGCAATATTTCTAATATGGTTGTGTGCGTTGTCAGTCTGTTTTGTGGGGTTCGTATTGGAACAGTCGATTGTCTTATAAAAGTTTTCTAGAGAAGGACTTAGCTTTTGCATGAAACATATATATGATCTAAGTATTAAGATTTAAGATCTAACAAGATCTATGTATCAAGTTATGTAAATGAAAAGTAATTAGTAACCTAACAATAGTTATGTATATGCTTGTTTGATTAAATAAATTTGGTAACAAGGGCAGTTTTCCTATTACCCAACCTTGCTCTGTTGAAATATTGTATTTGTGTAACAAAATTTTTTTTCTGCTCCTTGTGTCCTGTTTTATAAAATTAAGTTCCAAAAATGATATTTTGTGGTACTAATAAATGTAATTAAATTCTTGTTTGTAAATTTGGCATCATTTCCTGTTTCCATAAAAAACAATTATTTAAGAAATGCTTCAAAATCTGGAATCAGTAAGTGTTATCAGAGGGGATTAGTTGCGATATCTCTTTAATGGTCTCATCGATTTTAACGAAACTTGGTACAAATATGTCTCTGAACAGGAGCAGGAAGAATATTTCGACATAGGATTTGTTTGGTTCAGTCTGACTGACTTGCTCAACATAATTTGTTTTAAAAAAATTTGAACTAGAATGAATTTGACCAAAGACAATGTTAAAAGGAAAGCTAAAAAATATTTTTTTTTTTGTGAATTATACTGAATTTGACCAAAGTCATAACTTTTACTATATTTAAGCAAAATTTCTGTATCCTTATATTATATTGAATAAATTAAGTACATTATGTGCATGCTATTTTTGTTTTGTTTTTTAATTACCGAAGGTTTTTAGAATTCTTAATGTTTAACTTAATGTGATGTAAGATATCTGTAATTATGGGAAAATGTTCTTCTTTTCTATAACCCCCTGTTCCGGGGAAAAGAGGATTCGAAGTCCAGTGGAATATTTATTAAGTTTCAATATTTTCTTTGTTCCATTGTTCATGGAAAGCTTGTAATTTCGGTGTGCTTTTCCATGACCATAATTATTAGGTACATATTATTTTAATTATGGACTTATGTACTTTGTACTGAGGATGATGATACGTGACTTCCGTTTTTGTAAACGTTTCTTTGTTTGTCTTTGTTAGTGGAAACGTCCTATTTCCGGTGCGATTGTGCGTTCTTTGTAAGGAAGGGTCAACTTCCATTTCGAAGCACTTTTCTTTGTTATTGAATATTTTGTGCATCCGGTTTAGAGTTCGAATTCTCATTGGAAGTCACAGTATAAAAGCAGCTTGTAATTTCTGTACCATTATCAGTCCTGTTGAGGCAGTCAGCCAACAAACAGAGAATCAGTCCTCTTGAGGCATCATACCAAGTACGAGAAACCCAAAATCTCTGAGGTTGAGCCAAGATAGAGTGAAAGTCGGCCTACGGGCTAGAGGCACTTAGCAAAGTACCCGCTATTTGTCTATTATTCGGAAAATAATAAAGTTGAAGTTCCTACATTAATTTGGAATCGTTTGCTATTTATTTTCCACCATCTGGAATAGTGCACCCAGCATTCAATTGCATTTGGGGTTCCAGATTTGTCTCACATTTTGTGAGTGGTCCTTCGGAAGTTATTTTTTACCATCTTATGTTCCAAGTTTGGGGACACCCCCTAAGTTTTGACTATTATGAATACCAAACATTTGTAATTTATTGAATGTAACCGGAGTTCGAAAAAGCTTTCAATTCAATTCAATTCAATTATTATATATAAACGCGTCAAACGTTTTCAAAACAGACATGTTAGATTCAAAACTGAATTGGACTTGAAGTCGACGTGAGCCAAATAAGTCATCATTCATTTGATTTAACAAAAAGGGAGTCTGGAATTTTGGAGTGGTGGCAAGGGATCATAAGGCGAGTTACATTGCCACAAATGGAAACTGAAGTTTTTTTGCCAATACTATGACTAACGCCACGTCAAAACAAGATTTTTCACGAACTCATTCATCATAATTCAAAATCGAGGAAAACACGAAAATGCTTGCATAAGTCAATAACTAGTGTCAAGCTAATATTAACAGAAAAAATTTCGTGTTGAATAAATCTAACGTGAGGAAGTTATGAGCATTTAAATTTTAAAAGATTTTGAACAATTAGTGCTGTAAAAGTGCAATTTTGATGAATTAAAATTTTTGGCTATATTAAAATGACAAAAGAAGTAGCCGAACAATTTCTGAACAAAATATTTTCAAAAAGTTAATTTATTTTATAATTGCCCTGTTAAATTTAACTGCAATTATCTTTTTTGCGCCACCAATGCTAAGCCTGTTTACAAATGCTTTTGGTACTTTAAAGGGCGCTGGTTTTAATGACGTTTGTATTTGCTTTAGCATTGGTGGCGCAAAAAAGATAATTGCAGTTAAAGTTAACAGGGCAATTAAAAATATAATTAACTTTTTGAAAATTTTTTGGTCAGAAATTGTTCGGCTAGTTTTATTATGTCACTTGAATATAGCCAAAAAGTCTAATTCATCAAAATTGCACTTTTACAGCACTAATTGTTCAAAATCATTTAAATTTTAAATGTTCATAACTTCCAAACGTTAGCTTTATTCAACACGAAATTTTTTGTGTTAATATTAGCTTGACACTAGTTATTGACCTGCGCATGCATTTTCTTGTTTTCGTCGATTTTAAAATATGACGATCTTGATTTGATGTGGCGTTAGCCTATTTGGACGGCACGGTAATATTTTAGCTGTATTTCTAACATGGCTGTGCGCATTGAGCTTTCTAGAATATATTTTGGAAGTGTTTATTAGAGTTATTTTACCAATTTAGAAAAATACTTTACTTGTATGCATACAAGGTGATTTTAAAGCTAGGCTATTGGTATAGCGGAAAGAATGTTAGTAATTTATAGTGCGGTTGTGTATTTATTTATTTAGCGAAATACGTACGTTTGATAACAAAAAGCTTGAGTTGATTACAATTAATTGTATTTTTATGCCTACTTCACAAGTGTACTCGGCCGAAACAAACTATTTAGCTACATTAGTTGTAATTATGGTACTATTTTGATTTGGCGTTTTACTACCAGTATTCTAAAGGTGTTATAATACAATCACTTCTGTTTCAATGTAGATTTTGTGTAACATTAATACTACAAGCCCTTCTCACTTTTGTTTGTTTTAAAGTAAATTGCTACGTAGCTGGTTAAATTTATAAATTTTCTTAAATTTATTAAATGTGTATTTGAAATATTTTCTACATATTATAAGCATTTTGTTAAACGTTTTGCGTTGCGATAATATAAACTTAAGACTACTCCAAATAGAAGAAAATCAACATAAAGTATACCTAACATTGCCTCACTAATCAACGAACTATTCCTAAATTCCTTTTACAAGTAATCCCCGTTTATTTTTGCTTCTCCAAAAATACTATATAACTGTCGCTTAGAATCACAAATTTAGCCGTCTCATTCTTTCCGCAACTACCTCTCGTAACCGTAAATTCTCCGCAACTAACCGCCTATGCTCCCGCCTAAGTAAGTTATTTTCACGACGCAAGTTGACCAAATCATCCTTCCTCCATTTCCCAAGCTGCCGACAAGGCTTTTTCCAATCAAGCCGAGCCACCATTTCATTTAGCACCGAATACGTTCCATTAAGATCCTCCGAATTGCACAGGTTAACCAGCGCATCCTTCAAAAACGCCAAAATCACTGGCAACTCGTAGTCCACCGCCACCTCACACAACTCAACGACCACCTCAATCCTCCTCCAGTCGCAATGCAAAGTACCCGTGTCAAGGTACTGGACCAAAACCTCCAAAGTTTTGGAGGAAACCTTGTCCGGATTCAGGACATCCGTTCCCTCACCCTCCTCCCTCCAAAAGACGCCTTAACACTTGACTCCGTGCATAAAGGATCCTTCGTGGCAACCACAACTTTCTACCGTCCTTGGACACCAGTTTGATAGCTGATACTTTCTTCTTTAAAAATAAATTTCTATAAATTACCCTACTTTTCAGCTAAGAAGGAAACCTGTGCCAAGCTGTGGTTTTGAGTGCAAAATTACCAAAAAATACACACAAGTTATTAGATCAGCAGCTGATAATCAGCTGTTGGGAAATCCCTTTTATTTTAAGCAAGTCTCAAAGTCAGAACACAATCGTAATGAATAACAGCTTTACATTTTTATAATTAATTATTATTATCTGCTGCCCCGTTATTATCCCCTCCTCCTCGTTCCCTTCTCGCCTCTGCCAATCTCCTCCTCCTGTCCTGCGCCATTTCCAGCAATATCCTCCAACGTCTGTCCCGCCACCTTCTTAAAAACTTGCAAAGCACTTTCAACTCGTACTTAAGGGCCAGTTCCAGGAGTTTGAAGATCACCACCATTCTTCTCCAGTCAGCATGCAAAGTCCCGGTTTCCAGGTACTGAACCAGTACCTCCAAAGTCGTCGACGAAGTATTCTCTAGATTTAGGACGTCCCTGGCCTTATCCTCTTCCAAAATCGTTTTTAGAGCCGGACTCCTAGCCATAAGAAGATTTCGTGTCACCCAGAACTTCTTGCCTTCCTTGGACACCAGCTTGACACAGGGAGGTTGGTTCAGGCCCCGGATTCCTTCGGTGTCTTCCTTAAACTTGGCAGCTGCCCGTATCTTGAAGTCCCTTAACACTTGGGCCAAGGTTTGATCCTGTGGTGCTTGTTCGGCGTTTCCAGCCACAACGGCAGCCATTTTCTGAAAATTAAATTATTAGCCAGAACCAGTTTTAACTGCTATAATGAACAGAATAATTAGTAATTAATTACCTGGCTTGGAAAATCCAACAGAAACTTGATAAAGGTTTTATTCTCCTTGAAAATTTGATTGAGTGCGCAACTTTGATGAATAATGAAGTGCTTGATTCACTGATTGATTTAATCCAAACTCTAAGCACATGCACCAACACATCTAAACCCTGATCAGGAACCAGCAGGTTGTCAACAGGTTTATACTAGATTGAGCAGAATCCTACAACAGAAAGCTCTTGTTTGGCTTCAAGTTTCAAGGCCAAGCCAATCCTAAATTTTATTTCGAGCCTTTTTGCCTAGAATGGTCTACTAAAAAGTTAGCCACTTTAAATTAACATTTTATTAAGTATCCCAGATACTTGATAGTAAACGTACAAAAATGCATGCTGAAGCTGGATGGATAATGATTATCAGAATATAATTTATTTGTACAAAAATTACTAAGTAACTTATTAACCATAAAACAGTTCCGAAAGCTAGACTCTGACCATAGGAAACATTTTGCTGGATAATTTATTCACAAGAAAAGAAGAAAGCACCAAAAATTCCAAGTTGCATTTGCCATAAAGGCTCTTCCCAACTATAAGCTAAGACGCCATTTCCATAAGCACCGAATACGTTCCCTTAAGGTCCTCCAAATCGCAAAGGTTGACCAACACCTTCTTCAAAAACTCCACAAGAACTAGCAACTCGTAGTCCACTGCAGCCTCGCACAACTCAACGACCACCTCAATCCTTCTCCAGTCACCATGCAAAGCACCCGTCTCCAGGTACTGGACCAACACCTCCAAAGGTTTGGAGGAAAGTTTCCTCAGGAAACCTTGTCCAGGATCCAGCAGAAATTTGATAACGGATTGATTCTCCTTGCAAATTTACTTGCGTGTGCAAACTTGATGAATGATTTTAATAGCCAACGTTGGACATCTTCGGTAACGTTTTAATACCAACTATAATCAGTAAACTAAACTTAGGTTAAAACACTAAAATTGTAATAGTTCTGATGCAATCTTATCCAGCATGATTTTCTTTATTATGAAAACAGGATGCATGCAATAAGTTCAATGAACACATGACATTATATAATATGCAGTTAAAATACCAAATTTATTTACTAGATGAATTTTGCAAAAAAATTGATAATATTTTAACTGAAAATTTTATGCAATTCGCAACTTATTTCAATATCGCAATATCTAATGAGCCAGTATGATTCACTGGTCTTGACCCCTTCCTCTTCCAAGCTGTAACCTGTCTTCAGGAACAAACCAAGTCCTACGCTCATCTCGAATGTTGTGCTTTTTCATCCACTCCTTGATCTCTTTTGCTGCCTTGGTCATTCCCAATTGCCCTGCAACATTCTTCAGTGTTAAAGCAATGTCAGACGCATCATGATCCCAGGGATCGCACAGACTGATCAGCACATCATCCAAAAACTCCACAAGCTCAGTCAATTCGTAATTCACAGCCGTTTCACAGAGTTCAGGTAGTAAATCCATGTTCCTCCAGTCGGGATGCAGTGTCCCGTCTTCCATGTACTGAAGTATCATTTCCACCGTTTTACCAGAAATCCAGCTTAGATCCAATTCCTCAGTTTCCTGTTCATCCTCCAGAATTCGCTTGAAAGTTGGACTACGTGTCATTAGGAGGCGACGGGAAACCCAAAACTTTCTTCCTTCCTTGGTCACCAAATGGATAATGGGCGGTTGCTTAAGTCCTGGAGGAAATCCCTGGCTATCCTCCAGCAGCTTGGTAGCGGCTCGGGTGTGAAATAGGTTGACTTTTCGGATGATGTCCTGCTCCTCTTGAGAAAGATTGCCATGTATGTCGTAATTGTGGGGTGGCGGAGTAAAGGGCGGCGGCGGAGCTTCAGCCATCTTATTTTGTAGAGCCAAACAGAAAAATTTGGAAAATAGGTAGGTTATTTGGAAAATCAGTCAAAAATTGTATTTTTAAATATTTTGTGGTCAATCGTAAAAAAAAATTTAATAAAAAAGTGCCAATTGACATGTGAAGCTTTCCACAGCAACGCTTACCATGCCTACGTTCACTTTACTGCTTAAGGGGCTGAGTTACACTTCTCATCGACATTTTGACAAATTGACAGCAAAAATATCATTGATTAATAGCACAAATTTTTTAACATCTTTTAAGCATGTTGTCGGTGGTTAATTGGGATTAAAATTAAACTGGCAACTTTCTGTTTCATATTTATGTTATATCTGTAGTTTATAGTTTATGACAATGACGTAAAGAGTTTTCTATTGTACTTGTCTCAACTTAATGCAACTCATAAAAAGACTACTTAAACCTTGCGTATAACCTTGTTTATCCATTGTATACTCATCTGTTTCGAACTTCGATTGTCGCTGTATTTCTTATTACCTGTAGCAAAATCAGCTTTTAATTTTTTGTGTGGCTGTCTTTAAAGTTTAGTTTTTACAGTAAAACTAATCCTCTCCTGAAACACGAAGGACTTCTTTATTATTTTATTAATGAGCTACTTGTAAACTTGATATTGATACCAGACCACAGTACCAAAATTTACCTTTCAGATCTCAGTGCTTCCATACATTTTGCTGGAAAAGGGCATGCTACATGTGTTCACCTGTCATACTCATATGAAACCAATTTCACAATGTTGTGTTTAATCCAGAAGAAATTGTCTGAGAAAAAGCTGAAGAGCACACTAGCTTACAAGTAATCTCTAGTGTCTCTGTGCCCCACAAGTATGTACAATATTCAAATGTAATGTCCATGAGGTTGGTTGCGTGTGTATCTTGTCTTTTGTATGAGAACTCTCCGTTCTCTTCTATCATTCTTCTCTTGTCCGGCGAGCGTTGAGCTGCTTGTGAAAGTCATGTCATTTTGTACAGTCTATTTAATTGAAGTAAAGTTAAGTGTGGTTAAGTGTGATTCCGTCTTGCGTCTCAGATAATAATTCCGCATACACCACATAATCTCTTAATGAAAAACTGTTTAGAATTTATCATGCCACTTGATGTAATAATAAGTTGCTTTTATTCCACTTGATCAGCTAGTAAAAAAAATGTTGACTTAATAAATTAAAACCCGCACTTTACACAGAAGGCAAATATTTGCTATTAAACTACCCGAGTGTCTAGAAGCTACAACAAAAACTTCAGTAATACATGTAACTTATTAATCAATTTGAATAATGGTCTATCACTTAAGTTCTTATCCCTTATGTATCTTATCAATCATTTTCTCAGAGGTGGCAGAATTTGATAACTATATTTTGAAATGTTTCATAATTCCGTCAGTGTACTATTACGAATTTAGACATTCAGTAAACTCCAATTATTATACATTAGCTGTTCAATTGAATGAAAGTTTGTTTACAAATCGATGTACTACTTGTAAGATGAATTGTCATACAATATTCAACTTGGTGCAAAGCCAGTTCTGAAAACAAAATGTGCTGAATCCCGTGACTGTAAGGAGATCCAAAACTGGTTTCAAAAAAGCAAAACAAGAAATCCTAATAGAGAATGCATCAGCTTGACCTGTACATGTAAGATTAATGTCAAAAAATGTTGTTATATTGCTTTATTGTTAACAGTTTAATATTTGTTGGACACTTTCCAACCAATCTTGCTTTTTAACACACAAGTTGACAATGCAATCGATAAAAAGTAATGAAGCATGAATGCAACATCAGAAATCATTGTAAAGTTGATTATATTCTAGACGTGAAACAAAATTTTATGAAAATAACTTCACTGCATTATATTGTCATATCGTTTGGTCTCCGTAATCGTACAAGGTTTGGGTTAACAATATGAGCAGCTTGAACACATTTTTCCAAGTTTTCTGCGTTCTCCTTCCAATATGGCCCATGCATCAATGTGTACAATCTCATATATTTTGGAGGCTTTTCCCACAAAATCTGCAGCTCTTTTATGAATAATTTCTCCACTGCATGTTTCATTTTGCGATATAAAATAAGCGACCCGGAGAAGGCATCAATACACATGGCAAGAGAGAGATCAACCATACTCCACGGAATTTCCATTGTCAAATGTCTATCCTGTAAATAGTAATCGGAATGATATTCAGAAGTAAAATAAATGTCCACGTATTTGTTATCCACTTCAACAGTTGTTATCTACAAGAAATAAGAAAAGTTTAATTTTGTGCAAAATTTGCTTTGATATTTTCATTTAATTACACTTTTTACTTTAGTGTACCTCGTCCGAACAGAGACTGCCATTATTGCTGAACTTCAGGGGAGCAAGCGAGTCATGGCAGTAATTTAAAAGTCCAATAATTTCGATTTCCTCTTCCGTTGTAAGATAATCTGTTTGATTTGTACGTTTACTTTGATATGCTGCTTCAAACAACACGTAGCCATCTTCTAAAAACTTTTTTGGCGCTATACCTGCACAACTTTTAAAGGCAATGCCTTTCATCTTGTTCAACACTCTAAATGATGAATGGGGAACGTTATCTAAAGGAGAATATGTGCCTGCATTTCTGATAATCACATAAGGTATTAGATTTATTTCCCATTTATGATTGTCCAAAATGTCACGATAAGAATTTGCACGTAATAAACGTGCTTCGTGGCTTTGGGATGTATTTCTGCCTGCAACGGTTGTAATTGATGTTTTTAATTTTAAAAGTTTCTCCATTTTTATAGTAAACGAGTATGTTGCTCCAATTAGAAATAATATGCCAAAAACAAACGTTTCTTTATCCATTTTTCAACTTTTGTTTCAAACGTTATCTCCAAATTCAGCCTACACAAAATTATATTTTATCTGAGTTAAGTTTTTCACATTTCATTTATAAATGTGAAACTATACACTACAACGAAAGGGACATTGTCTTATTGACAATCGCCAAAATTCCAACCTTTCAACGTGACCTTGGTTTTGGTTTCTTCCATTTTTTTGGTTAGCTAGATCAAATCCTTCAGAAAAATATACAAATTACAGGCAACCTTTTTATCTATTAATCAAACAATAGCCTTTGTTTTATTATGAAGCCTGATCACAATGAAATAAAAACCATTTTTTTTGTTTTTTTAAGTATTTTATTCAATTTCTGCAGACTCTATACCGCCCCCTTCACTCCTTGCCTGTTGTAGCATTTCAAAATACGCCAGTCGAGCCGCACTTAGCCTTCGTGTTGCATGTTCTTCCAATCTCGTGGAATTATGTCTTTGCTAATCAAGCCAGCTTTCTATCTCCTGCCTTTCCTTCTCCAAGCCAAGGTTAGTAGTTAGTTCCCACAGAACCCATGTAGTATCCTCAGCGTTCTCCCAATCGCACAAGTTGACAAGTGCACTCTTTAAAAAGTCGGCAAGTAGGGTTAGCTGGTAGTTTAGGGCCAACTGTAATAGCTCGGGTACAACATCCATTTTCCTCCAGTCAGGATGCAAGGAGCCCGTTTCCAAGTAGTGTATTAGAACCACTATAGTTTTCGAAGAACTTTTGGTAAGATTTATGACATCTGCTGCTTCATCTTTTTCCAAAATGTTTTTCAAACTCGGACTACGAGCCATTAGAAGGCGTCTTGGAACCCAGAACTTTCGTCCCTCCTTGGAGATAAGTTTGACAGAGGGCGGTTGATTCAGACCCCGGATTTTGTAGGTGTCGTGGGTAAACTTGTTAGCTGCTCGGGGTAAAAACTCACTAAGTTTTAAGCTCAGACTTTGCTCCTGGTTGATAGCTTGTTGCTCTGGGGTTAATGGTAGCCCTTCTTGAGCGTTGATGACCTCGACTGACTCAGCTTCGAGCATTTTCTGAAAATATTCCAATGAAATTTTTAGCGAATATTCAACAAAACACGTTAAACAAATAAACGCAATTTTTTGATTACGTGATTTGACGATTCAACTAAATAGAAACGATTTTGTAACAGTTTTATTGGTATGTTTGCTACGGATTTGCTCGCTTAACTTGACGTGCATTGATGAATGTTTCGTTTCGTTTCGTATAAACATTTCACATGAATGAATACCAAAACAGCAGCAGGTGTGTTGAGTATATACGACGTTATGAGCATAAACATGGTGACGACATAGCACTATGCGACGCCCAGTTCCTATCTAAAGGGGAAAGATAGTATCCAAATGAAACAAGTACCAGTCGATAGAAGACGTTTTGGTCTATTAATTTTTGAAAACCGCATGTTGGAACCCTTCCCCTTTCAGGAGTTATTAAGCGTCAAATTTGGGGTAATTTTACACAAGGTTGAAAAATGACGGGATAATTTTTAAAAATCTCATGAAATAGCTTTTAAAGTATTATAATTTGAGTTAAATAATAAAATGTTTCATGAAATAACTTCCAAAGTAGTAGTTCGTATTCACAAAAATTTGCGAATAAAGCATTCTAGTACACAAGTGGCTTGCAATGCCATTTTTTGCAAATTTTTGTAGCGCCATCTGCTAATTTGACAAACTTATGTAGCTCTTGTAATACTTTTTTTATTTCATTCTGCTTTTTGTAATATAAAACTGGCATTTTTGTAAAACCAATTTTATGTTTTCCAAACATTAAAAAAACAAGCTTTCATTGAAAATATAGTGTCGAAGTGGTAAGCAGGTAACTATACTCCACACGTTTGATTATACAAAATATTAGATATACTCAATACTCTTGACTGATTGACGACATGACATCAGCTTACTAAGATATTCATTCAAACATCCATGGTAAGCCATTGAAAAATGCTCGCTGCTAACAACGATGAGTGTCTAAGTAGTCAAAGGATCCTAAGACAAAATCTTTGATGAATGCAGTAAGTAATAATAGCCCATTTTGGCTGATTTAAGCCCACCTGGCTTCTTAAAAGCCCATTTAACCTGGTTTAGAACCCATTTTGCCGGTTTAGAACCCATTTTGCTGGTTTAGAGCCCATATTGCTGGTTTAGAGCCCATTTTGCTGGTTTAGAGCCCATTTAGCCTGGTTTAAAAATAAAGTGTACGGACGGACGGACAGAAAAACGGACAACGATATCCTAAATAGCTCTCCTGCTGAAGCAGCGAGCTAATAACTGCCGGAAAGCATAAGAAAGGAATGAAAATTAATAGCCCATTGTTCTCCAAATGAAAAAGAAAAACGCTTGAAACAAGGAAGACATCAGAAAATCGCTTTTATTCTCAATGCACGCAACATTTAAACCAATTTACAGTTATTGCAAATACTTTCAATTATTATAGGCTTCTGCAGGTGCATCATTACCCACCCCACATACCTGCCTTCTCGCCTGTTGCATTTCACTAAAACGCTCCAACCTTGCAAGAAACGCCTGTAGTCTCCTAAACAATTCATCCTTGAATCTCCGCTTATTGGCCATTGATGCTTCCAGCCAGTTTTCGATTTCCTCTCTTTCTTCCCTGAGCCCCAGCTCATAGGTAAGTTCCCAAAGAAACCAAGTGGTACCCTCCGTATTCTGGCAGTTGCACAGGTTAACCAATGCACTTTTCAAGAACCCGGAAAGCACAGACAAATCATACCATAGGGCCAACCGCAGCAATTCAGGTACCACATCCATTCTCCTCCAGTCATCATGCAGCGTACCTGTTTCAATATACTGAATCAGTATTTCCAAGGTTCTCGAGGAAGTCTTCTTCAAATTTAAGACACCGGTGGCTTCATTCTGTTCCAATATCCTTTTCAAACCTGGACTTCGAGCAACAACGAGGCTTCTCGTTACCCAGAACTTCTTCCCTTCCTTCGAAATAAATTTAACGCAGGGTGGCTGTGTCAAACCTCGGATGCCTCTGATATCTTCGACAAACTTAGTAACTGCTCGGGGGATAAAGTCCTTTAATTTTTCGCCTAGACGAAGTTGTTGCTTGATAAGAATCACACCGGGGTGTACCGGCGACTCAGGTTCCGCGTTAGCACCCTCATCGGTCGACATTTTCTTTATATAATGTAATAAGAAATGTTTGAAAATCCAGAATAAATTTTAATTTTTATCAGAAAAAAATATTTACCGGTGTTTCAAATGGACACGTTTTTGAGGAACTTGATAACGGTTAAAGTAAGCAGAAGATTAAACTGCATTTGATATAGCAAATTTGAATGAATACACAATCCAGCCTAGAACATACCTAGTAGATTGTCTTGGTTAAGTAACAGACGTCAGCTTACTAATATTTAACTTCAAGGTCAAGCCAACTAAGCCTGTGAGCTAAACTGTGATCTAAGCATTGTGGCCACCAACGTCATGAATGGTCTATTAAAATTTTATCGAGTATTTCGTTGCAAAATGACTGCATTGTTCTAATATACAATAGGCGGTTTATGTAAAATGTCTTTTTTGAAGCATGAGGTACGAAATGCATAACATGAGTGCATATATTTATATTCCTGAAAGCCAAAATTAGGTTGCCTCTACCAACCCTGAAACTGGAATGAACGCTTGTTGCTAAGTTTCATGCTTTTTGTCTCAAAGAAAATGCCGAGTTTTAAATCAATAAGTTCTATTAACTTTTAACAAGCATTTGCTTAAATTTCAGAACTGTAAACTTCATAAATTAATATTTGACGAATATCAAAAACAGAAAAACAAACTTTATTAATATTTTAGCATTGACTGACAAATGCCAAACTACTTAAATAAAGCACCATTTAAACAAATTGTAAGTAGCCCGTCAAAACAGCCTTTCTTAATAACAAACCTTTAGATATAAGCTAATGATGACAAGATACATCATCAGTTTGGAAATTCTTTTAATAGGATATAAAATAATGACAAATGGTTTTCAAAATTCTATAAATCACACATAAATCTATGAAAAATTACCAAATAAACCTCCATGTATGTCCAAGTACACAATTAAATGTACACCTGTGAAGTATTTTTTAACCAGACTAATCAGATTTCTAATTGATGAAATTTTTCTTTCAATTTTTCTTTGTCGCAATTGACAAGGGCAAGTACTTTCAATTACACCTAATCCGAATATAGCTGCGTCGATATATTTTTCGTTAATTTTCTCTACATTGATTTCTAGAAACAAAAAAGTTGTTAGGCGCCATCCACTAATGACGTCACTTTAAAAAGCCGATTTTTTGAGTGACCCACTGACCCCTGTCACTATTTTTTAACGTTGCAGGATAGGGCACTTAACAAAGGCCGTCACTTTTAATCATAGTGACCCACTGACCCTTTAAAGTGACGTCATTAATGGACGACGCCTAAGACAAAACCAATAGTTAAAACACAAATTGTTTACCAGTATACTTATTCGTATATAAATTTGTGTTCGCTTTCTGGTTCTAATTTCTGCTGATCGGTTTAAGATCCGTCGTTATATAGAATATGATGGGAATAACACTTAGTTTGGTCCTACCATCAAAAGTCTTAACAACTACATATATCCAAAAAAAACTTTTGGTGACATTCAACCTTTTATAATTACCTAGAACGTGGCTTACGTAAATTTTAATTGTTTTTGATGTGTGTAGATGCATTTTGCATAACGTTCAAAAGCATTCTCACTCGGAGGGGATCGAAGAGTGTCACAAAAGGTCACAACGATTGCAATTTTTGTACAAGCCACCTATATCATGCGGCACGTGTTTATACATCTGTTTTGGACCCAGTTAACGAATCCTAAGTTCATTTTTCAAAATTGTATGTTTGTCATAACAGTTGTTATGCTTCAAAGGCTCCAGAAGCCGCATTTTTCAGTGTTTTTGAAAAATACTTTTTACAAACAATTTATAGCATCATAATTCAAACGTTTCTGAAAATTAATCCAAAAGGTCATCTTAAAGGTCAAAAGTTGACGACTATTTCAATTTATTTAAACTGGCCTATGGCATGGGATACATGGTTTTAATCAACTTAACTTAAATCCATTTGTCAAAATGTGTAACGGTTACACTGTAACCGTTTGGCCGTTAAAGCCGAATAAGATGGAATGGTTCAGAGTCCAGATTTCAATTTAAAGCAACAATCAGTCAACAGTATCTATCTTAAAATAAACAACAAACTGTTCCGAAATTCCTTTTTACAATTACTTCCCTTTTATTCCTCAAAATAACACATTCATGTCACTCAAAATCACAAATTTTCAATCTGCATTGTTTCGTCGTCTCTGTTATTCCGCAACTTGCTCCTCTAAACGTAAATTCTCCGCAACTAACCGCCTGTGCCTCAGAAAGTCCAGCTCACGTCGCCGCATGGCCATCTCATTACTCATCCATGACACAATCTGCCGACAAGTCTCCTCCCATTCAAGCTTAGCCGCCACTCCCATCAAAACCTTACAGGTGCCATTAAGATCCTCCGAATTGCACAAGTTAACCAGCACACCCTTCAAAAACTCCACAAGAATTGGCAACTCTAATTCCACCGCCGCCTCACACAACTCAACAACCACCACAATCCTCCTCCAGTCCCCATGCAAAGTACCCGTTTCCAGGTACTCCACCAAAACCTCCAAAGTTTTGGAGGAAACCTTGCCCAGATTCAGAGTATCCGTTTCCTCCCCCTCCTCCAAAAGACGCCTTAAAACTTGACTCCTGGCAAGAAGGATCCTTCTTGGCACCCACATCTTTCTACCCTCCTTGGACATCAACTTGACAGTCGGAGGTTGCTTCAGACGTTGGATGTCCTTGGTGTCCTCCTTGAACTTGGCAGCTGCCCGGGGTAAAATGTCATTCAGTTTTTTGGTCAATGCGTCCTCTTGCTTTGACCGTTGATGCTCCCGGTTTAACTGAACCGCATCGTTCATGTTGGCCATTTTCTAACCTTCCAAGAAAACCCAAAATTTAATTAAATTCAATTACTACCTCCTTTAAAATACATTTCTATAAAATTACCCTCCTTCTCAGCTACAGAAACCGGAACAAAACTTAAGACCTGTTGAACAGTTAATTATTCCAGAAATTTAGGTAACCGGCTGAAGATTTTGGGGGTGTTTTTGGGTGCCAAAATGAAAAAAAATGCACACAAAGTTATTAAGTTGGCTTGAAATGAGCACCAAGCGGTGAATAATTTTTAGAATGGCTTTATTCTTAATCAGGAATTAATAAATAGTTAGAACATGATCAATAATGAATAACAGCTTTACATTTTTATAAATAATTTAATCATTATTATCTGCTGCCCCATTATTAATCCCTTCTTCCCGGCTTCCCCTCACCATCTCTTCAAAGTACCTGTGCTCCTCCTCCACCCTTTCAGAAAGTTCAGAAAGTAGGTCCAGAATCCTCCTCAGGTTCGAGGTCTTCCAGCATCTCAAGAAATCGGAAAGCTCTTTCAACTCGTACTTAAGGGCCAGTACACTCAGTTCGGTTATCATCTCCTCCCTCCAGTCAGCATCCAAAGTCAAAGTGCCGGTTTCCAGGTACTTAATCAGTACCTCCAAAGTCCTCGAGGAAGTCTTGTCCAAATTTAGGACATCCGTGGCCTTATCCTGCTCCAAAATCCTTTTTAAAGCTGGACTCCGAGCCAGAAGAAGGTTTCGTGTCATCAAGAACGTCTTGCCTTCTTTGGACACCAGCTTGACAAAGGGAGGTTGGTCCAGGCCCTGGAGATCTTGGATGTCCTTTTTAAGCTTGGCAGCTGCCCGGAGATTAAAGTCCTTTAACATTTGGGCAAAACCTTGCTCCTCGTAGTTGGCCAACTGCTCTGGGGTTATTGGCGGCCCTGGATCGGCATTCACTACCTCAACATTCATTTTCTGAAATTAATTATTTTTCAGTTTAGAACCAACTTTAGCTGCTAAAAATATGTACAGATTAATCAATAATTTAATTACCTGACTTGCACAAATCCAACAGAAATGGGACAATAGTTGAATTTTCTGGGAAGTTTGATAAATAATTATTGATTCCGATTGATTTTAACCAAAATCCAAGCAGTAGCATGAACAAAATTCAGTTCAGCACGTGAACCCGTCTTGTCAGCAGGTTGGCTAGAATGAGCATTGACGACAGAATGCGTTGGTTTGGCTTAAAAGTCATGCCAATCCTAAATTTAATTCTGAGAATTTTCGCCAAGAATGGTCTACTAAAATGTTATCCGATTTGATTTTTAACCTAATTATTTCTTAATTGTATTATGAATACACCTACTGATTGATTTAATAATTTACTAATTGTAAGTATCGCTCAGAGATACTTGTTAGTTTTTATTCCGGCCGTCTGGCAGATTACAGCCAAACTTGGTGTACGGTTACTACAGCACCTCTGCCACAACCCGATTGAATATCAGGTCTTTAGGTCAACTCTAAGGGTCAGAGGTCGCAGCAATTTTTTAAAAAAATTATGAAGGGACCTATGACATGCGACACATGATTTTAGGTCAGTTTTTGACCAGAATTGCAAATTTACAGTCGGTTTGTTAAAATTTGTATGCTTTAAGGTCCCGAATAAGACTTTTTTAGCGATACTTAACTATGCTTTCGTAGAGTTTATTTCCAGTGCTTTGAACAGCTAATTGTTCCAGTAATTTTGATGACGGGCTTAATACTTTCCAACCTAGCTTTCCTCCGTAAAGATTGATAATGGATGAAGCTTTGGTTTTAGGTGCGAAAATGACCAAAAACATAAGTTATTAGATCAGGTTTTGGCTAGGAATAGGCATTCAAGCGGTGAATAATTTAGAGCGGATAAAAAAGCATAAAAACAATTACAGTTCATCGTCCATTGCTCGTCTTGTAAGAAATTAAGACATCGCATTTATTTAAAACAAGTCTGAACACAATCAAGATGAATAACTTTACATTTTTATAATTAATTTAAATATTATTATCTGCTGCCCCAACATTACTCCCTTCTCCGGCTTCCCTCATCGCCTGTTCAAATCTCATTCGAAAAAACTCCCCCCTCCCAACTGTCAGGTCAAGATGCTCTCTCAAGCGCCTTTCCTGCCTTCTCCTCCTCATCATTGCCACAATTCTCTCCATCCAGTTTAACAAAAACTCGGAAAGCACTGTCAACTCGTAATTAAGAGCCAGGTCCAGGAGGTCGGGAACAACCTCCATTCTCCTCCAGTCAGCATGCAAAGTCCCGGTTTCCAGGTACTGAATCAGTACTTCCAAAGTCCTCGAAGTAACCTTTTCTAGATTTAGGACATCCATGGCCTTATCCTCTTCCAAAATGTTTTTCAAACCTGGACTTCGAGCCAAAAGGAGATTTCGTGTCACCCAGAACTTCTTGCCTTCCTTGGACACCAGCTTGACACAGGGAGGTTGATTCAGACCCCGGAGTCCTTCGGTGTCATTTTTAAACTTGGCAGCTGCCCGAGCCTTAAAATCCCTTCCCATTTGGGCTAAGGTTTGCTCCTGAGGTGCTTCCTCGTTACCAACCACAGCGGCTGCCATTTTCTGAAAATAAAAAATAATGACCGGTTTTTCTTTCAGTCCAAAACCAATTTCAACTGCTTAATGAACAGAACAATTAATATTTTAACTACCTGACTTGTACAATCCAATAGAAACTTGATAACGGTTTTATTTTCCTTGAAAATTTGATTGTGATTGATTGATTTAACCCAATAAACTCCAAGCACATGCATGAACACATGAAATTCCTACCCTACCTAACCAGCTGGATTGGTAGGTTGAGCATCCGACGGCAAAATACTCTTGTTTGGCATCACGGGGTGCCGTTACCCCAGCACCATGAACGCATTTCCCCAGCACCATGAAAAATCATGTCCCCAGCACCACGGTTCCAGCACCACGGAAACACTTCTCCAACACCATGAACACATTTCCCCAGCACCACGGTTCTAGCACCACGGAAACATTTCTTCAGCACCATGAACACATTTTCCCAGCACCACGTTTCTAGCACCACGAAAATCATTTCTCCAGCACCATGGTTGTAAACCAAAACTTGAAATTTCTTCATTTTTCACTTGGGTTCAATTTTTGAAGATTTATGACGATTATGCGATTTTTACTAGGGTTTGGGTTTCTGTACACTTTTGTAATTTTCGCTAGAGTCTTTGAAGATTTTGGGGATTTTCACTAAGGTTGAATTTTTAAAGAATCTTGACGATTTTTACGTGGGTTGAATTTTTGAGGATTCTTGACGATTATACGATTTATACTTGAGTTTGGATTTGCAAAGAATTTGCGCGACTTTGACTTGGGTTTAGATTTTCGACCATTTTGAACTTTGAATTGGGTTTAATTTTTTATGTTTTTTTGGGTTAAGATATTTTATGATTTTTTGGGTTTTGACTTGGGTTAAGATATTTTATGATTTCTGGGGTTTTGACTTGGATTAAGATATTTTATGATATCTGGGGTTTTCACTTGGGTTAAGATATTTTATGATTTTTTTGGGTTTTGACTTGGGTTAAGATATTTTATGATTTCTGGGGTTTTCACTTGGGTTAAGATATTTTATGATTTTTTGGGTTTTGACTTGGGTTAAGATATTTTATGATTTCTGGGGTTTTGACTTGGGTTAAGATATTTTATGATTTTTGGTGCCTGTAGTTTTGTTGTAATTTTTAACCTAACCTAACACTACCTTACTTTAAATAATTAATTACATAATTAAAACGATTAAATTGTCAAAAACGACTTATATAGGTTAACTAACTAGTTGTGCGTGTGCGTGTCTTGCTTCTCCAACCCCTCTAATATTTCATGTTGCTGTGTGGTGCTGGAATCGTGGTGCTGGGGAAATGCTCTTTCATGTTGCTGGGGAAATGTGTTCATGTTGCCGGAGAAATGTGTTCATGGTGCTGGAGAAATGATTTCCGTGGTGCTAGAACCGTGGTGCTGGGGAAATGTTTCCGTGGTGCTGGAGCCGTGGTGCTGGGGACATGATTTTTCATGGTGCTGGGGACATGATTTTTCATGGTGCTGGGGAAATGTGTTCATGGTGCTGTATTTACCCCGCCGCATCACGGTCAAGGCAAAACTTTATTCTCAGGATTTTCGTCAAGAACGTGAAGAGTGGTGTACCAAAATGTTACTCAATTTAATTCAACAATTTTATTAGTTTAGACAAACGAAATTTGGATAGTATTCATTTCGTACATTTTGTCTGTTCCGGGTTTCGTCCGTCACCCATTTGAAATGGAATTTTTCAATTTTGTTTTTCTCTAAGGCGCCATCCACTAATGACGTCATTTTTTTAGGGTCAGTCAGTGGTCTGTCAGTGACGACTAGTGACATGGTGGGTGTGTGGCTAATTTGAAAAGTGACGTCACTACCGTACCACCAAATATTTAAATATCTGCCATTGAATTCCTCTAAAGAAAAACACAGTTATCCTCTTTGGATTTCTGTTTTATCTGAAAATATTATTGTACCGGTTTAGTTTGGCTTTCTGTGTCTAGCATGCTTGCAAATTGAAAGAAATGTGCTCAGTAATTAATGCCGAAATCGTGCTAAAATTAATTTTGTTATCTTTGCTACAATCTATCCAAGAAACCCTCAGACGATGAAAAAATGCAATTGAGGCTCAATTGCATTTTCAATTATTGAGCCTTTCAGAAATAACACTAATTTTTAATCCCAGAGTTCTAGGGTATTTAACAATAAAATAGTTTGCAATGTGATATACTTAACTTTTGAAACTTCATCATAATCAATCTTAAAAAATTGAGGTTTCAATTTGTGTTGTGTATGTGACCCCACGTAACCTCCGGAGACATGACAAGTGGGGTCAGTGATAAATTGAAAAAGTGACAGCATAATGACAGGGGTCTGTCAGTGGTCCAAAAAATATCGATTTTTAAGTGACGTCATTAGTGGATGTGCGCCTAAAGGGTATTTCATAACGGTGTATCGGGCCTTGTATAAAAAGATTTTTACAAAAAACAACCGAGGGCGCCCAAACTTTAAAAAAATAGATTCCATAGACCCTAGTGCAACTCCTAACATCAAAAATTGTCTTCAACATACGCACTCTGGTGACCAAAATATAAAAATGCCATAACTCTAGTCTCTTAAGACTTTTTTGAGTTTTGGAATAGGTTTGAACGAAGTCTGGTGTTTTTGTATGCTTGGCTAATTATTATTATTTGGCAGATCTTGGTTCGTTCCCCAGTTGCGCGCGACATTTTTGGGAACTGCATAATATAAATTATTACTATAATAATATGCTAACTTTCCGGAATAATTATTCATCCTTAATGTAAGTATTATTTTGGAAAATCATTTTGTGATAAATGAATATTAACTTTTTTTGGGTTAAAAGTTAAGTTAAAAATGCTGACGACGGATACAAAGTACTTGCATATGTGTTCATTAAAAAAAATGTCAGGTGACGTCCATACAAACTATTTATTCAGATAAAAAGTTAAGTGACACAATTAAAGAATAATAGACTGTTTCAAAAAGCTGGCTGCTTATATATTCCGTGTGACATTTGTAATCAAAGTATTTTACAACATGTTATGTCCAAACTACATATTTTTCTGCCTAACATTCGACAGAATAAATTACGACACTAACTGTTAGTGACTAACTATACCATTTTGTTAAGTATATTTCTAGTTAGTGTTACAACAAACTTAACCTAACCATTTCCTACATATCTATGCTAAAATCTCTAATGGTCTTTAGACTTTTAAAATGACGACGCAGCTTTAATTACAGGTTTTCGTGCAATTTCGGCTCCGTTTGTTCAATTTTTTCAAAACCCTTGTTTTTTGTTTCTCATATATAACTGCTAGTTTGCTATTCAATATGAGTAGTTTGTAAAACCATTTTATACATTTCACCCAACGTGCTTGTGTTTCCGGTAGAATATTGAGCAACCTGCTTTGTCTCCTTTTTAGAAACATACAATTTTAAGTTTGTTTTCAAGAAACGCAAAAATCAAAGAAGCCACCATATAGTTAATCGCAATGACAAAACAAAGCACTGCTATATTTGCCTTTTCCTTTACCTCCGACTCAGTTTGCATTCCATGTTCCTTCTTCATTTGTAACATTGTTTTGTGCACAAGAGCAAATTGTATATATTTCTGGCACCACTCAGTTATTCCGGTTTGAACAAAGTGCTTTATTCGTACATGCACAACGTTAGGGTGTTGTCCAAACAAACTGTAGCCCATTAGAGATTCAAGCACCATGTCCTTTCCGAAGTACTGAGGCATGTTGAGCCTACTCATATTAGTATGTACTATGCGGGCAAGATTTTCATTCAGTATAACGGCCACTCTGTTGCATTTCGTCAGCTGGGGATATACAAGTTTGCGGTAATCAAAATACCAAACGTCCTTCTCTTGTAAATGTGATATGTTCTTCCAATATGGAAAAAGTTGTGAGTTCTTTACAAATGATTTGGTACTGTTTGATAATTCGTCCATTATATCTTCCAGGTTGTACCACGGTTGCCTTCGCATCAGCATAATACTAAACCATAAGTCTGACACAACCGGAAACGCTTCATGGGGAGTTTTCAGTCGAAACTCTTCCGTAATGCTTGCTTTTACATGTTTAGCCAGACAATCAACCTCAAAACGTATTAGCTTCTCTGGTAAAACATAGACCTTGAAATTATTGCGAACCAGATCGTCAAACCTATCGAAAGGAACAAGCGGAGCTTTTACAGTCAACCTGTGAATATTTTCACCTTTGTAGCCATTACTTAGTACCAGCAGAACCAGCGGAATGAAATACATTGCAATGCACAACTTCGGGCTTTTACGAATGTATGACAGCTTGAATACATTGGAGCCTTGTTCAAGCAAAGCTGCAAAACACTTACAAAATACACTGCTCGATTCGATTGCAACATCAACCAGGGTACCATCTTGCTTTAAATAATAGCCGGTTAAAATAGAAATAACAACACCTGTTATTACCATCAACAACCACGATGTATTATCAAACGCTGCCAAGAACTCTCGAGCAGAAATTACCCATGTCTGTCGCTCGTAATGACAAGAAATAAATCTAAGGCGCCTACTATATAGAACTAAAGATGTGTGCTGAAATTGGGCTAGGTGCTCTTTAGTTTCACGCCACAAAGCTATCCGTAGATTTGGAGAAAATTGTCGACCGTTTGGACATTTTGAAACAAAAATAGTCTTTTTCTTGTAGAGTCTGGGGTCAAACTCTACAGTGTAAGACAAGTTTGCTTGCTGGGGAAGCATAAAATAAAGCAAGTGTGTGCCATGGAGTCCTGAAACGTATTCTTCGTTATGTAGCGCAGTTTCCAAAATATAGCGCCTTAATTTTTCAGCGGATACGTAATTAGACTTTTTCCTTGTGTATTTTGTTGCTTCAGGTGGAACCACTATTTCTATATTCATATAGTCGATTTTATCGTACTTGGCAATATTTCGATTTAGTGACTCAAAATTGGTAGGAAACTTGTATGTAGAAGGTTTTAGTTGACAACTTTTCACAAGTGTGACCATATTTGCAAATTAAGTGCATCCGAATATTGTTTGTAATGGTTTTGTCGATTAGCAAGATTGAGTGATATGGTTGAACATAAGCCGGCGAAATGTAGGCAGAGTCAAACCATGCATGATCAAAATGCTTAAGTGATTTTAAAACAATCACCGTGTAAACATTTGCGGTTGTAACGATGTCCGTTTTCCACCCGTAATCCTTTGCATATAAATGGTCGTCCATTATCTTCGGTAGTTTTACATACACGACGTCTTCGTGATTATTATCGTCACCGAACCAAGTAAATATTCGTTTACTAGGAGGATACAAATACACATCAATCCTACAATTGCTCGTACGCTTACTAGCATACCGATACTGGTCAGTGGTTTCGTTAAGCAATTTATTTTTTGTAGTGGAGTAGTAATATCCTTCTAATGCACTTTTGTTCATGAAGTGAATTTCAAATGGGAATGCAAAGTCGATGTTATAAACGCTAAAAAATCTTGTCAGAATTACTGGTGCTTTTATCAAACTAAAGTTCAGATTAAGTCCCCAAAAATTTGTTATCCCTACTACACAATCAGGAAATAGGTTAAAACCTTTTGGTAATGTCATCCGAAAGTGATGTGGTTATAGCTACAGCTAAAACAGCCAATGTGTTTAAAATTAGAAGCGCTATGCAGTACATTTTAAAATCGACTCACTAATTACTTGAAAAATAGGCTGAGTTGGCTAAAATAAAATTGTGATACAATTTGTCTCTGTGTCCGTGCAATAAATTAATATATTACTGATATAGTCTTAAACAAATTAACAAAATCTAGTTTAAAATATGAGAATTTCTTCGTCTTTATAAGAATATTTGAAGAATTTTTTTAGATAGATAGTTTTGCTTCCCTGAAAGGAGTAGGCAACCAAAGATAGAAATTCTAACGTAACGTATCCTTAATCGAATGTGCTGGAATATGGACTAATCGATTTTCATGTAAGCATTTGTTTCAATTTGCTTAAATAATTAAAAACCTGTTAATTAGTTTTTTCTAAATCACCACTACATTTCCTTTTAAATTTGCACTTTCCGGTTGCTCATTGTCGTCCTGATTCACGTAGTCAGGTTGTGTACTTCCACCCAGCCAGTTTATTATTCCACTTTCTTTAAAACGCAATATTTCGTGAAGCACTTTTGGCGAAACTTAACCCTCAATTTTTAAGCCGACATTAATTTGGCTTAGAATTTCCGTTCCTAAGGAAACCAAGCTTAACCCTTTCCGCTTTAGGGCTTGAGTATAATTCACACTTTCTTTTTCTGAAAATACAAATGCAGTTTTGTTGCACATATGCAGGGCATTTAAGTAAAGTTCTTTTTCTTTTTGGTAGAACAAACTTTCATAGTCCGGTCTTTGAGTTTTATTTGGATGAAAATTACGAAACTTATACGCAATTTGTTGCAATACATTTACTAAACCAGGATGGATTCTTGAATTGTTGTACAATCTTTCAAACAAAATTGCTCTTGATGAGTTATTGCTTGCAGAAACTTTAGAATAAGCAGATCTTGTGTTTGCAACCAAGTGTGAAACTTCAATTCTATAGTCTAAATAGAACATTTCATAACCAAGGCTTTCATTACTACGGATATATTCACCATGCCAAGCTATAATTAGTGGCAAGGGATACTCCAGCTTCCTTGGCAAAATAAGTTTGGATACTCTGTTGTATATACTAATGTTATTAGCCAGCAATTGATCAAGCGTCTTGTATAAAAGTGGTTTTCTAGGCAAAACCATTTTGTATACGTTTTGGTTGCGATAAGCATTGCTGAGCACAAGAGCACCTAGAACAAGACCTGACAACAAAAGTCGAAACTTTGGATTATTTGCCATTTCCGATTGATACGGAGAACCTTGTTCAACCAAAATTTTAAAAAGGCGAAACAAATTGTCGTGCCAAAACATAAGTTTTCTTCTCGTAAAGTAGTTTTTGCTTATAACTGCACTAAGAGTTATATTATAGATAGCACAATACTCAGCCATACAAATTTATCAAATATGCTAACAAACTCTTCAAATGGAAACATTGGCAGGGTATGGTTGCAACCCCCGTTGACCACAAGTTACAAATCTTAGGCTATCCACTGCGCTATCTACCACAAGCTGATTACTGCTAAAGTACTTTGAAGTTTTTTCACCAAACTCTACATAGATTTCAATAAACTTGAGGCTACCTCCTGAATAAAGTTTGCGTGCCCCTTGTGGAAACTGCTCAAATGTACATTTACCATACCACTGGAACGACGCAGTTGATTCGTTTTTAATTATTTGAACCACTAAACTAAGTAATGCGCTATAAAACAACTGCGGTGGATTATTTATTTCTAGTTTGTAAAATACACATTATAAAATTTCTTTTAATAATATATTAGTAATTTATAAATTTGAAAGACGATCTCTTACCAATATATCGTTGACTACCATATGTTTTAATTATAGCATTACATTCGGATAGTTGAGCAAGTTTAATTAGAACGCTACGATCTTCAATTTGCATTAGTAGAAATACATGATGACTTAGCCTGAAGTCGTTGTGATTCCTTGCAGTAAAATACAGCTATACAAACCAGAACCTAATAAAAATAAAATCCAACACTAGGAAGGGAATTCCCGCCACTAGTGCTTTGCAGATGGGACCATTTGAACGTCCCATAAGCAATGCATTAGCGGCGGTAATTCCCTTCCTCTTGAACGTCTCTTATACCTTTTCTAATTTCTGACAGTACATCCATACGTAAACATAAACATTAGTTGGCAAGGGCTGAGAAGTACTGAAAACTAGAAGATTAAATTGCGGTATTGTGGTAGGCATAACATTATATAGGTTGTCATATTTTGGCGTTCCTCTATAATAAAAGGTGCGTACGCCAGCAAGTTCAAAGCTCAAGAGAGAGAAGTGGGGTTGAAATAAAAGCAAAGTGTTATAGGACATAGGCTTGTCCCACTTGTGCGCAAAAATTTGTAATGCCAAGTGATCAGAAACAAGAAAATCTATCAGAGTTGGATTTAGCGTAAAAAATATTATATTGCTTGTTAAAGCACTTTATCATTTTAACAATTTTCTTTCTTCAAATACTGTGTTGCTTAGTATAGCTGAATTCTTGCTTTTTGTATAAGTTGTTTTTGTTGCTTTAATATTCTGTGTTCATGTGGGATGATTCAAGGCATTGCAAGACTTTCTGTATATTATTGGTAATGCCTGTGTTCTGAATATCTGAATTGTCCATTTTAGTATGTTTTGATTAATGGTTACAGTTTGACATACGTATTTGATGTCTTTGTTTTTTGGAATTATTTGTTAAAGAAGGGGTTACCCTCTCTTTCTGTCTTATTGTTGGAAGTCAGCTTTTTGCGTTGAACAATTAAGACATTAGTAATATTAATACCCAATAACGACCCAGCAATCATCCATCGATGCAAGTGATCACTAGCCAGTTTTTCAGGAAATGGATCACCCTAAATCTAATTTTGGTCGGCCGTCAATGCTTGTTTACTTGTGAATCTTTGAAACAGATTAACTAACAGTAAAAACAACTGCCATTGATCGAGCAGCGCAGATTTTAAAATTCTCAAACAGTCGTGAAAATTCCGTGTGGTCGGCCTAAATTGTAATTATAAAGAATGCTTTTAGCGATACTAAAGCTAGGCTTGTATTAAAAGATCTTCATGATGATAAAGAATTGAGCTTCGGCAAACAATTTAGGCTAAGGTGCAATTAAAAAAGTAATTATGACAATGTGGCTCAACATCAATATTGAAAGCATTAATTACCGGAATCAAATGAGAGATATCCCAGTAGGTTTGTAGGGTAATACGTTCTAAGTTTATGCTGAAGCTCCGCTCTGAAATCAAGATCAAATACTGTTGTAGGATTGACGCACTATTGTAGGGCGCCAACGTTGACAAGTTTTATTCATCCTAACGAATATCATGCAACGCATCAAATATTGAGACTGTTGGGCGCTATACATTGTTAAAAGCCACAAGAATGGACATTAAGTATTTAGTTGATTGACATAAATCTAAATTGCAATTAACTCAAGAAACTTGACTTATGTAACGGAAAGACTTAAATTATTTTTTATGGCAAAACCTAAGCAAAATAGACAAACATAACTCCTGAACCACAAAAAAAATTTATTTCGATTTACATTGAATGGCATTGAAAATTCAGTAAAACTTAGTACAAACACTTGTTAAACATGATACTTTATTTGTTAAGTTTACCAATTTTGTTTTTGCAATTAAATATTGTTCATTTTCAAAGTGGGAAATGTTCACAAAAACACGTTTGCAACGAGATATTGATTTTGAGTTCATTACTTCATGAGAATCAAATTTACAGTTATATCAGTAGCCAGATTAATGCCCACCAGCGCAGTTGACTTATCAGCAAAGTTAACTGAGCCAAATTTAATCCTAATCCTGTCAAAACTCCGATAGATTTGTTTCCTTAGTTTCCTCTCACTCCTAGATTCAATTTCCTTAAGTCTCTTATTCAGAAAAGTCTTACTTTGTCCTGACGAAGTATAAACTAGAGCCATGCCGCCAATCAAAACAGTAAAGATTATCAATCCATTGACTACAGCTACGCAAAATATTCCAGTCAGAGCCAAACTTTCCTTTACAATTTTTCCTCTAATAATCACAGTGGCACTTAAACACAACGTATCAAATACCAGGATCATAAAAACTGTTAGAATTACGTTCTGTTGCACTTCGTTAAGTAGAGTACCAAGTACTTGAAGTGTGCGATATTGTTTTACAACTCGTTTAATGTTCCAGTTTCAATGCAGACAGCCGTTAGCGTACCTGAAATAAAATTTTATATGTTTTCTAAATCGCGTCAACATGTAAAAAATGCATTTGAACTGCTTACGTTCTAATGTAATCCCTGAGTGATAAGCGAGTTGATAGCAAACAAGAGTGGATGACATCCAATGCTCACTATCCCGTAGTTTACCAAAATTACCACCAACTTGATTAAATATTTATCATATTTCCAGAAAATGTTATAGCTATTTCCACACTCAGGCAAAAGCCAGTAACCAACTAACGACGGCATACATGGTTTTGCTGTATGTATTCCAACCGTGAATAACAATGCCCAAGCTGAACCACCAAGGGCGTTTCCGTAAGCAAACAGAATCATTAGGTTTTCTCGAATTGACGTTGATGCTGGTACATCTGTGCAGGGATACAATTTGTGGTAGTCAAACAGACCGTTGACACATTGACAGATTGTTTGGGCCTTGTTTCTTAGTTCTAGAACAAACACGTAGCTACAAATATTTACGACTATTCCCAGTATCAAAATATATAATCCGGTTGTACGGCTGACTTTTTTGTCTGGAGAGTTTAGCCAGAAATAGCCACCAGCTGCTTGAAGGGCAATTAGGAGTCCGAGCAATAACAAACTAAGATTTATTTTTGTAAATTTGAAGGGAACAACGCTCATTTGTAGCTTTTTAGGATCCCAATGGATAATAACGCCACCCCAAAATCTAGCGCTGGCTGTAGTAAGCCAAAGCACTTTATGGTGCTTGTGTAGCATGGCGGTAAATTGTAGTCACAAATATTTGTATTAAACTAGAGTTTAGGTTTTCGTTTATGAAACTTCGGCTGCAAACACTTTCTCGAAACCTACAGGATATTGAATTTGAGCAAGCTGTTTAAATCAGTTTTCAAATTTTGTTAAAACATTTCTTACATCCCCATTTGACATACGATTTAAGAAATGTTAAGAAACTGGCATAAAGCACGCCTAAAATAAATTTTAGAAATATCTTGTTGAAAAATAATATAAATGGAAATAGTTGAATTTTCAGTGTGTGTGGGAAACCTGCTTACATGAAAGTAAGTAAGAATTGACATTTATGAGCCTAAACCTTCAATTGACGTAGCTTAAACAGCCCTTTTTATGTTTCGCGACACATGCCAAATAGCTTGGCAATTTATAGAATAGACCTTTTTCTTCAAACCCCTCCTTCTTCTGCTATTGCCAAAGACGCAAGTATATAAGCTTGTTTCAAGGAAAACATGTTTACAGAAATTTGTGGGTTTTAGTGGATAACAAGCCTTGCTAGCCAACCGTTGTAATTATTTCTTAAACAGTTAGTATTTTATGTTATGTATACTCTCCCCAACTCAAGTTATCTACATTATGAAACCGTACTGTTATTGTTTTATCTAATGTGTAAAATACCTAGTTATTATATGTTGTGTATTCGATTGCCTTTGGGAACAATGTATATGTATATGTGTGACTTAGGTATAGATAATTATTGAAAATTCCGTTCTAGTCAAGAAGTATTGCTTGCAGAAATAGTGTGGTTTCTGTATTACCTTTTACTGCAAGATATGTACGGGTTTAATATAACAAGAACTGTTAAATAAATGTTTGAAAGCATAAAGTTGCTGAATTATAATTGGCTTAATTTTGAACTACTGCTAAGAATAGTTTGAATATTATTGAATCCACATAAACTATAACACATTGTGAATGCGTAACACATAACATGGATATTGCTGGGCCTTGCGTGGCCGTATGGCATTTTATAATGATTATTTTTGACACATACAATCCGTAGAGGTTTATATGATTACAAGGTTATGCGATAATACGTATAGGAAAACACATTTATACCGTTACTTTTTTGTAACAGAATTCAGGAATGTTCGTATCATAAAACCCGTATAGTGGAAATAGCTTAACGTAAAATATTAGGGTATATTTGTATGAAAGCTCCTTTATGTAATACAACCAGAAACCTGAGAAACCCAAAACGGTTTCTAATTCATATCTTCTACACGACTTTCTACAAAACAATATATTTAATTTAGTTTATTGAATTGATATGTTTCTTGTGATAACTTGTGACTTAAGTAATAACAGACTGAAACATATCTGGAGATTGTAGATTCTTGCAATTTTTTATTACGCAAGTCGTCGTTTATAAAATTGTTCATACTATTACTTTTTAGAAATACTTATGCCTTAATAACTGAAGAAAACCGTCTACACATTATTCAACAAGTGTACATCTATTCATTCATCTGCAAGTTAGCTGCACTATTCAATAGAGCAAGGTCAACACCAGTTGCTGAATTTTCCCCGCATTTTGCTACGAATTGGTTCTGAGATCTAGAAATGTAAATTCTTTATTAGCGATACAATAAGAGATTTAAACCAAGGTTTATGGCTAATGTAGAAATTTAAGAATAAGTACCTTGTTTATTGAAGGCTGAAAATCTACAAATTCCAACCTTTCCAAAGATTCCATTTCAAGCAGCACAAGGCTGCAGGAAAGATCTGTGAAACCCATTTTGTTTGCCTTTGATTCCATCCAAACCTTGTAATCTTTGACAAATCGTAAGGTCTTCAACTCTGAAACAGGTTTAACAAGTATTGATCAATCAACATGGAATAACATGAACTAAAAATTAAAAGAAACTTTTTAAATTTAACTGTTTTCGACTTACTTGACAAACCTTGTAAGCTTTTGTTTCCTTCGCAGTTTAAATATACTTGTTGTAGTTTTTTATGTGACAAGTTGTACTTTTCAATTGTCAGCTTTCTTATATTTGCTTCATCAATCCCCAGAATCACGCCATCTAGACTAATTTTAGTTCAATCAAACGTAAGGGTTAATTCTTCTAAATTTTCCCAGAAAACAAGACCACGCACCCAATTTGAAAACGTTTGATGAAATTTGGTTACGTTTGGAAATGTTTGGTTAAGTTTTCCAATAATTGTTTTAGGACAGCACCGCAAATTAATTTCTTTGAGTGTGCTGCACGGCAGAATAAATTGCTCTGTTTGATTCACTCCCGCTTGTATTTCAAGTTTCTCCAAAACTGGAAGCTGTGTGGCAAATAAAAGCTTAACAGGCTTTACATTGGGGAAAACCTGTGGCTCCTGAAGAAAAAGGGAAGCTGTAGCCTTGATGCCAGTTTCTGGAAGTCCTAAGCCTTGTGCATACATGGGATGGCTCAGCGTCACCGAACGGGACGACTTTTGGCCTTGAGTAGAGGAGGGGCGGAATTTTTTACCAGTCAACAAACTTGCCATACCAGAAGCTGTACGGAGACGACCAGTAGCTTTGCTCATCACCATACCCTACACAGCAACTTACACACTCTGGTGTATCTCCCATACTAGATACTCAAATTACTTTTTCTTTTATCTAAGTAGAAAACTAGCTTAAAATGTAAAATTTCAATTGGCTAAGATAAGGTAATCTAATATGATGAGATGTACGCTATATCTGTAAAATGAATGTTAAGATTGTTCCATAGGCTGTAGCCTGAAGAGCACTGAATAAAAATCTATCTATCTATCTAGAAAGGTGTGAAGAAGAACAGGCTTTACAAAAACGCTTGAAAAATCAAATTTTTGGTCAGCTGTTAGGGAAAATGCTTTCAGTTTCTCCATTCGAGGAAATTGAAAGGAAATGCCAAAATTATCAGGTAGTTTCCAATACTCAAAGTTAAGTTCCAAAACTTCCAAGCTTGGACTTTGTACGCGTAGTAGCTTTTCCAGGTTATTTCGGTTAAAAACAATTTCAAGTTTATTCATAACTTCAAGCCGGAAGTTTATCAGCCTTAGGTCTGAGCAGGCTAATATTTCTATCAAATTGTTTGAAATTATGCCTTGTATTGTTAAATTGTTAATTTGGTGTAATTTGGTGATATTAAGTTCCTGCAGTGAAAGCGACAAAGCACCACGGTTTAAGATAGTCAATTGTTTGCATGAAGGTGCGCCTTCCAGTATGGTTTCTAGGAACTTGCTGTATTTTTGGGCTTCTGTTTTGCATCTGGTTTTCAGGCTTTTAATTTTAAAACTTTTCAATTGAGGAAAGCCAGCAGAAACTTTGGACATGTTAATATTGCAAAAACGCTCTTTCCAAATTGTTACGCTCAGTTGTTTTGCCCATCGTCCAAAAACTTCAAAACTGTTGGTTGGAATATGTTTTGGATCCAGATGTTTTTTGAAATCTTGGCAGGGGTAGTTTTCACTAGAAACTATGCACTTGAGCGGATCTGGCATATTGTCTGGATAAAACGACTGCTGTTTACATCGATTTCGGATAATCCTAACAGATTCTTCATTCCAAACACGGCACAAATGTCGACACACTTTGAGAGAGTTCAATGGAAGACACAGAAGGATCTGTTTTATTACCTGTGAAAATAAAATGTCATTTAATTTCATATAAAGGATACATTTATTAAAAATCTGATTTAATATATTGCGTACCATAGGTATTAGCAATGGATGCACTTTGAACTCAACAATATTATTTCCTTGGTTCTCCGACTCCACTTTTTTCCTTTTAAGCAAACGAGTTTGTTTCATTTTGCTTCAGGCTTGGATTAATGATGAACTATTAGATCAAGCGAGTCTTAATCCGCAAACACTCTTTATAAACTGCCACTAAATATACCAGGAAAGTATTTATAAATTTGAGAGTAAAGCTTTGTGCGGATTCGAGCTGAGTAAGATGTGTGCTGCAATTGCTACAATTAATAACTAAATTATACAGCAGTGAGGTGAAGCCAAGATTAAATATATTTTAATACTTGGAGTTTTAAATATGCCTTGGTGTAGATTACATTTGTTTAAAAAATGACCCTCCACACATACCCTTTATACAAGCAGCCAAACAACTTTAAACCCTTCTGTACCTCTCTGACGACACACTAAAAAAGCTACGTGACACTTAAAACGCTGCATCCTTTTATAGAAACAAATTCAGACAATAGACAATGTAAGCTTTCAGTAATATACAAATTCACAGAAACTCTACTACTGGTTATGCGGTGTATGTTGGGAGTTTTAGGTAGTTCTTGGAAGGATTAGGCCCACCATTTTTGAACATAATTTTAAGACATTGAGATTACTGCATCGGATTTTTACCGAACAATGGACTTGAGAGTACATGAGAACATTTGCATGTATTGTTTGAGTTTTGGACATTGTACCTTTTTTCTAGGAATACTGAACAAAAAAATTTACAATCCCTGAATTTAGATAAACGTGCATACAAGACACAAGCACATTAGCAATAAGCATTATCCCTGCATTTTGATACAAAATTCAAATACCAAGGTATAATAATGCTAAAATACCTCCTTACATTTTACAGTGCATCAAAACAGAATGATGCAAGAAGATATAAAGGTTGAGGCAATCCAGGCATAAGGCCGAGTACAATTGCGCCAAATGATTGAATTTACATTACCGGGCATTAGATTTTGTTGGGATCTTTTGAGTTTTAGGTTATTTTGGGAAGAATTAGACATTCAAAGGTTGACATGAATATTTTGTGCGAGGAACCTGAATTTACATGTATGTATGTATGAAATTGTTCTTGACAATATGCTTGGTCAGAATCGCACCAATTTGGGTACAGTGAATCTATGGGTCATAGTAAGTAGCCCTGTTGACTTTGAGCTAGATTGCTCATCCCCCTGGGGTAGTTGGGGAAGGTCCCTGACCATAAAACTTGTCAGAATCACACCAAATTTGGTACAGTGATTCATTGGGATATGAGAAATAGCGTATTGGTTTCAGAAAATCAGACAGACAGATACTCAATTGTCTCACTCAGCTACGTATTTCAAATGATCATTAATCGGTTTATTTGTTTAATATTACCTAAAATGATATTTGTTCAAATACTAGATTTTAAGGCGCATTAATAAAAATTCCAAATACAAATCAGTGCTGGTTTTTAAAAGCTCAGCGATGAAAAGTTAAGGTGACACCCCAAAAAACTGCGTCATAACTGAATATAAAACTTAATCAAAGAATTAAATGAAAATTCAAACTGGTCAATTTTTGCGTCTTGGAGTTTTATTGACTTAAGCATGGCAGAAAGTATGTTAATCAAACAAAATGTGTGAATATATATCTCAGCAGCTAGTTCCTTGTATTCAGTGAATAATTGTCCCCATAAAAAACAAATAAACTAAGATAAATTGACATTGCTCTCAGTCATTTGTTGAACATGTTTTTATTGCCAGTTCCGGAGCAAATTGTTTGAAGCTGGGTAAAGATTAGCGTGAAATGATTCGACGAATGGCATTAGCACGAGTCATTTTGTAGTCTGTAAAAACGATTTTCTTATCAGGAAAAAATGGATAATTTTTGTAAACATTGTTAGGTAAAATGTGCATGAAATGTTTCGGCTGCAATTGGACAATTTTGGATTGAAGCAAGAGAGAAATACATTTTTGTTGAATAGCAAGACCATACTGTTTGGAACTGAGCGTAAAATTATATGCGCTTTTTTACTGAAAACGTAATGCGCATATCAATATAGTTATAAAATCCATAAAAAACAAAATTCATAATACATTTTGACAAATGCATTGCACAGGATGCGAGGGATAAATTGTGACATCAGTCAAAGTCAGTATTGAAGTCAATAAAATGAAACAAGAGCCAGATAAGAAGAGATTATTGATATTTATGTATGAAAAGTGTTCTTTTCTGGCACTACATACATGGCACAAAAAGAGAACAGCTCAAACGCACTTGTCTTGGAATGATTGAATGGACATTGCTTTATCTCAAATAGATACATAAACTGACTGAAAGGAGTGAGTATAAATATAATATATAACAGCATTTCATTTTATTTTTTATATTTGACATAGAACTTATAAATTGACAAGCGCATATTTCTGAAATAAACAATTGGTCATAAATATAACTATTATGAGGTTGCTATTATGGGATAATTCTTGGTATTAAGTTAATATGAAGTTTGGGTAGCCTTGGATGCTTTGGTATATGTTGGCATTAAGCAGTTATATTTTTCATTTCACTATGTTAGCAGAACATATCGTATTTACATAAAGAAAGATGTTTGATTTCTACTGTGTGAAACGGGAATACAGATTACAACACGCAGCAGCTGAGTATTAAGACATTGACAAGACAAGTGAAAAGCAATAAGCAGAAAAATATATTCAAGCATATTACGTTTTAGAAGTTTACTGCCAAAGTTTGGGCGCATGAGACTGAGACAATACGTGTTTTACAGCTCTGAGTGCATAATTTGCTCCTGATATAAACCTGTGATTTATAAGTACTATTATAATTGACCTATTCACTAGAAAACTACCGATGACGCATTTTGGCAAAAAATCTCTTGAAGAGCTCTTTTTTTCAGATTGGCTAAACGTCGTACTCGTACTGTATACTGTTTTACGATGACAGGTAATAGAAATAACCAAATTTTCAATCCGTAAACTCAATTGGTGCAAAATTTTAACATTTTTTTCTTTTACAGAAACTGCTGAAAATATAATAGACATTGAGAAACTGCTAAGGCATCCTTGCTTTTGGACACCCAAAGTCATATGTAATTTCTTGGGTGAAGTGTACTTCTACCTTTTTGAGAACCCAAACCATACTGAATCCATTTCAGATTTTACCAACTGTTTGAACGTTAAAGCAGCAGCAAATGGCGTTTATGGAAATTTTAATAACTGGCGAGATGTACTTGGAGACTCTCATTATTTATATTTGACGTCGAAGTACAATCACGGCAAATTAGTGGACAAAAAGAAGCAACCTACCTACAATTCAGAATTACTTTCCAATCTAATTGTTATTATTCGTCACAAGTATCAACATTTTGGCGATTTTTCACAAGAAGCTAAAGAGGAACTTGGATGGCAGAATGTTGCCAACGAAACCAAAAATCAGATATACGCGCAGTACTGGATTTCCAAATTTCCAAAACTGCTGCCGTTTCTGTGGATAGAGTTTTATACAGTACTTCATCAGTCGTCTCAAGTGTATTCCGGTTTTGACAATGAGGAACAGATTGTTTATCAGCCTCTAAGTGCTGAAAGACTTGTGTTTGCTATAGAAAATTCACTAATGGAGGACTTGCATAGCGGTAATAAATGTAAAGAAATTGCAATTTATTTTATTTAAAAACATTATAACCATGAATCACATTTTTACTTGTAGGCAAGTTGGAAAAACATTTCGTAACCGAGTCCAACACGGTTTCTATTGAATTCCGAATCATATCCTTAGGTCTCCTATCAACAATTTGTCCCAGCGAATCAATACATGTTACTGTGTCGGGAAATACAATTGAAGTTACGTGGAGTTACCGAAATGTCAAAGAGGTTTTGAAGTACTTTACTCACACAGCTTTCAACAATTGCTCATTGGTGATATCGCTTAATTGCAAGCAAGTAGATTTTAATTTGATTAGAGATTGGGAAAACAGTAGCAAAATAATTTGTTTGTTTAGCAACCTACAGGATGAGGAAAGTTTTATTTGCAAATGTGCACAAATATTTAAGGCTAGCTTTATTAGAAAACCCATTGCTTGGAAAGATCTACAAGAGTCCAAATATGAAACAGTTTTTAGTCGACTAGTTCTCCTTCAGGGAAGAGAAATTCCACTTTTACAAATTCTTCCAGAGAATGAAAAGGATTTACAATTTATTCTTTTGCACTTAAATGGTCAGCTACTAATTCAACTGCTGAAAAACAAAAAACCCAGCTTGTTTTCAAAATGTAAGCTACCTCCCATACCAGAAATTTATATGAAACGAAGGCTACTGGAAAGAACTGTCTTGACACCTGAGGCACTTTATTCAGTAGTTAGGTCAACTTCAGATATTATTATTGCATGTGGGCTCAGTTTCTCACAAGCAGAAAACATTTTCAAAGAATACGCAAAGTGCTTTAAAGTGAAACAAGTTTATGGACAATTTATCGTTCCGACCGAGTTTTATAACATTTTAGTGATTGAAGACTGCGTGGAAAGCAGTGTGGAGATATTTGAGAAAATTGATAAGTATGAATGGATCAATGGTCACAATGTTCACTGTTTACGATACGAGAAAGAAAGGAAGTTCCACTGGCTTGGAACAAAAGGGGACACTTTCTATTTACAAAGCAATTCTTGTAAAAGCTTCAGAATTTTTACGGAAGATAAGTTGTTTGATAGCATATCAGAACAGCAGAAGCTAATTCTTATAAGTGATAGACCTGGAATGGGAAAGTCAGTTATTCTTCGACGCCTGGCTTTGTATTTACTCGAGAGGCAGCAATATAACAAGCAGACAAATGTCCTTATTTTATGGCTAAATATTAAAGACTTTGTACAAAAAGTAAAAAAAGAACAAGTTCCTGTCACATCCAGTCTAATCATCCAGATTCTTTGCAATTTAACTTGCAACTCAGAATTTGAAACCGAAATCTTAAAATTTAACATAACTAGCCATAAAAGTCGAGTAGCGTTTGAAATTATGTGCGACGGACTTGATGAAGTTACCTTAACAATTAGAAGCTCATTTATTACAATTTCGGAAAAAGTTCGTGAACATTTTCCAGCTTTTAGAATATGGATAACCCTACGTGAACACATGGCCAACGAAATTGAATCCAAATTTTCTAAATGGTCATTAAGACTCACTCCATTTTCGAAAAAAGAACGAATCGAATATTTTCTTCAGTATTGGGGAAACTATATAGAAGAAATGAGACCTGATCCAGAGTCATTGCCACCTAAGGAGGGTTTAACTTTATATGCAAAGAGTTGTGCAGAAACCCAAATACTTTCCAGTAACGGTGACATTGCTGGACTTCCTCTGGTGTGCTATTTGGTAGCTCATTGGCATGCAGACTCGGTTATAGAAGGAAATTTTAGTAAGGGTACAAGTCCCACTATAACGCATCTTTATCAAGCTTTCATTGATAAAGCATTGATGAACTATTTGAGGAAGAATAATATTCCCGATATTGATAACGACTGGGCGTATGAACTCAAACATCAAATGCCACTTGTTTATATCTACTTTGCTATAAAGTCAATAATTTCAGAAAATGTAGCAAGCTGGATCAAAGACAAACTGCAAATAGCAGTGTCCCATTGTGAAATATTCAAAAAGAAATGTCTTGGGATTGGCCTAATGCAATGCTTGGATACGCCTTGTTTTGTGCACCAAACTTTTGCGGAGTATTTTGTTGCTCTATTTTGCTACAATGTACTAACAGACGCTTATGAAAACTTTCCCCAAACCCAACCTGATAATATTCAAGTTTTGAATCTTGTTTGGCAAGATATTTTGGAAATTGTACCAGGTCCTCCAAGAGAACTTCCACGATTCAAAAATCCAACGGTTGCCTATTTCTTAAATTTACTTTTTGAAACCCATGCGGAAGTACAAAGCCACTTTACATATAAAGAAATTGATGATAAATTATATAGCAAATTAAAACTTGAAATTAACTCCATTAAATGGATTACAAATTCTGCATTTCCTTCATTTGCAAATACTGAAACCACCAATTTTGGAAACTTGTTTGAAGTAACACTCAGTAATGAATTTCCTTTAAGAAATTTGTTTTGTGTGGCCCTGCAAAAAGGTCAACATGTTTTCTGTAATAAGTTTGTACAAAATATTTCTCACATTGAGGATAAAATATTTCCAAAGGGGTTATTCAAACAGAAAGTTGCGCCTTGTAGTATTTTGGAGTGGGTAGCATGGTCGCTTGGCAAACGTTCAAAATCCCGTTGGTGTGAAATTTGTCCAACTGTAAATACAAAAAGATTTATAACGTACTTGGTCGAAACCGAAACCATTTTAAGAACCGATATTGAACAAAAGAACAAAAACGGGCTTACAGCGTTGCAGTATATAATATATGAAGCCGATATGAGTCAAGAGGGCTGTGCAGATTGGGTGAAATATTTTGTAACTGAGTTAAATGCAAATGTTTCAGTTAGAGATAAAAATGGAAACAGCTTGCTACATAGGTTAGTACATAGAGCTGCTTACTTGAAAGAAAATAAAGTTGGTTACAGCGTGTGTAAAAAATTGTGGAAGTTTCTGATTGAGAGTGGGTGTGATCCACTACTTTTAAATAATTTGAACAACACATCGTTTCATGATGGCATGGCAGAGTGGATCAATGCTAAAAATAAAGAGGAATTGTTTTTTCTAAATGACTTGTTTAAGTACCCTGCTGCTGTGATAGCTAAGGGTTATCGAGATAACACACTACTTCATAGGGCAGTACAAATTGAAAACTGTAGTGTAGAATTGGTAAAAGAACTTATTAGGTTTGGTAGCAATGTGAACGAAGTTAATTTTAGAGGGTCAACTCCCGTTTTATTGGCTGCTAAAAAGGGCCGAATTGACCTTCTAAATATACTGATATCAAATAATGCTGATATTCAGGTACAAGATCGATTTTTGGAGGGTATTGTTTATTATGCTAGTCATTCTGGCTCTATTGAAATGATGAGCTTTCTTCTGGAGCAAGAAGGCTTAGACGTTTCTCAAGTAAATGTAAATGGAAAAAATGCACTTCACTGTGCTGTAGAGTGTGGTAAGTTAGAGCTTGTGGAATACCTGCTGAACAAAGAACTGTTACTGGTTAACACGGTAGACGCGCATGCAAATAGTCCCTTGCATTACGCTGCTAAATATAACAGAGCAGAAATTATTCAGACATTGGTTGACTCAGACGCGCATGTAGACTTGAAAAATACTTCTTCACAAGCACCATTGCATGTTGCAGTATTGCATCATAATCCACTTGCAGTTGAAATGTTAATTAATGCGGGGGCAAATATTTATAGTTGTAATAGGCAGGAAGAATGTGTGCTGTACGTGGCTCTGAAAGAACTTGAGAATGAAACTATCAAGAAAATTGTATCCAAAGTTGTAAACGTTCAGACGGTGCTGGAATGCAAGTGTCAGTTCCATAGTTATTTAAAACAAAATACAGACACGGTTTTACGGATTGCTAGAAAGCGTGAGAATTGCAAGGTCGAAAAATGTGCAGTGTGGAATGTGTGGAGAAGAATTAGTAAGATGTTGCAAGTGTGACGCAAAGGTTTACATGCTTATTTATGTATACTATACAATGAACGCAAATGACAGGAAACATGCTGTGGAAGCTTTGTACTTTTTACTTGAAAGTTCAGAAGAATGGAAATCTATTGTATAGTTACAATCTGAGAAGAGAGGACTGCGAGAGAAGGTTGGATTTAAAGGGGAACAAGTTTGAGGGGAAGCAGCTCCGAGGGGAAAATGTTAAGAGGGGAAGGAACGCAACGGGGAAACTGGTGAGGGGGGAAGAAGCTCAGAGGGGAAAATGTAAAGAGGGGAACTAACGCAGAGGGGAAACGGGTCTGAGGGGAACGGAACCCCAGGGGGGAGAGTGCACCGAGGGGAATGGGCCTAGACCCTTTTCAACTGCTATAATAAACAGAATAATTTAATTACCTGGCTTGTAGAATCCAACAGAAACTTGATAACGGTTTTATTCTCCTTGAAAATTTTATGAATAATGATTGCGATTGATTATTGATTTAATCCCAATTCCAAGCACATGCACGAACACATCAAAACCCTGCTCAGGAACCAGCAGGTCGTCAGCAGGTTTATACTAGATTGAGCAGAATCCTACAACAGAAAGCTCTTGTTTGGCTTCTAGGCCAAGGCAATCCTAAATTTTATTTCGAGCGTTTTTGCCAAGAATCGGAATTTCTAGGTATCAGGGATCTCGTAACTTTTAATAAAGGGACCTTTACTTCATGGTACATAAGTTTTTTACCAGGATTACAAATTAGCCTGCAGTTTGCTAAAATTCGGATTTTAAGGTTCTGTCATAATAAGGACATTAATTGCCAGATACAGTAGTTTTGCAGGCTATATGCCATGCGATACAAGATTATAGGTTAGCTTTTTACCACGATTCCCGTACAACACAGCTTGTTCAAATTCTGCTTTTAAAAAGTTTGTTTCACAATCAGGGTGAGGCACTTATTTGGGATAGAATCAGTGGTTTAGTATAATAAGCCCAGTTTAAATGCATTCAGAAAATGCTGGGACAAATGGCCACCATAATGGCATGAAGGCCAATCAGCGAGGATATGAATGTAATGAATTAATATTAAATAAAAATTGCATGCTAATGCTGGATCGATAATGATTATCATAATATAATTTATTTGTACAAAAACTACTATTAACTTATTAACCATAAAACAGTTCCGAAATCCAGACTCTAACCATACGAAACATTTTGCTGGATAATTTATTCACAGGAACAGAAGAAAGCATCAAAAAATTACAAGTTGCAAAATAACCCATTGCTCATCGTCTCGTCAGAAATCACTTTTATTTTAAACAATTTAGAACACAATCAATAATCAATAACAGCTTTGCACAGATTTGAATCACACGTTAACAAAACTGAAAATGTTACATAATGAGTATTTACAATAATACTAACATCGAATCGATATTTTTCTTCTAACCGTAAATTCTCCGCATCTAACCGCCTGAGCTCCAGCCTCTCTAAGTACACTTGACGAAGCAGCGAGTTGGCCAACTCACCCCGCATCCACTTCACCATTTGCCATAAAGACTCTTCCCAACTTAGCTCAGCCGCCATTTCCATGAGTACGTTCCTTGAAGGTCCTCCCAATCGCACAGGTTAACCAGTACCTCCTTCAAAAACTCCACAAGAACTAGCAACTCGTAGTCCACCGCCGCCTTATACAACTAAACGACCACTTCAATCCTTCTACAGTCACCATGCAAAGTACCCGTTTCCAGGTACTGGACCAACACTTCCAGTTTGGGAGGAAACCTTGTCCAGATTCAGGACATCAGTGCCCTCCCTCTCCTCCAAAAGGCGCTTCCAGGTTGGACTCCGAGCCAGAAGGAGATTTCGTGTCACCCAGAACTTCTTGCCTTCCTTGGACCCCAGCTTGACACAGGGAGATTGGTTCAGGCCCGGATTCCTTGGGTGTTATCTTTAAACTTGGCAGCTGCCCGGGCCGGGAAGTCCCTTAACATTTGGGCCAAGGCTTGATCCCGTTCGGCGGACAACAGCAGCCCTTCGCCGGCATTGGCTACCTCAGCAGCGTTCATTTTCTGAAAACTAATTTTTATTTATATGAAAACAGGATGGCATCCTGAGGATGCATGCAATAACTTTAATGGACACTTTACATTTTATAATATGCAGTTAAAATCCCGAATTTATTTTCTAGATGAATTTTGTAATGGATTTTGCACAAAAATTGAGAATTCTTTGAAAATTTTCTGCAATTTGGCTTCTTTCAATATCGCAATATCTAATGAACCAGTATGACTCATTGGCCTTGACCACTTCCTCGTCCAAGCTGTAACCTGTCCTCAGGAACAAACCAAGTCCTACGCTCATCCCGAATGTTGTGCTTTTTCATCCATTCCTTAATCTCTTTGGCTGCCTTGGTCATTCCCAATTGCTCTGCCACACCCTTCAGTGTTAAAGCAATGTCAGACGCATCATGATCCCAGGGATCGCACAGGCTGATCAGCACATCGTCCAAAAACTCCACAAGCTGCTCAGTCAATTCGTAGTTCACAGCCGTTTCACAGAGTTCAGGAAGAAATTCCATGTTCCTCCATTCGGGATGCAGTGTACCGTCTTCCATGTACTGAAGCAGCATTTCCACCGTCTTACCGGAAATCCAGCTTAGATCCAGTTCCTCAGTTTCCTGTTCATCTTCCAAAATCCGCTTGAAGGTTGGACTACGTGTCATTAGGAGGCGACGGGAAACCCAGAACTTTCTGCCTTCTTTGGACACCAAGTGGATAATGGGCGGTTGCTTGAGTCCTGGAGGAAATCCCTGGCTGTCCTCTAATAGCTTGGCAGCGGCTCGGGTGTGGAATAAGTTGACCTTTCGGATGATGTCCTGCTCCTCCTGGGAAGAATTGCCATGTATGTCGTAGTGGTGGGGTGGCGGAGTAAAGGGCGGCGGCGGAGCTTCAGCCATCTTATTTTTAAAAGCAAAGCACAAAAATTTGAAAAATAGGTAGATTATTTAGATAATCAGTCAAAAACTGTATTTATAAATATTTTGTGGTCAATCGTAATTTTTAAAAATAAAAATGGTGCCAATTGACAGGTGAAGCTTTCCACAGCAACGCTTATCATGCCTACATTCACTATACTGCTAACGGGGCTGAGTTACTTTTCCTCGACATTTCCAACTGCTTTAGGATGTAGACAGGTGCGTTTCTTTCAGCCAACCATTTTGACAAATTGACAGAAAAAATTCTTAATAGCACGCTGTTAGAGTATCATGTTGGACTGTAAGTTGTAACATTGTACGAAGGAATATTCTCAATCAAGGTTCCCGTAGAGTCCAACTACAAGTACATTTGCACTACCAAAATTTTGCATTCCACTTGTAGTTCTGCGTTATAGTTTCCAATTTATTTTTGAGTTTTTGTATTTTATGTATGTAGGAGAAAAAAGACTTTAATTGAAAGAAGAAAGAAAATTTGTAATTTATGCATTTTGTAATTCGTGTTTTTGTAAATCTCCTCTAAGACCAAATAAAAGACAACACGAATTAGAAAATTGTGATTTGTTTTGCATGCTATTTTGCTAGATTATATAACTGTACCAAATTTGAAATACATAATGTGCATAAATTCACTAAATATCTACAAAATATTTCAAATATTTTTAAAAGCATGCTTAGTTGTTGTTTGCCAGTCGTTTACGGAAATGCTAGCCCGTTTTCCGCCTATTCCATAGTGAAGATAATATCAAATGTCAAATTGTCTGAGAGAAAGCTGAAGAGCACACTAGTTTACAAGTTATCTTTTGATGAGAAACTGAAGTGTTTAGAATTTATCTTGCCACTTGATGTAATATAATAAGTTGCTTTTATTCCGCTTGATCAGCTAGTGAAAAAGATGTTGGCATAATAAATTAAAACCCACACTTTACACAGAATGTAAATATTTGCTATTAAATTGCCCGAGTGTCTAGAAGCTACAACAAAATCTTCAGTATTACATGTTAACTTATTAATCGATTGGAGTAACTATCACTTAAATTCTTATTCCTTATGTATCTTATTAATAATTTTCTCAGAGGTGGCACAATTAGATAACTATATTTTGAAATGTTTCATAATTCCGTCAGTGTACTATTACGAATTTAGAGATCCAGTAAACTCCAATTATAATACATTATTTGTTCAATTGAATGAAAGTGTTTTTTTACAAATCGATGTACTACTTGTAAGATGAATTGTCATACAATATTCAAACCTGGTGCTAAGCGAGTGACCTTGCCACTTGCAGAAACCCAGTTCTGAAAACAAAATGTGCTGAGTCCCTTGACTGTAAGGAGATCCAGAACTGGTTTCATAAAAACAAGAAATCGTAATAGAAAATGCATCAACTTGACCTGTACATGTAAGATTAATGCCAAAAATGTTGTTATATTGCTTTATTGTTAACAGTTTAATATTTGTTGGACACTTTCCAACCAATCTTGCTTTTTAACGCACAAGTTGGCAATGCAATCGATAACAAGTAATAATGAGGCATTCATGCAACCTCATAAATCATTGTAAAGTAGATTATATTCTAGACGTGAAACTAAATTTTATGAAAATAACTTCGTTGCATTAGTGTCGTGTTTTTGGTCTGCGTAATCGTACAAGTTTGGGGTTAACAATAAAGGCACCTTGAACACATTTTTCCAAGTTTTCTGCGTTCTCTTTCCAATATGGTCCATGCATCAATGCGTACAATCTCATATATTTTGGAGGCTTTTCCCACAAAATCTGCAGCTCTTTTATGAATAATTTCTCCATTGCATGTTTCATTTTGCGATATAACATAAGCGACCCGGAGAAGGCATCAAAACACATGGCAAGAGAGAGATCAACCATACTCCACGGAATTTCCATTGTCAAATGCCTATCCTGCAAATAGTAATCGGAATGATATTCAGAAGTAAAAGAAATGTCCACGTATTTGTTATCCACCTCAACAGTTGTTATCTACAGGAATTAAACAAAAGTTTACTTTTGTGCAAAATTTTTCATTTAATTACTCTTTTTACTTTATGTACCTCGTCCGAACAGAGACTGCCATTATTGCTGAACTTCAGAGGATCAAGCGAGTCATGGCAGTAATTTAAAAGCTCAAGGATTTCGACTTCCGCTTCCTTTGTAAGATAATCTGTTTGATTTGTACGTTTGCCTTGATATGCTGCTTCAAACAACACGTAGCCATCTTCTAAAAAAGTTTTTGGCGCTATTCCTGCACAACTTTTAAAAGCAATGTCTTTCAGCTTGTTTAACACTCTAAAGGATGAATGGGGAACGTTTTTTAAAGGATAATATGTTCCTGCGTTTCTGATAATCATATAAGGTATTAGATTTATTTCCCATTTATGATTGTCAAAAATATCACGATAAGAATTTGCACCTAATGAACGTGCTTTGTAGCTTTGGGATGTATTTCTGGCTGCACTAGTTGCAATTGATGTTTTTAATTTTAAAAATTTCTCCAGTTTTATAGTAAACGAGAATGTTGCTCCAATTAGAAATAATATGGCTAACACAAACTTTTCTTTATCCATTTTCAACTTTTGTTTCAAACGTTATCTGCAACTTCAGCCTACACTAAATTATAATATTTTTCATATGCTCTGAGGTAATAGTTTTCCACTTTTCGTTTATACATGTGAAACTATACACTACAACAAATGAGACATTGTCTTATTGAAAATCGGCAAAATTCCAACCTTTCAACGTGACCTTGGTTTTGGTTTGTTTCATTACTTGGTTAGCTAGATCAAATGCTTTAAAAAAATATACAAATTACAGTCCACCTTTTATCTATTAATCAAACAATAGCCTTTGTTTTATTATGAAGCCTGATCACAATGAATTAAAACGAATCTTTAACCGTAACAAAGGAATGAAAATTAATAGCCCATTTTTGTCCACATGAAAAAGGAGTGATGCAAGAAACAAGCATGACATTAGAAAATCGCTTTTATTCTATATGCATACAACATTTAAACCGATTTACAAATTTTAGTTTAAAAATACAAGTTTTTGCCAATACTTTCAATTATTAGCGGCTTCTGCAGGTGCGTCATTACCGTCTCCACTTACCTCCCTTCTCGCCTGTCGAATTTCACTAAGATGCTCCAACCTTGCAAGATACGCCTGTAGTCTCCTAATCATTACTTCCTTTAATTTTCGTTTATTGGTCATTGATGCTTGAAGCCAGTTTTCTATTTCCTGTCTTTCTTCCCTGAGCCCCAGCTCATAGGTAAGTTCCCAAAGAAACCAAGTGGTACCCTCCATGTTCTGGCAGTTGCACAGGTTAACCAATGCACTCTTCAAAAACTCCCAAAGCACCGACAACTTGTACCATAGGGCCAGTCGCAGTAATTCGGGTACCACATCCATCCTCCTCCAGTCATCATGCAGCGTACCTGTTTCAATGTACTGAATCAGTATTTCCAAGCTTCTCGAGGAGGTTTTCTCCAAGTTTAGGACTTCCGTGGCTTCATCCTGTTCCAGAATTCTTTGAAAGCCTGGACTACGAGCTACAACCAGGCTTCTCGTTACCCAGAATTTCTTTCCCTCCTTCGAAATGAATTTAACGCAGGGTGGTTGGGTCAAACCCCGAATGCCTTTGATATCCTCGACAAACTTAGCAACAGCTCGGGGAATAAAGTCCTTTAATTTTTCGCCTAGACGAAGTTGTTGTTGAATAAGAATAACCCCGGGATGTACTGGCGGCTCCCGTTCCGCGTTGGCACCCTCATCGGCTGACATTTTCTAAAAAATAAATTAATATGTTTTCAGATTCGCTTTAAAATCTAGAATCTGTTTCAAGTGTTATCACAGTAGATTGCTTACGGTAATTTTCACAGAAACGGTTTTTGAGAAATTTTTTAACGGCTAAAGTTTCCACTTGGTTAAAGTTCAATTTATTGATCGAGGAAAATTGAATTACAAAGCCATACAACTAGAATAGTAGAAGATTGTCTATAGACTGAGGACAGAATACTGACGTTTTGCTTCAAGGTCAAGCCAATCGCAATCCTAAACTGTAAGCAAATTGTAAGTATTGTCTCTCACAACGTCATGAATGGTCTATTAAAATTTTATCTGGTTTTCTTTCAATTATTAATTATCGCTCAAGATACTTGATAATATTGTGTTCCGGCCGTCCGTGAGTATGCGTTTTACTCAGTAAAGGCTTGACAGATTACTACTAAACTTGGTATACAGATACTACGGAACCTCAGCCATAACCTCATTGAATTTCAGGTCAATAGGGCAACTCTAGGTCAGAGGTCACAGTGATTTCAAAACAATTCATAATAGAACTTATAGCATGCAACACATGATTTTAGGTCAGTTTTTGACCAGAATTACGAATTCACAACCAGTTTGTTAAAATTCGTGCACTAAGGCCTTGATTAAGGCATACATTTTTAGCGGTACTTAACTATGCCCTTTCTTAAAGCTTTATATCTTTTCATAATGACTCTATTGTTTAAAAATTATTATAGACGTTTATGCACTTGCATTTGCACTGTGCAAAAGTATGTTCCCAAGAAGTAAGTACGAAATACATAAAACTAGTATAAATATTCGTATTCCTCGAAATCAATAATTCGTCGGTTTTACAAGCATTTAAGTTTGAATGAACGCTTGTTGCTAAGTTATGTATGTTTTTTGTCTAAATAAAATAGCATTTCTTACAGTATTAAGTTCCTCGCTCCTGTCAACAAAACACTGTTTGAAATTGTACAACACTATAGTACAGTATACATATTAACTGAAGATTTGGCAATTATTTAAAAGTAGCAAAAAAGCAAATCCTTTGGGAATACTTGAGGCATCACTAGCAAAAACGGCAAACTAGTAGTGGCATTTAAGCACAATTTAAACTAATAAACCCTGTCATGTTGAAATGCTGACAATGGAATGATTTTGAATTGAGGCCTGAATTGAAGACTTCTTATTTCTTATGATAAATAACTCTATACAATGTGAAAGCATCACATTCTCAATATTACTATTACTTTGCCTTGTTTAAAATAAGGAGCCAAATGTTTGTAACCAATTTGAGAATTTTAGAAATAAGAGTTATATATAATTGTTTATCAAATATGACCAATGGTCTTCAAAGATGACAAATTTTACTTCGTTAATGTCCTGAAAGACACTTATTGGCTACCGCCAGCTGAACTCCTGACAAAAAGCAAAGTCATCATACTCGTGTTTCATGAACTTGTGTTTTTATTTAAGCGGCGTAAAAAGGCAATAACGACGAATTAAAAAATTTGGCTACTTTCAAATAAACATATACGAGTAGATGAACAGTTTGTGACATAAAAAACATCAAAAAGTTAATTATAATTTTAATTGCCCTGCTAACTTTAACTGCAATTATTAACTTTCCGAAACAAATACCGGACAAAATTCCAACGCCATCAATATTGGTAACGTCTAAGGTAACAAATCCTAGTACAACCGGGTCCGGTATTTGTTTCGGAAAGTTAATAATTGCAGTTAAAATTAACAGGGCAATTAAAATTATAATTAACTTTTTGGTGTTTTTGATGTCAGGAAATGTTCCTTTACTCGTATATGTTTATTTGAAAATAGCCAAATTTTTTAATTCATCGTAATTGCCTTTTTACGGCGCTAAATGTTCAAACACAATTAAATTTTAAACGTCCATAACTTCCACACTTTAGCTTTAATCAACATGATGTTTTCAGTGTTATTATTAGCTTGACACTAGTTATTAATCTGGGAACACATAATCTTATTTTTCGCAATTTTAAAATTTGGCTGTCTGGAGTTCTGCTGGCGCAGGCCATTGTGACTATCTTTACCTTGACAAAATACACAAATAATTTAATACATTATCAAAACTTGCTGAAGCTCCCAGTACAAAAACAGTCGTTGTCGCGAAAGTTGGGTTAACAGGTGATATTGAACATTTCAGTTTTCAAGCCAATGATTTGTTGGAAATCAGTAATATCACTGCTCAAATAACTAGTTAACTTTTTTCAAATCCACGTCAGCATAACTAATATGCACCATAGAAATAAATTGAATTATATGGTGATTTAGATGCAATTTCAGAAAAAAATGCATAAATAATATTTTAATAATTATACCTGACTTGCTGAAAAAATTTTGAACGATATTTTCCTTGTGAACTTTTGTTTAGAAATTTACTTAAAAGCTTGGTCAGCAATATCCAAAGCATTCAAGCATATTCATTTTTCATTAAAAGAAATAGTAAAATATTAAGAACGCAGTTAAATGTAAATAGTGTCAATTGTTTTCAAACGAAGCCAAAAAGATTTCAAAGGGAGAAGAAAGACTTCCATTGTCGATATTGACACACACACAGTAGAATTAATGCAGTATTAATCTTTTATTTTTCCAACAGTGCTGTAAATAGGATTTTTTTGCAAAAAGCATGTTTGCCAACACTCTTATTCGTGTATATTATTATGTTTGCTTCATTGCTTTAGCGTCTGCTTATAGTCGCGATAGGTACGAAGTCAGTCCTTACGAGGAATATGGTTGGAATAATATAGGATTTGGCCCTACTATCCAAAATCTTAACGAGTATATATCCGAAGAAACGTTTGCAAATTACACAAATGTGTTGGTTCATATGACCTTTTACCATTACAAAGGATTTGGCATTTCTGATTTCGGTGTACCTGTAATTACTAAAAGTTTGGTTCCAATGTGGCTCAAAAATCTTGATGCAGTTTGGACAACGAATATAAGGGCTTATTGGATGAGGAAAAATACAATAATTTCACATAATCAAGCCAATGCAACACTTGTGTCTTATCTACAATGTCCTTCACCAATGTTTTCTCAAACAAACGATGAACCGGTAATCTGCGATAAAATCAATAGAAAACGGTTTGTTCTTAATGGCAGACCATGGAACTACGAAGTTTTGATCGATATTTTTATTCCGGATTACGTGCTGTCTGATAGCGTAGACCTACCATATTCTAATGTTTGGATTAATATACACAAAAACCAAGACTTTGTGTACGAGATAATTCCAACGTATGCTCCAATTATCCACATAATCATACATGAACAATCTTCAAACTGTACGACAAAACGACAAAAAATATACAGATGGATGTACGAAGTCTCGGATGACATCACAAATCAAGATTATTACGCTCTGCGTGAATATTTTGAAATGAGGCACAGCCAAAATAGAATAAAATATTTGGCTAGAATTAGTCAAGCAAGCACAAATGCAATATTTCCTGACCAACCCCATATACTCGATATTAATTCGAAAAAAGATGGTCAAAACGATTTACAGGAATACTTTTTTTACCTGAATCAAAAGATTTACTTCATTCCGGGGACGCACTGGAAGGTGCGTGTCAGCACATACGACAACGAAATACAACAAAATTATGTTCAACTTTTTGACGCATGCTTCAGTCTTTCTTCAAGAGTTTTCCTAAATCCCAAAGACGAGCAAAATGAACTAAGTAAATACACATCAAAAGTTTTTCAGTATTTACTAATTACAGTTATGAGAAACTACACCTATCGTACAACGTCTGGTGCTTACTGCTTCAACGATAAACTTTTGTCCAACTCTGAAGAGTCCGAGTCCACATTAGATCATGAAGTACCAAACCTAGAAATTAACTCTTTGCCTACAATACGAGTTAGTGTTGCACCATTTAAATCACTGGAGCATACCAAAGAGCTACGACTAATTTCATGTGGCATAAGGCAAACTGAAAATTTGAGTTTCTTGCCATTTCTGAAAACATTTGATATCAGCACTTGGATTTTTATCTGCGCTACTATTATTTATACAAATTTTGTCCTCAATGCAAATATTTTTCGAAATGGCTCATTCTATCACAGATTGGGCAACGTGCTATTAAATAGTGTACGACCGTTACTGGAGCAGGGCATTGAATTGGGAATAGAAAACACAAAGTTTCAGATATCATTTAAAGTTGTTGTTTATGGCTACTTGTTGATGATGATGGTTATTACTAATGCCTATAAAAGCAGCAATATACGGCAGATGATGAAACCAAGACAGGCTTTATCGTACGAAACGTTGGATCAGCTAGTTAACGACTCGTTTGCAATTTACACTAGAACCAAATATATTCAGATCCCACCTTTAAGAGACAACTCGTTCGAAAATATATACGAAGAAAGAATAGAACCAAACAAACATGAGAAAGTTCTATCCTTTGCGAATGTAGAAGAAATTGTGTTGGATTCAGAAGTGAATTCTTACCACGAAATGTACACCTGGCAGTTCTCCTTTCAGACCTTACCAAGTGATTTGTGGACGAAGTTACGAAGCAATTCATATTTAATAGGGAAAAATATTTTAAATCGGATAAAACAAACACAGAAACTTAGAGTGTTTGAATTGGCAAGGGAACCAGAAATTTACAAAAATGCTGAACTAGATGAGCTACTAAAAGAACTTACAGAATGCCAAAAAGTTGCTTTAGTGTTGCCTATAACGATGTGTAACAATTTTAGCAAACATAACAGCAAGTTTGCAATTGGAACCGAGTCGTTTTACCAGGTCAACGTAATATATCGGTTTTCTGGAAATCTCTCACCTGCATTTCTTAAGAGGCTAAAGGGAATAAAAGAGTCCGGAATTTGGAACTTGTGGGAAGGGATTATAAGGCGAGTTGGAGTGAGACAAACCAAAACTGACAATTATTTACCAACACGATATGGACTTGATGGCAATATTTTGGCAGTATTTCTAATATGGTTGTGTGCGTTAATAGTTAGCTTTCTGGGGTTTATTTTGGAACACTTTGTAAACATTTCACAAATTGTCTAGAGAATTACATAGCGTATGCACGTATCATTATTAAGAAACCATATTTCTAGTTTAACATATGGAGTCAATAGAGTGTTATAATCTGGCATGTAGTTATGTATAAAGTTATTCGATTAATTTAATCTGAATATAAATATGACATGACATATCCTCACTTCAAATCCATGTTATAACGTAATTATAAAGCACTGACATGTTATGCTTTAACTAACTAACAGATTCAATTTGTATTACGTGTACTACATCCATCAGTTTAGTACCATAGCAAAATAATCAACTGAGTAAACTGGCAAACACGCGTGGTAAACATTAAGATTTCGTTTTGGAAAGAAACAACGAATCAACGTTACCTTTTAAAATTATAATCAATTTTTCCAAATCATTTATTACAAGATATGTACTTCTATTTATTTCCCTCAAAGTAACATGAATGAGTCACAAACTTTCAATCCGCATTGTTTCGTCTTCGTCGTCTTTGTCTGTCCGCAGCTTGCTCCTCTAACCGTAAATTCTCCTCAGCTAACCGCCTCTGCCTCAGAAACTCCACCTCACGTCGCCGCATGGCCAACTCATTACTCATCCATGATATAATCTGCTGACAAGACTCCTCCCATTCAAGCTTTGTCGCCACTCCCATCAAAACCTTACAGGTTCCATTAAGATCCTCCGAATTGCACAAGTTAACCAGCACATCTTTCAAAAACTCCACAAGAAGTGGCAACTCGTAGTCAACCGCCGCCTCACACAACTCAACGACTACCGGAATCCTCATCCAGTCCCCAAGCAAAGCACCCGTTTCCAGGTACTCCACCAAAACCTCCAAAGTTTTGGAGGAAACCTTGTCCAGTTTCAAAATATCCGTTTCCTCTTTTTCCTCCAAAAGATGCTTAAAAACTTGACTTCTGGCAAGAAGGATCCTTCTTGGCACCCACATCTTTCTACCGTCCTTGGACATCAACTTGACAGTCGGAGGTTGCTTCAGACGTTGGATGTCCTTGGTGTCCTCCTTGAACTTGGCAGCTGCCCGGGGCAAAAATTCAGTCACCTTTTTGGTCAAGGCGTCCTCTTGCTTTGACCGTTGCTGCTCCCGGATTAACTGAACCGCATCGTTCATGTTGGCCATTTTCTAACCAAAAAAACCCAAAATTTAATTAAATTCAATTGCTACCTCCTTCTTTAAAATACATTTCTATAAAATTACCCTCCTTTTCAGCTACAAAAACCGGAACAGAACTTAAGACCTGTTGAGAACAGTTAATTATTCCAGAAATTTAGGTAAGGGGGTGAAGATTTTGGGACTGGTTTTTGGGTGCCAAAATGACGACAAAAATACCAAGTTATTAAAATCAGCTTTTGGCTTGAAGTGAGCAACAAGCGGTGAATAATTTTTTAAATGGCTTTATTCTTAAACAAGAATTAATAAATAGTTGGAACATGGTCAATAATGAATAACAGCTTTACATTTTTATAAATAATTTAATCATTATTATCTGCTGCCCCATTATTAATCCCTTCTTCCCGGCTTCCCCTCACCATCTCCTCAAAGTACCTGCGCTCCTCCTCCACCCTTGGCTTCATCCTCCTCCAAAATCCTTTTTAAAGCTGGACTTCGAACCAGAAGGAGCTTTTGGTTCACCCAGAAATGTTTGCCTTCCTTGCACACCAGCTTGACAAAGGGAGGTTGGTCCAGGCCCTGGAGTCCTTGGATGTCCTTCTTAAACTTGGCAGCTGCCCGGAGATTAAAGTCCTCTAACATTTGGGCAAAACCTTGCTCCTCGTAGTTGGCCAACTGCTCTGAGGTTAAGGGCGGCCCTGGATCGGCATTCACTACCTCAACATTCATTTTCTGAAATTAATTATTAACCAATTTATTTTTCAGTTTGGAACCAACCTAAAAATATGTACAGATTAATCAATAATTTAATTACCTGGCTTGCACAATCCAACAGAAATGGGACAATAGTTGAATTTTCTGGGAAGTTTGATAAATAATTATTGATTCGGATTGATTTTAACCAAAATCCAAGTACTAGCCACTAGCATGAACAAAATTCAGATCAGCACGTGAACCCGTCTTGTCAGCAGGTTGGCTAGAATGTGTTGGTTTGGCTTAGGCTTAATCTTCCCAGCACAACACCAACCATAACTACAGCACAACAAATTCATCTGTACAGCACAACGATTTCATCACAACGACTTCGTCACTACAGCACAGCGATTTCAACACAGCAACTACATCACAACACCAATCATAATTACAGCACAACGACCGTCACTACAGCACAACAACTACGTCACAACGTCGTGCGTCACTCCGGCACAATGCTACGTCACTGCAACACAATATCAAAACGAAAACAATTGCCTGCATCTACGCCAATTGAGGAAAATCTGAGATTGGAAAATACTTCTAAATTGTAATTGAAATACAAATTACTTTCAAAAAAGGAATATATTTCAATTACAAATTACAATTACTTTGATTTTTCGAAAAGTAATTCAATTAGCAATTACAAAATTCTTCTTGGACAAAAAAGTATTTGAAATACAATTACTCGAATACTTTTCAATTTTTTCGTATCAGTAGATTAAATTTACAAATAAGATTTCTGCACTAAGGCTTTAGCTTGAAAAGCGTTTTCATACACAAGCTGTCTAGATGCGCAAGAAAATCACAAAACACATCACATAAAAGCATAAAATCTTATCTATTTATCGTAATTATGCTTAACTATTTGTAGTTTGGTATGTGAGCACACATAATTCTCAAATAGATTTCAAGAAAAGTATTTCAATTACAAATTACAAAATACTTCTGATTTTTAAAAGTATTTCAATTACAATTACTCAATTACAACTGATTTTTAAAAGTAATTCAATTACAATTACTCAAATACTTTTGTTTCGAAAAAGTAGATGAAATACAAATACTCAATTACTGTAATTGTAATTGAAATTGTAATTAATTACAAATACAAATACGTATTTTCCTATCTCTGAGGAAAATATTAAAATATTTATTGAAGTGTTATTGAAAATTGAAGTTTAACTATGCTAAATGAGTTTCAATTTTGACTTTCGACCTTTTAGAAAATACAACGAGTTTTAATGGGGTTTCGTATATTTGGGGTGCCTGGAAATTTTGACTTGATGAATTCGAATTCTAAATGATTTTTTGATGAGATGAATTTTGATTTCTCGTTTATCAGAACTTGAAGATTTTTATTTGAGTAACAGGATTAAATCTCGTTTAACTTTTGCGATTTTGATTTAGGTTAAAATAAATAATTTCTGACAAGCTTGAGTTGGTTTCAAGGTTAATTTATCGTATTTTTAGGTACTTTTACTTGGGTTGTAGATTTTTAAAATATCTGTATTTTTCAAGTTTGAAGTTGGGTTGTTAATATTTAAAATTATCTGTAGGTTTAAAGTTGGGTTTTTATCGGCTTATTTTGACTTGCGACGAATTTAGTTGGGTCCGAATTTTTGGCGAATTGTAGGTCCCTCAACGCACCATAATTAAAACGACATTTGTCGTAATATGGTAAACGTTTTTTACCTAACCTAAAAAAACCTTACCAAAATATAGCAATAATATTTGAATGTCCTAATACATTGAAAAAACCAAAGATCGAAACATCTCAACCCAAGTAAAAGTCCAAAAAAAATCCCCAAAGATCTAAACATCTCAACCCAAGTAAAAATCCCCAAAGATCAAGGCATCTAAATCCAAGTAAAGATCCCAAAAAATCTCCGAAGATCGAAGCATCTCAACCCAAGTAAAAATCCCTAATATCTCCAAAGCTTGAAAATTTTTAACCCAAGTCAAATTCTCAAGTTTCCTGCTTTTTGTGGGGTACCTAAAATGTTTTTTTCTTTCGCTGTGATGTTGTGTTGTAGTGACGCAGCGTTGTGATGGAGCTATGTTGTGCTTGTTGTGCCGAAGTGACGCACGACGTTGTGATGTAGTCGTTGTGATGAAATCGTTGTGCTGTACAGATGAATTTGTTGTGCTGTAGTTATGGTTGGTGTTGTGCTGGAAAACTTCTGCCTTTGGCTTAAAAGTCATGCCAATCCTAAATTTAGTTCTGAGAATTTTCGCCAAGAATGGTCTACTAAAATGCTATCCGATTTGATTTAACCTAATTATTTCTTAATTATATTGTGAATGCACTAACTGAACAGTCGGCTTATTAAAATTTGTGCTTTTCAGGTCCTCAATAAGACTATTTTAGTGATACTTAACTCTTAACTATGCTCTCTTAGAGTTTATTTCCAGTGCTTTTAAACAGCTAATTGTTCCAGTAATTTTAATGACGGGCTTAATACTTTCCAACTTAGAATTCCTCTGTCAAGATTGATAATGGATGAAGCTTTGGTTTTAGGTGCGAAAATGACCAAAAACATAAAGTTATTAGATAAGGTTTTAGTTTTGGTTGGGATAGGCATTCAAGCGGTGAATACTTTAGAGCGGATAAAAAAGCATAAAAACAATTACAGTTCATCGTCCATTGCTCGTCTTGTAAGAAATTAAGACATCGCATTTATTTAAAACAATTCAGAACATAATCAATATGAATAAGAGCTTTACATTTTTATAATTAATTTAAATATTATTATCTGCTGCCCCAACATTATTCCCTTCTCCGGCTTCCCTCAACGCCTGTTCAAATCTCCTCCGAAAAAACTCCCCCCTCCGAACTGTCAGGTCATGATACTCTCTCAAGCGCCTTTCCTGCCTTCTCCTCCTCATCATTGCCAGATTTCTCTCCATCCAGTTTAACAAAAACTCGGAAAACACTGTCAACTCGTAATTAAGAGCGAGGTCCAGGAGGTCGGAAGCAACCTCCTTCCTCCTCCAGTCAGCATGTAAAGTTCCGGTTTCCAGGTACTGAATCAGTACCTCCAAAGTCATCGAGGAAACCTTTTCTAGATTTAGCACATCCATGGCCTTATCCTCTTCCAAAATTGTTTTTAAAGCTGGACTTCGAGCCAGAAGAAGGTTTCGTGTCACCCAGAACTTCTTGCCTTCCTTGGACACCAGCTTGACACAGGGAGGTGAATTCAGACCCCGAATTCCTTCGGTGTCCTTCTTAAACTTGGCAGCTGCCCGGGATTTAAAGTCCCTTCCCATTTGGGCTAAGGTTTGCTCCTGAGGTGCTTCCTCGTTACCAACCACAGCGGCTGCCATTTTCTGAAAATAAAAAATAATGACCGGTTTTTCTTTCAGTCCAAAACCAATTTCAACTGCTTAATGAACAGAACAATTAATATTTTAACTACCTGACTTGTACAATCCAATAGAAACTTGATAACGGTTTTATTTTCCTTGAAAATTTGATTGTGATTGATTGATTTAACCCAATAAACTCCAAGCACATGCATGAACACATGAAATCACTCTAACCAGCTGGATTGGTAGGTTGAGCATCCGACGGCAGAATACTCTTGTTTGGCATCACGGTCAAGCCAAAATTTTATTCTCAGAATTTTCGTCAAGAACGTGATTCACGTTACGTGAATATTGGTGTACCAGAATGCTACTCTATTTAATACAAACATTTTATTAGTAGACAAACGAAATTTGGATAGTATTCATTTCGTACATTTTGTCTGTTCCGGGTCCGGGTCTGTAAAAGATTTTTACAAAAAACAACCGAGGGCGCCCAAAATTAAAAAAAAATTTGATAACTCGAAGGCCGTTTGAAGTTCAGTTTAAAAAATAGGTTCCATAGACCCTAGTGCAACTCCTAACATCCAAAATTGTCTTCAACATACGCTCTCTGGTGACCAAAATATAAAAATGCCATAACTCTAGTCTCTTAAGACTTTTTTGAGTTTTGGAATAGGTTTGAACGAAGTCTGGTGTTTTTGTATGCTTGGCTAATTATTATTATTATTTGACAGATCTTGGTTCGTTCCCCAGTTGCGCGCGACATTTTTGGGAACTGCATAATATAAATTATTAATATAAAAATATGCTAACTTTCCGGAATAATTATTCATCCTTAATGTAAGTATTATTTTGGAAAATCATTTTGTGATAAATGAAGATTAACTTTTTTGGGTTAAAAGTTAAGTTAAAAATGCTGACGACGGATACAAAATACTTGCATATGTGTACATTTAAAAAAATATCAGGTGACGTCCATACAAACTATTTATACAGATAAAAAGTTAAGTGACACAATTAAAGAATAATAGACTGTTTCAAAAAGCTGGCTGCTTATACTTATTCGGTGTGGCATTTGTAATCAAAGTATTTTACAACATGTTATGTCCAAACTACATATTTTTCTGCCTAACATTCGACAGAATAAATTACGACACTAACTGTTAGTGACTAACTATACCATTTTGTTAAGTATATTTCTAGTTAGTGTTACAACAAACTTAACCTAACCATTTCCTACATATCTATGCTAAAATCTCTAATGGTCTTTAGACTTTTAAAATGACGACGCAGCTTTAATTACAGGTTTTCGTGCAATTTCGGCTCCGTTTGTTCAATTTTTTCAAAACCCTTGTTTTTTGTTTCTCATATATAACTGCTAGTTTGCTATTCAATATGAGTAGTTTGTAAAACCATTTTATACATTTCACCCAACGTGCTTGTGTTTCCGGTAGAATATTGAGCAACCTGCTTTGTCTCCTTTTTAGAAACATACAATTTTAAGTTTGTTTTCAAGAAACGCAAAAATCAAAGAAGCCACCATATAGTTAATCGCAATGACAAAACAAAGCACTGCTATATTTGCCTTTTCCTTTACCTCCGACTCAGTTTGCATTCCATGTTCCTTCTTCATTTGTAACATTGTTTTGTGCACAAGAGCAAATTGTATATATTTCTGCCACCACTCAGTAATTCCGGTTTGAACAAAGTGCTTTATTCGTTTATGCACAACTTTAGGGTGTTGTCCAAACAAACTGTAGCCCATTAGAGATTCAAGCACTATGTCCTTTCCAAAGTACTGAGGCATGTTGAGCCTACTCATGTTAGTATATACTATGCGGGCAAGATTTTCGTTCAGTATAACGGCCACTCTGTTGCATTTTGTCAGCTGGGGATATACAAGTTTGCGATAATCAAAATACCAAACGTCCTTCTCTTGTAAATGTGATATGTTCTTCCAATTTGGAAAAAGTTGGGAGTTCTTTACAATTGATTTAGTACTGTTTGATAATTCGTCCATTACATCTTCCAGGTTGTACCACGGTTGCCTTCGCATCAGCATAATACTAAACCATAAGTCTGACACAACCGGAAACGCTTAATGGGGAGTTTTCTGTCGAAACTCTTCCGTAATGCTTGCTTTTACATGTTTAGCCAGACAATCAAACTCAAAACGTATTAGCTTCTCTGGTAAAACATAGACATTGAAATTATTGCGAACCAAATCGTCAAACCTATCAAAAGGGACAAGCGGAGCTTTTACAGTCAACCTGTGAATATTTTCACCTTTGTAGCCATTACTTAGCACCAGCAGAACCAGCGGAATGAAATACATTGCAAGGCACAACTTTGGGTTTTTACGAATATATGACAACTTGAATACATTGGAACCTTGTTCAAGCAAAGCTGCAAAACACTTGCAAAATACGCTGCTCGATTCGATTGCAATATCAACTGGGGTACCATCTTGCTTCAAACAATAGCCGGTTAAAATAGAAATAACAACACCTGTTATAGCCATCAGCAACCACGATGTATTATCAAACGCTGCCAAGAATTCTCGAGCAGAAATTACCCATGTCTGTCGCTCGTAATGACAAGAAATAAATCTAAGGCGCCTACTATATAGAACTAAAGATGTGTGCTGAAATTGGGCTAGGTGCTCTTTAGTTTCACGCCACAAAGCTATCCGTAGATTTGGAGAAAATTGTCGACCTTTTGGACATTTTGAAACAAAAATAGTCTTTTTCTTATAGAGTGTGGGGTCAAACTCTACAGTGTATGACAAGTTTGCTTGCTGGGGAAGCATTAAATAAAGCAAGTGTGTGCCATGGAGTCCTGAAACGTACTCTTTGTTATGTAGCGCAGTTTTCAAAATATAGCGCCTTATTTTTTCAGCAAATGCGTAATTAGACTTTTTCCTTGTGTATTTTGTTGCTTCAGGTGGAACCACTATTTCTATATTCATAAAGTCGATTTTATCATACTTGGCAATTTTTCGATTTAGTGACTCAAAATTGGTAGGAAACTTGTTGAAGGTTTTAGTCGACAACTTTTCACAAGTGTGACAATATTTGCAAATTAAGTGCATCCGAATATTGTTTGTAATGGATTTGTCGATTAGCAAGATTGAGTGATATAGTTGAACATAAGCCGGCGAAATGTAGGCAGAGTCAAACCATGCATGATCGAAATGCTTAAGAGATTTTAAAACAATCACCGTGTAAACATTTGCGGTTGTAACGATGTCCGTTTTCCACCCGTAATCTTTCGCATGTAAATGGTCGTCCATTATCTTTGGTAGTTTTACATACACGACGTCTTCGTGATCATCATCGTTACCAAACCAAGTAAATATTCGTTTACCAGGAGGATACAAATACACATCAATCCTACAATTGCTCGTACGCTTACTAGCATACCGATACTGATCAGTGGTTTGATTAAGTAATTTATTTTTTGTGGTGGATTTATAATATTTTTCCAATGCACTATCGTTCATGAAATGAATTTCAAATGGGAATGCAAAGTCGATGTTATAAACGCTAAAAAATCTTGTCAGAATTACCGGTGCTTTTATCAAACTAAAGTTCAGATTAAGGTTGTGGACTGTGTCTTAACAACAATTGCCCTTGTTTACCATGTATTTTTGACGCCAAACACTGCTTGGAAGGTGACTACCCTGTAAGAATCCATTTTAAATACGGTTTTTGCAGAAAATTTAAAAGAAATCTAAACGCTTGTCTTTTTTAAAATGCTTAAAGTGTAAGATATCGTTTGAATCAAGTTGATATGTCAAGTTGTGTATGAGTAATTAAGCTTCCAATTATAGCTTAGTACTTAGCTTAATTACTCATACACAACTTGACATATCAACTTGATTCAAACGATATCTTATACTTTAAGCATTTTAAAAAAGACAAGCGTTTAGACTTCTCTAATTTTTGTGCAAAAACCGTATTTAAAATGGATTCTTACAGGGTAGTCACCTTCAAAACAGTGCAAATTGTTGTTAAGACACAGTCCACAACCTTAAGTCCCCAAAAATTTGTTATTCCAACTACGCAATTAGGAAACAAGTTAAAGCTTTTGGTAATTTCATCCGAAACTGATGTGGTTTTAGCTGTTGTAACAGCAAATGTACCTAAAATTTGAAGCACTATGCAGTACATTTTAAAATCGACTCACTAACTACTTAAAAAATAGGCTGAGTTGGCTATAATAAAATTGTGATACAATTTGTCTCTGTGTCTGTGCAATGAATTAATATATTACTGATATAATCTTAAACAAATTAACAAAATCTAATAGAAAATATAAGAATTTCTTCGTTTTTATAAGAATATTTGAAGAATTGTTTTAGATAGATAGTTTTGCTTTCCTTAAAGGAATAGGCAACCAAAGACATAAATGCTTTAAGCGAATGTGCTGGAATATGGACATGTAACTAATTCATTTTCATATAAGCGTGTGTTTCAATTTGCTTAAATAATAAAACACCTCGTAATTACCTTTTAGCGTTACCTTTTAAAATGAAAAATTCCTATTAACTGCTGGTCGTGCTTGTGCAAAATTAGGACGATGCAATGGATGATATAGTTTGGTCACGCCATCATATTTAATTTGAAAGTTTATAAGCTTGAGTTAATTACATTTGAAAATGTTCTTAAATATATTGATTTCTCCGACCAATATTTAACGAAAGAGCATGAATTGGTGGTTTATTTTACTTAAACCACCTATACAATTTATTTTGAATTTCTCCACCAATTATAAATGCCCCTAACCCCTTCTGGTATAATTATATTATTATATCTTGTTAAAAACTAACAACAAGTTTGTAAAAAAAATTTAAAGAGATTGAGCAAGTTAATTGGAGTCTGTCATACAAGCTAAAAATAAATACGACTTTGTTATGGAGTCATGTAAGAAATCGCTTTTATTTTATACAAGTCAGAACGACAGAACACAATCAATTTAACAGCTTTTCATTTTTATGATTACTTTAATTAGGCGCCGTCCATTAATGACGTCATTACTTAGGGTCAGTCAGTGATCTGTCAGTGACAGTGACGATTAGTGACATGGATGGGTGGGTGACTAATGACAAAAGTGACGTCACTACCGTACCACTGAAGATTTTAACATCCTCCATTAAATTCCTCGAAAGAAAAACATAGATATCCTCTTTGGAATTGTGTTTAATATTAAAATTATATTTCTAGAACAATCTTTATACAACGCAGTATAGAATATTGCTATTTCTCTCGTTCAGAGTAAGACTTCCAATACTAAAGCTTGTACCAATTTAGTTTGGCTTTCTTTTTCTAACATACTTGCGAATTTCAAATTTAAACATTTAAAATTTACAGAAATAGCCTCTGTTTTGAAGCCTGGTAAAATTGCCAAAATATTGCTGAAATTAATTTTAGTTACCTCTGCTACAAAACTATCAAACATACTTTCAGACGATACACATGAGTATTTCAGAAATAACAGAGTTTTTTATCACAGAGTTCGAGTGTATTTAACAACAAAATAGTTTGCAATGAGATACTCTTAACTTCTGAAACAAGTTATCATAATCCATCTTGAAAATTGAGGTTCTAATTTGTATCAGGTGATCTCACGTATCCTCAGGTGACATGACATGTGGGGTCAGTGGTAAATTAAAGAAGTGACAGCATAATGACAGGGGTCAGTCAATGGTCCAAAAAATAGCGATTTTTAAGTGACGCCATTAGTGGATGGCGCCTTATTGTTATCTGCAGCCCCATTATTATTCCCTCCGCCACCTTTCCTGAGGCCTTCAAAATTCGTCCTCCTCCTCCCTTCATTCAAAATGCCTCCTTATCCTCCACCCCAACAAGCTCATCCCCATATTCACCCTGGCTCTTTTCAAGAACTGGGAAAGCACTTTCAACTCGTATTTAAGGGCCAGTTCCAGGAGTTCGGGTACTACCTCCGCACTCCTCCAGTCATCATGCAAAGTCCCGGTTTCCAGGTACTGAATCAGCACCTCCAAAGTCCTCGAAGAAGTCTTCTCTAGATTTAGGACATCCCTGGCCTTATCCTCCTCCAAAATCTTTTTCAAAGCTGGACTTCGAGCCAGAAGGAGGTTTCGTGTCACCCAGAACTTCTTGCCTTCTTTGGACACCAACTTGACACAGGGTGGTCGATTCAGGCCCCGGATTCTTTCGGTGTCTTCCTTAAACTTGGCAGCTGCCCGGGCCTTGAACTCCTTTAACATTTGGCCCAAGGTTTGCACCTGTGCTGCTTGTTCGGCGTTACCAAACCCGATGGCTTCCATTTTCTGAAAATTAATAAGTAACCAGTTAACTGTTTATTTCGCTGGCCAGAACCAGTTTCAACTGCTAATGTACAGATTAATGAAGATTCTTCATTGAAGAATTTAATCACAATCCAACAGAAACTTGATATCGGTTTTATTCTCCTTGAAAATTTGATTGAGTGCGCAAATTTGCTGAACAATGATTGTGATAGATTGATTTATTTAATTCAAAATCCAAGCACATGCATTAACATGAACAATGAACACACAACACACCAAAACTAAACCCAGGTCAGCTGTCAGCAATAAACACATCAGTAGGCTCGCTATATAAAGTATCTGAAGGCAGAATACTTTTGTTTGGCACCAAGATCAAGCCAATTCTAACCTCAGAGCATTTTCCCCAAGAAATTAAAGTATGGTCTACCAAAACTATTGTAGTATGGTTTGTGTGTATTACGGATGCACAGTTTATAATTTAGACGATTCGAATGCCGTTAATTTATTTCCTGTATTGAAACTTTATAAAATTTTGAAATTAAGGACAAATGTTATAAAGGACCTTATTCAAGTTCCTACTCTCCGGGGACCCTGTTTTCATTTCTCAACTACACGTAGAGTGGTTACAAGTCATAGCTTAGTCGAATGAGCAACTCAAGTACTAAATCGAAAAACAGAACAATCGTGTACTTGTATCAATAAAACATTTACTTACGGCGAATAAGAAAATTCAATACACTGCTACTGAATAAAATGCAATTAGAGGCTACCATCTATACAACATTGATATAATTATTCAAAGAGGTGTAGGATATTATAAAAAGTGCATACGCATAAAAGAATATTTATATGTACCAAGCTTTAGAATTGAAGACAATATTTCCTTGGAAAGGTGTATTAGCAATCTGAAGGACACTTTTATTTTTCATTGTCATACTAGTCATTCTCATACCAGTTTTGAAAATGAAACATACTAGCATATAAATCAAAAGCACTACAATCAAATATATTAAAATATTTACTTTCGTTGCCTATTCGACTTGATAAATTTATTACTGCAACTGGGTTTGCAGCTCTACGATAAAGGTTATACTGAGAAATGATTTTTTGTTACTGTCTCTCACTATCCACACTGCCATCGTTAGTTGAAACCAAAGGACTTATTTTGAAGCTTGCTTGTCGATGGTATATATTCTTTTATAAGATTGTTTATTTATATCCGTTTGAGTTTTTTCCGATAGCTTTTGTTACCATATTTGACGGGAACGAAACCAAGTCACTTTAAAAAACATCATTTTTCCCTATCATAATTGATATCATCAAGCTCACGTTACATAACCTCCCTACAACTAATTTACCAGTAGTTAGTTATAAATCAACTTATAAAAACGTACAATTATTACTCAACCCTTTAAGCGTTACTAACGCAAGCACACGAGAACAATTTGAACCTTTGGCCTAATTCATTTAACATTAGTTAGGCGCGTGTTTAATTTCCCCGAAAGCTTTTTCTGAGAATTTTTTATTTTATGTTGAAACTAATTACTTAAATTAGTAAAAGTAATAATTTTTGGTAATACAGGAATTAAAATTATAAATTTATATAGGCCATATTTTAAAAAACAATTGTTACTTGTGTGGTGTGGCCAGGAGAAACAATTTGTGCCTGCTTACCGTGCCTAGTCAAGAGTAAAACGTTAAGGTTTGTTCGAATAATTTTTATGAGCACACTTTTGGGGAACATTTTAAAAATATAACATCTATTTTGACATCATCACTCACACGCGCAAAAACATGATATTATTAATTTCGATGTCGAATCTGAACGACTGAAATACGAACGAATGAGGCTTACATTTGTCAAATACATAATAATCTTACACTAACTAACAAATTTGTTTTATGTGGTTCATGCGTGATTTTGATTTACAATACTATGACCCTATTTTTGTGAAACATATTCGAAAAGACGTTTCTAAGGTTCACGGTAAATGTTTTTTCAATTAATAAAAACATAAATCCTGCAAGGATTCCAGCACCATACATAATAAAAATTACAACAGTATTGGCGCTTAAAATCACTGTAAACTCTTCTTCTATATCGTTTTGTTTCCCTATATTAACGGTTTTCAATATTTGCCTTGTTTGTTTTGCATAATTTATTTTCATTTTTTGCCTTAATAAATTTTTGAAGAAATTGTAGATGCCGGATGACCAAATGCTTTTACACCTTCGAATGATCCATGGGTCGTTCCATGCATAAAATGACCACCCTTTTGGAGTCGGTAATAATCCACTTCCACCCCTTGAGTAGAGTGGGCGGGTGTTTGGAATTGAAGTCAAATGATACAGCTTAATGTCAAATTCTAGCTCATCCATTTTGTCAGACCAACCTGCTATACCTTGCTTTTTGCAAAAATCAATGTTCTTTTCATACAAGTACTGTGGTCCAAAAAAACTCATTTGTAGATTGGCAAATGTTCCATGATCCATATTGGCAATTCTTTTTATCAAACGCTCTTCCTTAGTATTTCCCACGGACCAAGGATCTTCATAACGTTTTACGTCTACAAAATCTGACAATCTTAAAAACAAACAAAAGTTAGAGTTTGTCATATTGTTTATATTTTGCGGATGACATACATGCTTCCGTTCAATGTCCTGATATGAACTGCCTCCCACAACTCTAAATGAAATCAAATAATTTTTATCCAGAATCTCCTCAAATGTTTTATACAAAAAAGGACTTGCCGGGGCAGTCAGTTCTCCAATATTGTCACCAATGTAAAAATATCCAATAATATAGATGCACACTGTCCACAGCTGAACAGACATTTTTAGCATGTCATTATTAATCTCACTATCTTGAAAAAGGAAAGTTCGAAGAACCGAGACACCCGCATTTACATATTTAAAAATACACGACAGCACAAATTTTTCAGGAAACTTGGAAAAAGTTGGCGAATTCGTCCGGTTAAATAAAATTAGGAATATTACAAATACAATTAATAAACTCCGAGTGGGTATATCAAAGGCAGATACAAAGCCATTAAAAGACACATTTTTTTTGACGTATCCGCCGTCACATGTACAAAACTCAAGGGAAATCATGTCCTCTATTATAGTAGGATTACGTAAGACGTTAACCTCTATTCCAGACATAAACAAGCTTCTTGTAATGCTTTTTATCACAGTAATTAAAGCGTTATTGGGCAGCACAGTTATAAGCAGAACTGCATTTAAATCACTAGTAGCAAGACCTTTTGCGGTAAACTTTGCATTATGAATATTGTAGTCCGTCAACGCAGGGTTACTAACAAAAACTCTGTCTAGTTTTTTACTTAAGTGGTTAGTTCCAGTTATAAGGACTTCCTGGATTAAGGAAAAACTTGCAGGAAATAAATTGTTTCCTATAAAGCCACCGCTACAATAATGGCAATAAACTTGTATTTTTACAGATTTTGTTGACCCACCCACCGCACAAAATTGAATTAAGAACTTGTAAAAAGGAGTTTGGCCAGAAATATCCATTCCAAATCCAGCTCTTAAGGCTACTATAGAGTCTTTTAAATTTTGAATGTTTGTGGTAAGTTGGTTTTCTATCACAATTCCTATATCGTATGGTCGCATATAACCGTGGTTACGTTTTACAGTAGTTAGTGACATTGTAAACGGATTATCTCCCCAAAAGTAGCTGAAGTGGTGTTTAACAATGGGATTTAGTATATAGAGTAAATTCAGGCTAAATTTCAGGTTAACCACAAATTTGTTCCAGTATTTGTCATTTTTAATATCCGGCAATACTAGTACGTGCAATATTCTGTACCAGCCACTAGCTGCTTTTGGGGGTTTGATTGCGCGCGCATATTTTCTATTATTTGTTGAAGTGAACGAGTCCCAGTGTGATGTTTCCATTGACAAATCAGTCATGTTTTCAGTCGTTCTGGATATTACAATTGTGCTGTAAGGCAGGTTAGATGGCAAGTTACAATTGTATGTATTTAAGAAATGAATTAGGCTTGATCCTCCAAATGTTGGCAGTAGAGAGTGCAGTACGTCTGACAGATGGGACACCAAAATAGTGCACTCGGGTATATGGATGCGTGATTCCACGACTAGTATTTTGCAAAGCCAGATTGTACAAATATAAAGCAGACACCGAGCTTTGAGTTTCATAGTGATGGAGCTATTGATTAGAGATAAATACTTGAGTTTTCTAGTAAAAATATATGTATGCACTGTATATGTGAAATAAGAGTTTCGTGTTTCAAAATCAACTGTCGCAACCTTTTGTCTTCAGCAGATTAAATTAACTTTAGAAATGTTGCTTTGAATATTTTGGCCTAGGGTTATATACCAAGTCACGGATTTTTTACAACCAGGTTTGAAAATTTTAATAACTTTAAAGATAAAATAGAACCAAGACGTCAGTCCCTTCCTATAGAAGCAACTCATTTCTACAATCTTCGTTCCGTATTTTATATTTGGCATTACATTATACACGTGCGTGTGTGCTAAATAAAACTAATTTGTTAAGTGTTTTGAACTTTTGACTTTTTTCCATTGCCTCGTGCAAATTATAGTCGAAAAAATTAGATACTTGGTTTTTAACACTTTTATCACTAATTAATACATAAAGCAATCTTTTAGGGTCAACTCATAAAATAAAATGCTACAAAATTGGAAGCTAATGTCTTCGATTTTACATTTCAATGTAATCATAAATACAACAGGATTATTATTAACATCGGAAACTTATTTAATCTGTATTTTATTCATATGTTGTTTTGTTTTGAAATTTACATGCTTTATCAAATTTGATGTTTGCATTTGCGATAAATGGAAGTAAAAAAATTGGGTTTGTTGACTCTTCAGATTCCATTGTAGAACTGACTAGGTAGTTTAACGAACCGTTAAAAATTAAAATGTGTAAGAGTTTTTCCATAATTCTGAAACGAGTAGGTGACCACCAACGTTGAAAACAATTCCAAATATCAAAACAACTAAAGCAGTTGAACGGTTGACTTTAGTTTTTTCAGCTTTCGCTTTCCGAGATAAGACCATCTGAACGAAAAGAACAAAGACTTTCACTGTGCTAGGGGCTTTGTGATACTGGCTATTTCCGGGTAATATAAATTACCGGGTAGTGTGCTTATTTTTACAGAAGCAAGGCGGAGATGCGGATGATGCGTGGGAGGCATGAGGAGCGGAGCGTACAGAAAGTTCCCGTACTTTTGTGGTCTGGCGATGACGAGTAACGGACAAAAAGATTGCATCATCCCACTTTGCTTTTCAACTTGGCCTTGCGTTCATTCTTCAGCAATACAGAATTCTTAACTTTTGATTTTGTGCAGTAGTAGATTTTTTTGAGTAGAGATTTTACAGAGATCAATTAATTTTAATTGAGATATAGAGAGGAGTAATTGTAGATTTTTCCCCTTTTTTCTTGAGAGTTTTGTTTAATAGAGATATTACAATAAAAGTGAGATTTTCGGGGAGAAGAGATAAGGAAACTTGACATTTTGGTGTGTGATTTATTTAAGCATTTGAGCACTAACGGTACGCATTTTTTGTAGAACAGGCATCCGACGGTTAGTTGGTAACTTTGTGAACACCATCTGTCGCCAGAAATAATGTAAGATCGTTTCTTCAGAAACCAGAACCTTGTTTCTGACCATCTGTGAATCGACTCGATTTCTGCTAACTGACTTCATTGCCCCTTTTCTTCAGCATTGCATAATGAATATTATTTAAAATAGAACAAAGGTAATGCGACGAGTGTAATTAAGACTTTTATTCAAAAGAATTCCCGACGTTTCGATCTTTCCTTAGATCCTCATCAGGGGTAATGAATAAACATTGAAAAGTAAAACACATACATTTCCATTTGACCAACAATTAATTTCCAAATTATAAGTACTATAATATGTTTCCAATTTGAAGTATCTATAGACTTTTCATAATTTCAAAGAAAAGTTCGTTCCAGTATCCAGGTAAGTATTTTTTGGCAAGCTCAGTTTTTCAGTTCATTAGAGGTTGGTTATAATGTTGATAATGAATATTTCCAAGAAGTTTCAAAATTTGATCAAACAGGAAAATGTTAAAAATGTGTATATGGTCAGCAAAAATTTGTATATTTATTTGCAAGTAATATCATGTTTCTCCAGAGTGGCAACTCTTATATTGGTAACATCAATGCGATAATTTCTTTCAGTTTGGTAGACGGTTTCTGATATTACAGACAAATTTATGAAGTGACTGTTTTAGATTTAAATTAATCTGACTGCATATGCAGGTTTGCTTTGCAAAAAGACTTGGCCTAAAATCCCATTTTCTTTTAAACCTGTACCAGCCTTTCACACTGTTACTGCATTTTGGCAAACCTTTCTTAAAACCATTAAAAATAACATTTGCCCTAGACTTTAGAAATTCAGTAAAAAATATCATGAGACTTAAACTTGCTCCAATGCTCAACAAACTAAATATCATAACCACATTTCCATTTAAACTTACGCTTTCTGGTGGAGGGTTTTCTTCCCTTTGGTATTTGTTGTATAAACTAAAAATTTTCGGTAACCACTTAGCAATACCAGATTGTTTAAACCTTTCAACCTTTTCTAAAATCCGTGGATTAACATTGTTCAAAAATTTTAGAGCCATACTTTGATTCGAAAACACTTCTGACCCAATCGAAACCAACGAATTCTGCGACTGTGCCTTAATGGCAGCACTGTGTGCCAAATACTCAGGCAACGCAAATGCCGTTTTGTTACAATTTATTAGCTCACTTTTATGCCACCGCATATCCTTCGACCAAAAGTTTGTTGCTAGATGGTTTGCAAAACTCTCAATTGACTTTCTTTGTTTCCAAACTGTTTTTTGCATGTATGTCACAGTCGAAATTAACTCTTGGGTTGAATTTTCGTGAATGCGAGAATGAGATAACAACTTTTTTAATTGTTTTCTATGTAAAGAATTCTCGGAATCCAAAAATTTAGAATCTGAAATTTCACTAAATGCCATTATACCCTTAAGTCCACGGCGTTTACTTTCAATTGTATGGTTGTCCGTAACTAGAGGTAGAACTTTTCTTAAAATCCACATCATTTCTTCAAGTCTTATAAGGGACACCCTCGTGTATATTGAAAAATCATTTTCTATTATTTGCTCCAGTGAGTCATAAAGAATGGGCTGTCGGGATAGGATCATGTTGTACACATTAGTATTCTTATAAGCATTACTTAAAATTATTCCAATTAACATGTACACACCAATGATAATATTAACTGCCTTGACCCTAACAAAAAATGCTGGAAAAGGGTCTCCTTGTTCTAGCAAAACCTTTACAAATGGGAGCAGTGTTTGTTTTAGTGACAAAAATTTTCGTTTTGAAACTATATGGAAACTTCGACTAAATTTGGAAAGTCCTAAGGATATCACTAGAAGGGAAAAAACTACTGCTATCCAAACAAATTTGTCAAAAACTTTGATTAATTCCTGAAATGGAAAAGACTCAAGTCCACGCCGGCCACACATTACAAGTTTTAAATCATTCAAGTGATTATCAACAGCTAGTTCAAATAGAATATGAGTATTTACTAAAGGCATTGGGAAGATTTTTACTTGCAAATTAAGATAGGGTTCATATTCGGAATCATAAACTCCTTTATCTGGCCATTTGTAAGTTTTCTGAGTACCTTGAGTACAAATGTTGCTTGAATGCAGCTGATATGATTCATTACCAGTAAGCTCATTCATAAGAATGGATATAGAATACAGAAACTTATCGTTTGAATTCACAAAATTTTCACCGTTCATAAGTTTCTTGTATTTTGTTCTAAGCAGGTCACACGACATAAGTTTTGACATAAACCCACTTGTGAGCCGATTTACAAAAAAGTAGAATACAGAATCGTAAGGTCTATCCGCTATACGCCATGGCAAGTTGTCGTAAGCATTTTCTTGCAAATATGTTAAACTATAGCCGTCAGCAAATTCGGTGAACGTCAAGTTATTTGAGTGAACAGAGAATACATTTGGGCCGAGTTTAAGAACAGATACTGTCGATATCTTTTGGCTTTGTTTTCCAACAATTGCGTGCATAAATACTTGGTTAGAGGCTGCATATTTACCAGCATTAACAAATTCCAGTTTTGTCATAATCCACTTAAACAACGGGTTACGCGAAGAAACTTTTTGGTTGAAATACGAAATTAAAATATTAACATAAGGCACACTGCTTCTTATAGTGTATTTTGTTTTGTCTTGGATTGTTCCCTTTTTAGGGAGTTTTGACGAGTCAAGTTGCAAGGAGACATATAAAGCCTCATTTCTAGCGTCCGTGTCTAATAAATTTGTTGGTGGGTAAATTGCGACATCCAATACACTACTCCATGGTTTTGAATTGGTTGACAAGCGCAAAGCGTCAAAAGTGTAACATTTGTTTTTCGAATTTTCTATCCAATAATTCGAATTAGGACACGAAATATTTCCAAGCGAACAAGATGTGCACCTTTTGTAAGTTGTATTTATTGATAACCTTGGAACCCAGATAAAGCCTTTGTACTTTCTGTTGTTAAAGGTTGAAACCACTTTATGGGCTTTAACTATCACAGGGTACTGCGGCTTTACTATATCGATGTACTTGAAATTATTTAGTGTTATCAGAGCAGGTGCATTCAAGCATAAAATACTCAAAAAGTTGTTTAAATTTGTAACTTGTGGTAATATAGTTTCATCTGAATATAATTTGTGCTCCAGTAAACGTCTACGTGTACTTTTTTCTAAATATTCTCTGTTTTCAGGATCCAACAAAGTTGAAGTTGTTCCAAAGGTTACCTCTGCACTAGTTTTGCCCGATAGTAAACCAAGTTGTTCTACGTATAACAGGAAAATGATAGGGCGCATTGTTTGTGTTGAAATGTTTTTTTCTTTTTTCTGTCAAAAGACTAATGCTTTTCTTAGGCCTATAGAAAGCTTCAATACCACGTTTGAAGACTGAAGTCGTAGATGGGTAAAAGATACGCTTAATTATATGTTTTTATGACACTTATGTATCTCAGTGTATTCGCACTCTAAAACTTTACACTGGGTTATGCTAAAATCGATCGAATCAATTAGTTTCACTGGAATTGAAAATTTTCATCACATGTACTAATAGGCTTTTGAAGAAGTATTTGCTAAGCTATGTCTAGGTTAAACATTATTTGAAATTACTAAGCATCGTTTCTCATTAGCTGCTAGTTACGAACACGCAGATTTTAAAAAGATAAAACATAGCTTGATAATTTTTATTGGTTCTTACTAATAATCTTATTTCTGAGGATTGTTTCTGTGTGACGATCGAATTGGCATTTCTTTCATGTTTCGGTTTGCTTAGATCTCTGGATCAATGTCGCGCGATTTCTGTTTTTTTAAATCATAAGTTTTTGACAGTGTGGTGATGCAAATCCATTTGTAGGTACCTGAAGTTGGAGATGGGAGGTTTGCAACAAATTCAAATAAAATAAAAGTAGTTTCAAATAAAGACAAAGTGTAATAGTATACATTCAAGCTCAAAGTATCCAAAAGTTAAATAAATTAATGATTTTTGATAACTTTCCATCTAAATACAACTTGTGCTAAATTATGCGTCCACGTGTACTAGTTTTCGAAGATTCTGTTTTTAGGATTCAGGGAGGAGCTAGTTTGTATAACAGTAAACTAAGCCTGGCAACCTGAAGATCAAAAATAAAAGTCGTTTTGCGCAATTTTGTGTTGTAAGGTATTATGTTTCCATATGTAAATAACCACATGTTTTACTTACGTTCCTGAACAAGCTTCAATAACACTTCTGAAAACTGAAGTTGTTGCTATGAAGGAGAAATGCTTATTTTTACGTTTTCATGATACTTGTAAATATCAGTATTATATGCTTTTTTATATTTTACACTGAGCTCTGGTAGGAGCAATAAAGACACAAGCCGGATCGATCAAATCAATTATTTTTACTGGAATTGAATATTCCCTCGCGCCTAATAATTGGTTTTTGAAGAAGTAAATGCTTATCTGCTTCGTAATTAAACGAGCCCGCAACTATTAAGCATGATGTCTCATTAATTGCTTTTGTTACGTGCACCAGCAGAATTTATAAAGATAAAGTACATTTGATAATTTTTATTGATTACTAGTAAGCTTATCTCTGATAAATGTTTGTAGGCGATGATAAGACTGATCTTGAGTTTTGTAATATTTCGGTTTGTTTCTGGTTTCCTAAATCATGACTTTATGACATCGTGGTGGCGAAAACCCGTTTTTAGGTAAATACTTTGAGCTTGGAGACTGTAGGTTTGGAAAAAATTACCAAAAACTCAACAAAGTGCAGAAGGTTTTGGTAATATATTACGCAAACAATGATTAGCATACATTTAGTGTTAGGTATGTTTGTACTTATATTTAAATTGGAGGTTTTTATTTATCCCGTGAAAAGCTTCTGTTGGAATTATAAACGTGCCCATAAATTAATTTTATCAGAAGTCGGTCAAAAGGCAATGTTGCGCGTGTTCTTTAATAGTGCAAGTAAACAAGTTGACAATCTACAAATTGCTAATATGTAATCGCATTTAAGTAAAAGCTAATAATGAGGCTTTGATTAAATAAGCGTGTAAATTGACTCTTCTTAAATTTGCCTCTTGAGAAATTCTATTAGGTTAAGTTACACATAATATACTTCTCTTATTTTACGCTTTTGTTTTTTAGTTCTTCAGACAACATATTACTAGCACCCCCACAAAGCAGTGATATTTCTAACACTTTGTCATCATTTTGAAATTCACTCAACCAAAAGCACCAAATTTGCGATTACTCCACTGGCAATGTTAATAGATTCTAGCGCAGTCAATCTATCAACAAAGTTAACTGAACCAAATCGAATCTTGATCCTAGCAAAGCTTCGGTAGAATTTCCTTTTTAGTCGCCTCTCATTCCTAGATTCATCTTGTACAAGCATTTTGTACAAATTACCTGTACTCTCTCCAGATGAATTATAAACCATAGCCATTCCCCCAAGCAATATAATCAGCATTAAAAAACCATCCACCATAAACATTCCAAAAATTACAAACACAACCCAGCTCCTTTCTGCCATTTTACCCTTGATCATCAAAACAGCACTTAAGCACAACAATTGAAACGCCTCAAAGATAACTCCTGTGAGAATAACATTCTGTTGCACTTCGTTCAGTAAAATTCCAAGTACCTGAAGTGTGCGATACTGGTGCACAATGCGGTTAATATTCCAATTACAGAGCAAGCAACCAGCAGCAAATCTAGAAATAAATAATACTTTAGTTGTAATACACATTAAATCAGCTATCTGTTTGGCTTACGTTCTAATGTAGTTTTGAAGCGTGTTTGATCCCATCGCCATAAGTGAGCTGAACGCCAAAACGATACCATGACAACCAGTGCTCATTATCCAGTAGTTGACTGCGATTATCACAAACTTGATTAAATATCCTCCGTATTTCCACAAGGCACTAGAACTAATTCCGGTTGTTCCACACTCGGGCAAAAGCCAGTATCCACTCAACGATGGCATAAATGGCTCCACCAAATGAACTCCAAATGTGTAGAATGGAACAAATGCTGTGCCTCCAAATGCGTTTGCATAAGCAATTATGGTCAATAGTATTTCCCGAATGGATTTTGACAGTGGAACATCCAGACATGGATACATCTTGTGATAGTGAAACAGTCCGTTGAAGAATTCGCAGAGTGTGTCGGTCTTGTCCCTTAATTCTGCAACGACTTTGTAGCCACCAATATTGGCTATAATGCCAAGAATCAAAACAACTAGAGCAGTTGAGCTGCTGACTTTAGGTTCTCCAACGCTAAACCAGACCAAGCCCCCAGCTGCTTGAAATGTGATTAGCAGTCCTAGCAAGATCAGATTTTGTTGTACTTTTTTGTTTTGTGTAGGATCAACTTTCATTCGTAATTTTTTAGCATCCCAAGCGATAATAACGCCACCGCGCAGCCTAGCACTTGCTACTGTAAACGACAGTAGTTTTAGATGTTTGTGTATCATGGCTACGAAATACCTCTTCTTTTTTTATATATTCCCAATACCACGTTAGTAAAAAAACACACTTATTGTACAATTATAAATTAAATCGGATTCGGTTCGTAGCGAAAAAATTTTTCTTCTAACACAAGTCCATAACAAGTTTCAATCCGCTGTGAGTTTAGGACAAAAGGTCTATAGCAAACCTACACCAACATTATATAACAATTTCTTGGTAGGTGAGTAGCAAAAGCAAATGTGTTTTTGTGTTTTTGATAGTGCTCTTTGTATGTCTGAGGTGTTTCGTAAAATAAATTTTGTTTTGCTGATATAATATAAAATGTATGTTATGGTGGGATCAAAATCTTGCTACACTACGTACAATTACTTGTAATCGTAAAATTTATTTATTTTTAGAATAAACCTATTTCATTTCTGAAGTTGTAACTGTCAGTTTGTTTTATATCAAAGATTCTATCAAAGCGTGTGTCCTCTGTAAACAGAATGTTTAGAAAATGTTTTATTTCTAAAATGTATACAGGCACAAGCGTCCTGTTTTATTATTTTGCTGGTTGACTATTGTACGGTTTCTGCAATTTTACTTTTACTGTATAATACAGTTATTTTCCAGATGGGTTTCAAGTATTTAGAATGGAAGCAAATAATAAAATATTAACAAAAAGTTGATAAATAAGTAAGAAATTGCACAGAAAATTGTAATTTGATTCGTTTAATATAGTACGTGTAAAGCTTTTGTAAAATGCTGACACGCCATAATAGTTATGCTTTACAAGCGTTTTAGCTGAGTACCATCAGTTAGTTGGCAATCAAATGTTAAGTTTGTTTTGTCTCCAAAATATATGCGTCATTCGGGTTGTTCTGGTTGCCTACATAGCGTGCAGTGACTATTTGTTTACTACAAGCTTTAATGTCAAAAATTACCTCATTACATTCGTACAGCTAAAGTTAGAAATAGACACTAGCGAACAAAAATTCGTAATTTTTAAAGTTTTTTTGGAGTTTTCATCTAGGAATTCTCATAATTATTTCCGTAATAGTTAACTGCCGTTGGGCAATTATAAGCTGCAGGTTAATTATACGCGGAAATGGATGCCTACAACCGTATATTTACGGTTTTGATTGAAAGATTGGCTCTTGCGGATGCATATGTGAATTTTCTGTTACGTGTCTTCAGTTTTGTCCTGTATCGTTGTTTTCATATCTGACATGGAGTTCCAATGCCAAAAGCTTCACCTTCGAAACACGCTGTTCTTGAATTGAAAGCATAGCTTCTTATATTAAAACAAATATTTGCGATCATATGGACAGCTTGTTGCCAAAGCCTGCTCAGTTTACGGCATTTAAATACTTTTAAGGTAAAAAACACCCAAGCAGAACCGTAAACTACTTCCTGGCAGATGTTCAGTCATATTTCACAATCGTAGCTTTAATCAATTTAATTATATTTATAATAAAACGTATCCGCTTTTGAAGAGTGTCAATTTACGTATTGGCAAAGATTCTATCAATGTAACATGTTCGTAGTAAATACAACATGTCTTCATAAATAGAATTTCATAAGGAAGTTTAAGCCTACATTTGTTCTTGAATATTACGTAACCCCAAATATATTTTGATTTGCCGTCATGATATTGCTTTACAAGCGCTTCCGGCTGAATCAGGTCAATCAATTACTGCTGAAATATTTAAGTTTTACCCAAAGCGTGTGCGTCATTACTTTACAAAACAATTAAGTGAATTATGATACGAAATTTGTTGTACGATTGAAATCACGTAAATAAATTCAATTCTACAATGATACTATAAATTTTTACCTTTTGCTACGTCAGTAGGTGTCTGAAGCTTTCATCGTGACAGTAATACTGGAGATGTAACAATTTCTACACCAAAAATTTGTAATCATGCTTCACAAACATCCTAAAATTCTTGCGTTTACTGTGGCTGCTGCAAAATTTTGGGGTAGTGTTATTCTTGACTGGGATAATAAAAAGCTACAAATGAGTGTTGTTTCTTCCAAAAACAAAAAATTAAATCAAAAGTTGTTTTTACTAGCACTGCTTATTTTATTTCAAGTAGCCGGTGGCATGGTCTGGTTCAAATATGCAGATGCAAAAACCAATCGTTCAACTGAGTCATTTATTTATGCACTTGCAGTGGTTATCAATGCTGGTGGCTACATCTTTGTTTGGGAAATAAGAAGAAAGTCTCATATAATCTGTCAATTTGTCAACGGATTATTTACCTATCACAGATTGTATCCTTGTACTAATGTTCCAGCATCAACCTCTATTCGAGAAACTCTTATGATTCTGCTTGCTTACGTGAACGCAGTTTGTGGCTCCGCATGGCCATTTTTGTTCACGTTTGGCGTTCATTTGGTAAAGCCATGTGTGCCGTCTTTAGCGGGCTATTGGCTTTTGCCAGAGTGTGGAATAACTGGAAACAGTTCTAATGTTTTCTGGAAATTTGGAGGATATCTAATTAAGTTCGGGGTTCTTTCAGTAAACTATTGCATAATGAGCATTGGTCTTCATACGCTCGTTTTTGCTTTCAGCTCACTTTTGGGACTAGGATCAAACACGCTACAAAACTATATTAGAACGTAAGCAATAAACATGTATTCAAAAATAGCTGACTTAATGTGTATTCCTACAAAAGTATGATTTTTTTTAGGTTTGCTAATGGTTGCTTGCTTTGTAATTGGAAGAGTGACCGTATTTTGCAGCAGTATCGAACACTTCAGGTGCTTGGCATTCTGCTTAACCAAATGCAGCAGAAAGTAATTCTAACACTTTATGTGTTCCTGGTAATGAGTGCATTGTGTTTAAGTACAACTGTGATCATCAGAGGGAAACTTGTGGAAGAAAGTATAGCTATGACAGCAATCTTTGGCATGCTAATGGAACATTCAGCCTTAGTTCTGATGGTTCTGCTTGGATGCATGGCTTTGGTTTATAAGTCATCAGGGGAAAGCAAAGCAAATCTGTACAAGACGCTTCTTGAATCGGAATCCAGGACTGAGCGACGATTAAGAAAAAGAATTTGCACAAGTTTTGACACAATCAAGGTTCGATTTGGTTCTGTGAATTTTGTTGATCGGTTGACTGATCTGGAAAGTATTAACCTTGCCAGTGGTATAACTGTAAATTTGATTCTGTTGGGAAAATGAATATAAAGAAACCTGTGAGGTCCGTAGTAACAATTACCTACTTTAATATCCTACATTTATTTTATGTAAAAATCATAACATAACATACAATGTTGTATTATATAATAATATAATATATTATATTTTCAGTATATTTTCTGCAATATTTATCTATAGTTTGCAATTATGAAGTTGATGAGAAATACAGCTGATAAGTTTAAACCTTCTTATCAAACAATTAACAAATTTACGATAAAGTAATAGAGCGTACACGTTGCTATCATTCTTGGAAAAACAAATTCTAACAACCTTCATAATGAAATGTACGTGTAAATTGTGTTATCAAACTCATCGGTAGCCATGGTCTAGCATATTTGGGATTTTGAATGTACGCTAATTGCACACATTTTTCCAAGTTTTCTGCGTGCTGCTTCCAGTTTGATCCATAAATCGACGCGTAAAATATTTCAGACTTTGGTGGATTGTCCCACAAAATCGTCAGATTTGTGAATAATGCCTCCATTGCATAATACATTTCTTCATATAATGAAAATTCACCGGAGCCTTTCGGGGCTTTCAAACACATACCCGATGTGAGACAAAGCATGCTCCACGGAATATCCATTGACAAATGCCTATACTTAAGATAGAAATTGGGATTACTATGATAGACGCAAGATAGATTGCCGAAAACGTAAGGTTGTAATTTGCCCTCTAAGGTTTTAGTCTGTAAAAATCAACAAGCTAAGTATTTTCCGTAAACTTTCTTTCAATTTATATTTAAATAGTTACCTTATTCGGACAGTGAGTATTCCCAAAATTGTATTTCACGGGCACCATTGAGTCATAACAATCATTCAAACTCTCAAGAATGTTGGTCGCTTTTTCTGTTGTTAAATAATCCTCTAAAGTTGAACCTGAAATCTCATATGCTGTTTGAAACATTAAGTAACCGATTTCTAAAAAACTTGCGGGCACTACTCCTGCACACGCTTTAAAAACCATTTCCCGCATTTTATTCAAAACTCTAAAAGACGACTGGGGAATGTGCGTTTGTGTAAAATCCATGTCTGTATCGTTGTTTAAACCGTGGTAGCTAAGTATTTTTGATTGCATATGCCTGTGCATATCATCAATTAACGATTGTACAACAAATGGAAGCACTTTGTTACTTTTGGAGCTTTTATTTGAGCATTGGCTTGCTGCTGATTCTGATGTTGCTAACATATCATATTCTTCGTCCGTAACATCGCCTTCGTCTGGCTTTTGAGAAGACAAACCTTGGGATGGCTGTGAGTTCATTTGGTGTTGTGTTTCCACTTTGGATGCAATCTTGATCTTGATGCCACGATACAAGCAACATTTGGCTGCAAAATTATTCAATTTACAGTTTATTAGAGTTTCAAATGCTACATATTCCCACTGACTTTGTTTAAGAAGATATAATCTTACATGCTTCAGGCCGCCAGAACGTTTTAATTATTGAAAGAAATTTTGCACCAAAGATACAAATGACAAACAGAAATACAAACACGCTTAAGAGAAATCTTCTTTTATCCATTTCCAACTTTTAAGTATTATTTTAGTCTGCACAGAATCACAATACTGATATAAATAAGCCCGTTTTCTAGTTTACATTTTTTCACCTTCAATTTCTTTTTGTGCAAAAGTGAAAATTTTCCTATATACAAAAATTGGCATTGTCTTATCCAATCGTTAAACATGACCTCATTTTACTTCATTGTTTGGTTAGCTAGCTCAAATGAACAAAACACAATTACAATTTACAGCCCACTTTCTACCTTTTCATTAAACAATCGGGTTTGTATCATTATTTAACCAAACACAGTGAACAAAGAACAATTCCAGTTTTTTCTAATACCAATTTCATTTTCATCAGCCGCATTGCGCTTTCCTTCGGTTTCTAAACCTCTTCAGATTCAATAAGTGATGAAACGCAATCCACCCGGTCCTCAGCATTCTGGCCCTTTGTGCCTTTAATCTACAGTAGATTATCTACTGGAGCTGACTATTTGCCATCAAGCTATATTATGTGTGGTTCAACACGGAAAAATCAATTCCAATTTGTAAAATCGTATTAACTGATCCATCACCTAAGGTCTTGCTTGATCTGTTTCCTCGTTGATAATATGAAGAGTTGCAAAACTAGCTGACATGTTTTTCCATAGGCTTTACAATTTATTTTAGAGACTATTACGAACATCAGCATGCAATGTACACAAGCAAATCTTAATAATTATAATTTAGATTGTAAGATAAAAATATAAATTGTTGTAGTGTTTAAATTGCATAAGATGCTTTACAAATCTACTTCTTTTGAGAAGCAAGCTTCCAAAATGATGTTACATACTGCTTGCAGAATTCATAATATGGTAAGTGCTGTAGTAGCACAAATATATAATATATACACATATACATTTGCTATAGAATATGTTGTTCCATATATATATCAAACCTATCCCATATAAATTTACTTACAACCTAACTATCTACTTGTTCTAATTATTTTGAAACTCCAGTTTTTCTTAATATGTTGAAACGCAAGTTTTCATTTCCTACGGTTTGCATTTGTAGCGGTTTTGCAAAATTGTCATCAGGTGTTTATACATATTACAAATGCAGAAAAATAAGAAAACTAGACAAACAATTTACATCAATCTGTTTCGGCAACCCTTGTTAGAATTGTCTGACGTGACATCTGGAATCTAAAAATCAAAAGTTTTTAGAACATAGTGAGAGAATGCTACATATTATATTCGTCATACTAAGCTTCGAGAGAGTAAGTTGCTACATCAAACATATCATAGTGTGAAGTACCTCTTGCATGTAGTCCTATTTAATGTAACAACTATTTATCTGTATCAATTCCTGACAACTACAACCAAATCTTTAATTTATTTCAATCTTCGTACTTTTGTTTACGGTAGAATATTGCGCAACCTGCTTTGTCTCCTTTACAGAAACAAGCTATTCTAATTTTGTTTTCAAGAAACGCAAAAAATATAAAAGCTACCAGATAGTTAATCGCAATTACAAAACAGAGCACTACAATATTTGCTTTTTCTTTTACATCGGACTCAGTTTGCATACCCCCCGATCCATTTTCATTTGCATCATTGCTTTGTGCACAACAACAAATTGTACATATTTTTGCCACCACTCAGTTATGCCAGTTTGGGAAAATCGCTGTATTCTTTCAGTGACAACTTTTGGGTGTTGGCCAAACAGCTTGTAACCCATTAGGTTTTCAAGCACAATGTCCTTTCCAAAATACTGAGGCATGTTGAGCCTACTCATGTTAGTATATACTACTCGGGCAAGATTTTCATCCAATATAACGGCCACCCGATTACACTCTGTCAGCTGCGGATATACAAGTTTGCGATAATCAAAATACCAAACGTCCTTCTGTTGTAAATCTGTTACATTTTTCCAGTTTGGAAAAAGTTGCGAGTTTTGTACAAATAATTTAGCGTCTTTTGGTAATTCGTCCATTATATCTTCCAGTTTGTACCACAAGTCGTTTCGCATCCGCATAATACCAAACCATAAGTCGGATACAACAGGAAATGCCTCATAGGGAGTTAGTGACTCTAAACCGGTAGGAAACTTTCTGAAGGTTTTGATCGACAACTTTTCGCAAGTTTTACAAAATTTGCAAATTATGTGCATCTGAAGATTGTTTTTATTAGCATTGTCAATTAACAGGATTGAATGATATGGTTGTGCATAACCTGGAGAAAGGTACACGGAGTCAAACCATGCATTATGGAAATCACGGAATGCAAAACAATAACTGAATAAATATTTGCTGTTGACACAATGTTATTTTTCCACTTATAATTGTACCAATTGAAGTAGGCTTCCAGTGTCCTGGGCAGCTTCACATACATTACAGAATCATAATAATCAGAGTAATCAAACACTGCATACAAACCTAGATCATGTTTGGGTGGTGGAAACAAATACACATCAGCCCTGCAGTTGCTTGACCGTTTACTTAAATAACGAAGTTGGTCAGTGGACTGGTTTAGTAATGTGTTTTTTGTACTAGCTTCGTAGTATTTTACCAGCACAGTTTTGTTTATGCCACGAATATCAAACGGAAATACAATATCAAATTGGTGTTTGCTGAAAAACCTCGTCAAAATTAGTGGGGTTTTTATCAAAGAAAGGTTGAAATTAATTCCAGGAAAATTTGTTACTCCAAGTACACAATCAGAAAATAGAGCAAAGCTTTTGGTAATTTCGTCTGAGAGATGTGATGAACTAGCTGTAAGTGCAAATGCACTTACAATTGAAAAAACTGTGTAGTACATGTTATAGTTTAGAAGTGCAAGAAAAAAAGAAAAACACAAGCTAGTGCATTTGATTTTTTTACTTTATGTCAGCCCAATATAGTGGAAACTACTGTGGAAACTTTAGTGTTTTAGAAATTTTTGTTTAGACAGCAGGCTTAGTTTTCTAAAACGAATACCAAGAACTAACTCACAACTATAGGAATATGCTGGAATACGTAGACGTAAGAAATCGATTTTCAAGTGAGCATGTGTTTCAATTTGCATAAATAATTAAAAGATTGTTAATTAGTTGTATTGATTTCTCAAGCCAAGCAAATGGGTTTTCATTGCTTTGGCTTGAGCTTTGAGCATAGCTTTTAATATTACAAAGCAATTTATTTGTAGTTTTATAATGTATAGTTGGTCATGCTTGCTTTTAAAACCTAAAAAATACCTATCTACCATTTTTACTATTAATCGTTGACCGTGCTTGTGCATAATTAAGACGATATGAGGGGCATAATTACGGTCAAGCCATAACATTTAGATTTTAATAGTTTTTAGCCTATGTGAGCTGATCAGTTGGAGTTGCATCCCTTTCAAAATACTGATCTGCACTTCTTCAGCAAACCAGAAAAAAGCAATTTAGAGCAAGAGTGATGGCCTGTCTGATAAGTAATATGGCAATTTACTGTCGGTTATGAGAGTTGTTTTAACTTCCTAGAACTTATTTTACAATGTTTCTGTAAATATACTAAGAACAATTCAATAGAGAAGCTTAAGCAGAGTGTGCAATTTACTACAAGTCTACTTTTCTAGATAAATACAACGATTAATTTTGTAAGAACATTGATTTTCAGACTACTTAAAACAAGATTATGTTTCTAAGCTTTGTTTTGTGGGTGTATTTGACTCCAAATATTCTTAAAGGTCACGTTAGATCTTGCATAGTAACAACTTTATGAGGTTTATTTGCGTGGTCATGGTACATTGCGTGTACTGACAGTAATCCAAGAGCTTCCAGTCACAATGGGGAAGGATACATGGAGTAATCCTCAAATTATATCAAAATTGCTACTTTGTTGTAGCTAAACGAAGTTAAAATTATTAAAATTACAAAAATAGTTTACTAAATTTTGAATAACACTAACGGTCAATCAATCCACAGTTTTAATCTTAATTTAAGCAAATATTAATGCTGTTAGTAATAAATTTCAAGATGTCGAACAAAGTAAATGAAAAATTTTACATATGAATGCTAAACATATTGTAGACTACGTTACGTAGTTTTTGTTCCAAAATAGACTGAAATTTGCAAGAAGCCTGGTAGGAAACTGAAACTGCAATCCAGAAAAACTTGTTAAACAGTCAAGTAACGAATTATAATTATATTGATTTTAAAATTATCTTACCCCATGTTCGTAATTTATTGCTGTCACTTTGGAACTACTATAGTGCCATTTTCATTAGCCGCAACATATTATGCCGCACGGGCGGCAATTGACCTTGATTCCTGTTTTAAAAGAAGGGTCCTCATTGCTTGCTTCATTAGATCCATCTAAGGATGGCGCTATTTGCAAGCTTCTAGCTAAACAGCCAGTTACAAAAAATGCAACCAAAACGAAATACAGAAAAACTTTGATCATTGTATTAGAGCAAAAGCAATGTGTTAGAAGAAGTAGACTGAATAATGTGGTTTACTGGAGTGAAAAATGGGTATAATATATCAAATGAATTTTATTCGCGTCTTATATGAAGCTCAGTAGCGTTCAATCTACAAAAAGCGTTCGGTACGCCATTGGTTTTTTTGCTTTTGGCTATAGTTAATAATACATTTTCCTAAACATAAATTAAGTTGACATACACATATACATTATCATAATTTGGAATGCAGTAATATAGTATATAATATAAAATATTCTTGTTCAAAAACGAGTGCATTATAAACAAATAAAGGTTTGTTTACACATGTACTTATCTATTTTGGTATTTACAGTTTATCCCACTTTAATAGTCTTCCGTATGTGTTTTTTGATAAACGTTTACAAACACAGTTATCCGATATCTATTAGTTCTACATATTTTTTAGCCATGATTAAAACTCTTGATTAAACGATTATAGTATTTAAAAACAATGATGAAAACAGCCTAATAAAGCAATTTCATATTGCCTATCCACAAATTCAAAGTGTTACGTCATCGTATGTTTACCGACCCAGCTATACTCGAAATTTCCTTATTTAGCATTGTACTCATAACACGTAATTAAACAAAACTATGCAGGAAGTTTATATCATAACAAAATATGTATGAATAAGTTGTTTTCACTTATGGTATCAAACCAATCTAGGAGCAAAAATGGGTTACTATAAAATGGTGGCTTAGGAAAATGTATGCATGCTCACTACTTCCTGCATTTCCTTCAAGCTTTTATTCTTATTCTGATTCCATTTGGATTATGGATCATTCATTCATACGTTTTAACTTATGAACGCAAATACAATTTTTTGTTTATTATACAATGTTGTGTACCATAGGCGTATTTTTTCCAACCAAGTACATTTGCTTTTGCAGTGACGTCCTATAATGTTTTAAACAATTCAATTATATGCTTAGCTTTTTTGCTTAAAATGATATTTATTTTGGGTTCATGAAAAGTGTGTCATCCTCTTTGCTCTGCAGACTTTAAAGCCTTTGAAGTATTTTTAATTTGTACGAATGTAATCCTAAGCTCTTAACAATTTCCAATACAAATATTCTTTCCGGATAAACGCACATATTTAAAGTGAACTATGCCACATTTGCATGTGTATGTATCTCATCAGCACATATTTTCTGGCATTTTTTATATGGTTATCTATTAATAAATCCGAGGTACCACCATGCCTGATCTCTACTGTTTTGTATAATTAACAAGAACCTTCGTAAATGAGTAACTACCGCATTTACCTTTTCACACACACATTTTTCCAATCTTCCATCTTAATTTTTTGTTTTTCAATTTTAATTTTTGACATAGTGCACCTAAAAAGTTTTTATTTATACCATTTTGATAGTTTTTTTCTGAGGATCATATTTATGTGCTTTTAAAAGTTTTTAATAGTTTAATTCGTGATTAATTTTGGTGATTAGTTTTCTAATGAAGTTGTGTGTGTGTTATTCCGCTATTTTCCCTTCACTTCTATATCCAAGCCTCATCAATCAGCTCATTCATATGCAAATCTGGAAATCTACATTAAACAGAGAAGTTAAGTGATTTTTTAACTTGTATATGTATCTCCGGTTGTGTACACTGTCTCTTGTCAAGACTTGCTCCCGAGATACTGGCACACACACTCTGTTGTTTCTTGTAGTGGCTGCAACATAATATTAAACTAGAAGGAAGGATGACTATAGAGGTTATCATAGCGACTGCCAACTGCTACAACGTCATCCTCAGAGACCTTCCCTGCAAAAGCGGCTTTGATGAAGATATAGATGACTACAAAATGGTAACGGACGTGAATGAAGATACCTACTGGTATTTCCTAGAAGACTTGCCAGACGACTGTGAGGATTACTTTTACGGACCTGACTGTGCATTATGTGGACGCTTGGCCTTAGCAGATGAGGAGCCAATTTTATATCAGGACCAGATATATACTATAGTTTATAGGAAAACGGAGGAGCAAAAAACTGAGGGAATCCTTGAGGGATTTTTAAGATGCACTTACTGTTTTAAATATTTTCATCGTACTAACTGTTCTGTACAAATGAATGATTATTCATATTATGAAGCAAAGTGTAATAGGACTTGGGCTTGTCCCACTTGTGTACCAGAGTTTGTAATGCCATGTGTTCAGAAAAAAGAAAAGATATCAGAGCTGAATAGCTTACAAACTATGCTACAGCTTTTTAAAGCATTGTATCATTTAAACAATTTTCTTTCGTCAAATACTCTGTTCTTTAGTATAGCTGAATTTCTGCTTTTTGTATATGGAGTTTTTGTTAGTTTAATATTCTGTGTTGATGTGGGTTGATTCAAGATATTGTAAGACTTCTGTATAAAATTGGTAATGACTATGTTCTGAATATCTGAATTGTCCACTTTGGTATGTTTTGATTAATGGTTACAATTAGGCATACGATTTTGATGTCTCTGTTTTTTGGAATTATTTGTTAAAGTAAGGGTTATCCTTTACTTCTGTCTTATTGTTGGAAAGCAGCTTTTTAGTTGAACATTTAAGACATGAATAAACTCAATACTCAATACTCAGAAATGCCCAGAAATCGTTTCAGAAATGCACAGAAAACGTTACAAAAACGCCCTGAAAACGTTTCAAAAATCCACAGAAAATGTTTCAAAAATGCCCAGAAAGCGTTTCAAAAATGTCCAGAAAATTTTTCAAAAATGCCCAGATAACGTTTCAAAAATGCCCAGATAACGTTTCAAAAATGCCCTGAAAACGTTATAAAAATGCCCAGAAAACGTTTCAAAAATGCCCAAAAAACGTTTCAAAAATCCACAGAAAATGTTTCAAAAATGCCCAGAAAGCGTTTCAAAAATGTCCAGAAAATGTTTCGAAAATGCCCAGATAACGTTTCAAAAATGCCCTGAAAACGTTATAAAAATGCCCAGAAAACGTTTCAAAAATGCCCTGAAAACGTTATAAAAATGCCCAGAAAACGTTTCAAAAATGCCCAAAAAACGTTTCAAAAATGCCCAGAAAATGTTTCAAAAATGCCCAGAAAGCGTTTCAAAAATGCCCAGAAAATGTTTCAAAAAATGACGTATCCACCACCACCCCCCACACACCACTCTCACACTCTATCTTCTCACACCACACAGCGCAGTGCCGATCAGTATCTATACTCTCTCCTCTCTCACTCTATATCCAAACACAGATCTCTCGCTCGCTGAGTGCGCCGCTATGTGCAATACTCACCGCGTGAAGATAACACACACTCCCCAAACCTCACACCCACACACATCAATCCTGAGCGACATAGCACCGTCAACAGCCCCCCCATACCCACACCCTACAAGCACACTCTCTCATGCCGCGCGCTCGAACAAGAGAGATGCGCTGCAGTGCGAGCGCGTGATTAATCAAGCGCGAGTGCGCCGTCAGACAATACACAGGGAGCTGGTACTACCACATCCGTGCAAAAAGCACAGAAAATGTTCTCTCTCCCAACACACCACACCACACAACCGCGAGTGAAGAAGCGGTTCAAAATGTCCAGAAAATGTGTTCGAAAATGGCCCATCATCACTCTATATAATATATAACACACACACACACGCAACAACCCACACACCCGAGCTTATACACACAACACACTTCACAGTCTGTCTCTCTCTCTATATATGCACTCTCGCGCCTGATTTACAGTTATAAAATATGCCAGAGATACACACACACACACACTGACATCTCTCTCTCTCTCTCACTCAGGGTAGCGAGAAGAGAGTGTCGCGCGTATTAATTGGCTGACAGTCACACACACTCGGACGGTAGCGACCTTATCTCTCTGTCTCTCTGGTTTGTTAGACTCTATCTCTCTCTCTATCTCTCTATCTAGGTGACCTTAACGGTGTGTTTTTTTTTATCTCTCATCTCTCTCTCTATATACACTGAGAGTACACACAAACTCTGAGAGAGAGAGCGTGTGTTCTAGAGAACTCTCTATAGACCACATATCCCATTCTACACGAGAACCCACGATCAACTACACCTTAAATATCTCACTCTCTAGAAACTCCCACACACGCAGCCAAGAAGTGACACACAACAACACTATGATCGGGTAAAATTGGAAATGTAATAGGGTGTGTGTATTTAACAGTATTAGGGAAAAAAGGAAAATGATTTAGTTGATGAATTGGAAATAAATTAGTTTTCCAAAAATGCCCAAAAAACGTTTCAAAAATGCCCAGAAAACGTTTCAAAAATGCCCAAAACCTTAACTCAATGTTACATTTTGCAATTTTTTGAAAAGTTGAGCTATAAGCCTGAAATATGTATATGAAGCGATATTGACATAAGCTATCATTCTGCCAAATTTGAGCCAAATCCGCCTTGTAGTTGCTGAGATTTCGTGTCCACAGACGGACAGACAGACAGACAGACAAACATGGTGATCGCATGAACTACCTCAGCTATGCTTCCGGTAGTTAATAAAATTTATAGCTTTGGGCATGAAGTAAGTGAATGTAATTTAATGATACGCCGAGCTATGATTGATAATCACCTTTGCACAGGCTAATGCCTTAAAATTTAGCTAAATATGGTCTCCAAGAAATATTTGTGACTCAGGAGGGTGCACTAGTAGGAAATTTTCAATTTAGGTATCTTGATAATGGAATGTAAGAACATATTTAGTAGTAAACTGAAGAGGTCTCCGTAAATAAATGGTTGATAATATATATGGACAAGAGTGAAGCAGATTTTAAAAACATAACGAGGGCTTTCATGGATATATGGTTTTGCATTTTTAGTGATGTGGACTGGAGCCATCATGAAAATTCTGTACATTTCTTCGTAGCTTAAAGGGTTCCAGGAAAATAGGTTTACCGGCTTACATATTACATGTTGTAAGGGTACGTCAACCCACCCGGTTATATAATATATTTAGAGCATGGCTTAGGTATTTTCTTGAGTGGTAAAGAAAGAAAAGGCATTTGAAAAAGATATAAGAAGGAAAAATTTGAGGATCTGTATGCTGTAACTTTTACGTATTTTCAAATATTACTACTTGCAGCGGCTCAATGTAGTTATCAATATTAAGATTAGACATGTAAAGAATTGCACAAACCTTTGTATCCCTGAACAGGCATGTATTCAAAGATCAAAGAATAATCCTTCGTGTCCTCTCGTGTTATTTTTTCACTTGACTGCTCTTGACATTGCCTCATTTTTAAATCAGGGATTGAATTTGATTCTTTCGACGCTTGTCGTATTACATTTTCCGATTTCCATGTGTTGTTTACTTTTCCTATATATATTGTATATCATGCTACTTTCAAGAGTAACTTTCCTATGACGAGTATAAAGAAGAGTCCAGATAAGCACTCTTGACTCACTCTTCTATTATTGCTTCAATAGAGTAGCTTGGCATTGCATTAAAGATGCATGTCCACCTTGCAGTTGATGGTTTGTTTGGTAATGATGATGCAGAACCCTGTTTTCTTTCTTTAAAGACGTGACTCTGATTCTAAAATCAACTCATTCATTCAGGCTCCATTTAAACATTGTTATCATCATCAACATCATCATTTTCTTTCTATCTTCATTATTATTATTCCATCTGGCTGGATGGATGATGGCAGGCAGGCTGCACATACATCTAAAAGTAAGTTCTGATTGCACTGGATAAAGTGAAATAATATAGATTCAGTCACAGAAAATGAATCGCATCAATTCACTCTGTCCAGAGAGAGCGAGAAAAGAAGAAGAACTGGTGAAGAATAGATAACGTAAAAAAAACCATAACCAGAGAGTTGATCGGACGGACCATAATGATGCAGCGCAACAGATGCAACAAACAAACAACCGAGACAAATATCATCTTTTTGAGCACGACCGCAGCAATATCAAATCCAGATGACTATGAGGCATACAAAAAATATACATAACCATATCGCATCACATCTCACACGCAGTATGACTAATTGTAAGTGGATAAAAATTTAAAACAGCATAGGTATATTATTATGCATATTATTGCATTGTTGACATTGACAGACAAAAGACATTGTTGAGTCAAAGCTTCTTTGACATAAGTCATCATTCTCTCTCTCTTATATCTCTGCGGACCCATTTTCAGTGAAAAGATATATTTGTATTCTTTTTCAAATGCAAGGAAAGTGTGGATGAGTACACAAACACATATGCATGTAATGTGGCTGTAAGTAGAAAGGATTTCTGTTGTTGCCATGGTCTATTACAAACAGCCCACGCCCTCACTGCTATTTGCACCATATACAAAAGACTATTAAGTAATATACACAAGGTTATAATACACTGCATTTGCTTATTTTGACTGTTTTTGGTCGTTTCTTTCTTTCAGAACTTTCATGAACTTTATTTCCATTTAAAGTTTACATAAATTTCAAATTTGTTATTTTAAAAGTGACGTCATATTTGTATTTAGTGATTATTCGAAAATGGCTAGAACTAAACAGACCGGACGGAAATGTGTCGTCTCTAGGAGAAGTACAAGGGTTAAAAAAAATGGAGGAGTCAGTTCGGACTGTATTTGAAACTCCTCTGGTAATAACTCAGATAATAGCCTTTTACTAACAAGTTTATACCTACTTTCTCCTATTTGTATGTTTTGTTTCATTTTAGTTGCTCGAAAAGATAATTGACTATGCTCTTCAAGAAGGCAATGGAAAACTATCCACGTTCAACATTACGAATTTGCGTTCTGTTCTGAAGTCTTGGAAAAGTGCCATTACGAGAATGCTGTTTGTCAAGAAGGAACCACTATTCCAAATTTTATTAACTGCTGAACTGGACAATAGCTGAAACGTAATCATTCAACGTGGGAAGGAACTTGACAAATTCATAGATTTCTGGAAAACCTTACCAGCAGATGAGATAATGCCAACTGTCAGTGTCATTGTTTGTTCTTCGTATTTTCATCTTGAAAACTATGATAGTTTTTTAAAATTTCTAACTGAGTGTGGTGACAGACTTGTGAGAATTAAAATGAAATCACCGGAAAACGGAGGAGCCCTTCCTGGGTTTTTACCCAATTTATATTTCCCCATACTACAGAAAAAAAAGGTTGTTCTCGACCAAGAACCCTTACCGGGAGTTGATACAAGTGCTGTCTCATATCACCCATCCAATATCACTCTCATGTTGTCTTCTTTTCTCAACAAAAGTGACCAGCTTCAGGAGCTTGCCATTATAGCCCCAGATCAGGGGCAAATACTGGCCTTACCACACATTCAACTTCTAAATCTTCCAAATACATTAACCTTCATCAATATCGATTTTAAAGGCTCAGAAAATATGCTGGAAGCATTCTCAAGAAACAGCCTATCACATTTAAAATCATTAACTCTTGGAATAAGTAACGATATCATGATGGCAGAGAGCCTGAACAAAATCTTCAGTAAGTTTGCAAAGGCATTGAGAAAGCTCGTTGTAGTTGGAGAACTTTATACTGGAACTCCAAGAATATGCAACTTTCTCCGTTTCCCGTGTATGCATGAGCTACGGACACTACGGATCGAAAGAGGCTATTATGATTTACAATCTGATAATTCACGAGAGATCTACGAGATTTTTCCAAAACTTGAAAAACTTCGATTATACCAGCGCACTCGAGACAGTTTTAACAACTGGACAAGAGGAGAATTCTGTCTTACAGTGAAGACTTTCAATCTGGAATTGGTAGTGGAAACAACAGCCGGATGGAAGACTGATTCTATATATGTTAATCATATTATTGCCCTCGAGCGCTTTTTCCCTAATCTTTGCAATCTTAAGATCCTAATACCAGCCAGTAATCATGGAATACTGACGTTCATTTTCTTTCTGAAGCGACTTACCAGACTACATGTCCAAGTCATGAATTCAAACCAAATTCCGGACTCAACATGTTGGGATTCAGCTCTGCTTGGCGCTCCAACTGAATTGGTCAAAGGTCTCTCTAACTGCGATGAAAGGGGTTGGATAAGAGTCAACCATTTTGATAAATGGCCTTGCATCATGAATTTGAAAGGTAAAAAATAACATTACCAACAAATAGATAGTAATTAAGTATCGTAAAATCCGAATTTAACAACCTGGTTCAATGCCGGTTAAAAACTGACCTGAAATGAGTTGTCGCATACTACATGTGTTATTATAAAAAGTTGTGAAATCGCTCTGACTTACAATTTGGGCTATTGACCTGAAGTTCAGTAGGGTTTTGACTAAGGTCATGTGCTATCTGTATACCAAGTTTGGTTGTAATCGGTCCAGTCGTTACTAAGTAAATTGCATACAAACGGAGTGCAACATTATCAAGTATAAACCAAATACAACAAACAAAATGTTTTATTTTATTTTTATCTAGACCTGAAGTCGCTGACACTTTTCCATATTTGGAAGAGCCATTAGTTTCTCGTCGTGCGTTTACTCATGCAATCTGGAAAATGAAAAATTTACATGTGGATTTTAAAGGAAGATTTTATGTAAGCTTACTCATTTTTCATGATTTCCTTGCATTTTTTTATAAGGATAATGTAAATATCCCATAAATAATTATTACTTTTTGCAGATTCCTGAATGTGCGTTGCAAGGATTTGCCTAATGAAAACGACAGCCAGAATCAAGTACCCAAACTTCATATTTAAACTGCGTACACAGTTTACTGTCATTTTGGTTTAATCGTTATTTTATAGTATTTTTTTTAGCAAGAGCATGAAAAGATGAATGGTAAAATATAAGAATGTGTTAGTTAGAATTAAGAACTAGAAAGTGTTATATAATTGTACATCTTGTGTTTTTGACTTCTACGATGCAACGCAAGTTTCAAAAAATGACTTTCAAAAAGCGTACATTGATTTCCTGTCAATCAAAGTATAAATTATATTATTCTCTTTTAGCTCAGGTGTTAATTGCCTTTTTTATCTAACATGATACTATAATTTATTATGACTTAATTTCGTTTTAGCCAGTTAAAAGTTGTGTAAATTCAATCGTTTAACTTTTGTATGTGTAATTGTAGATTTATGATCAATGAGTTTAACTGTAAGTTTCATTTTGACTGATTTATAAATTATGTTTAATGGCCATGCTCCCACCACATATGAGCGTTCCAAAATACATTATCATTGCGTAATATGGATGTTGGCCAAATTCAGAAGGAGATCCATTGATTATTTAGTCCCGAATGACTTTTAAAGAAGGAGTGCACCCCCGAGATGCCAATATGGCACCAATTAAAAAATAAAGTTTCATCATGTGATTAAACAGAAGAAACAATTAAATACATTTAAATTCACGACACAAATACCCTTTCAGCGTTCACTCATAGCAATAACAGAAAATATTCAAATGCGCCCTGTGCACATCAAAAAATGTAGAACGCATCAACTCACGCACACACACGCACAAGTCACGGACTCCAGTTTCTCAGCGCATCACTTCTTCAGCTTTACCATATTTTCCCGTTATATAGGTAGACATAAATTAGTGTTTACGTAAGGATTTTCTTCCCTTCAATTTCATCTTGGCTAAGAGGCTGAGGTAGACAAAGCTGATTTTATGACTAGAAACATGCTCACGCTACGCTGAAGTGACCCTGCATCGTGAGAATAAAAAAGATTGATTGTCATGATTCTGCTCATTTGTATAATATTATTAATTTCATAGCTAGCCAAACATTTTCCACTTACCATTTTGCTCGTTCGAACTCCAGTAAAAATTCTATGCATAAAAGTTCATGTATGTTAAATTAAAATTATAAGACCATGAAATGAAAATAGTGTAAATAATTGTGATGTTCTACCTACGGACAATAAACGCTCACGTTATCGGTCAAGCTGGCTGGGCAATAAAGGTTGTTATGTCGTGTTGTTAAATTAAGTATGGGCATTGCATATATGGGTTGTTATCACAAAAGCTTACATTCCCAATCCGACAGCGATATAAAGCATGCTGGTTTGGTTAAATCAAAGTGTATTAAATCATGAGTGTTTGGTTTAAACAATCCAACCAAAGCAGATATAGGGAGTAATTTTAGTACATTTAAGCATAATAAAACTGTACTTTGGTCGTAAACTACGCACATCAAAACAATAATTTAACAAAACACAAATTCCCAACCAACCGTTTAGTCTAACTGCCAAAATTGAGAAAATGAGAAAAGACTTTAGATTTTACTGAAATCTCCACATGCGTAGTTTTTAGCAAATTTAGGTCGATTCGTACAAAAAAACAACAGCAGTATTGCTGCATGCCGCTGTATTACATTAAACTAAATAAATAAATTTTTAAACTCATGTTTTAGAGAGTAAGTTTTGGTAAATGATTATTAGCTCGCTGCTTCAGCAGAGGAGCTTATTAAGATGTCGTGTGTCTGTGTGTCTGTGTGTCCGTCTACGTTTTTTGATAGACCTAAAAAGCAAAATTGGCCCTAAATCAGCAAAAAAAGCAAAATAGGCCCTAAATCAGCAAAAAAAGGCCTTAAATCAGCAAAAAAAGCCCTAAATCAGCTAAATGGGTCCATTAATCTCTACTATAGAGATGTTTTACCTATTGTAGTTGGGCTAAATGGGTTGTAAACCAGGCTAAATGGTTCCGAACTTTTCTTTTAAAAAATTAAGTTGTTGTATTATATGTATAGGATTTTTATGTTTTTAGCAGCGAGCATTTTTATGGTTTACCATTACTGGTTTTGTTCTGAAAAAGATGAAATCAAAAGAGCTTGGAGTAGAACGTAGCCAGCTCCCTTATCTTTAGCCGTAACCATAGTACGGGACTGTCAAGCTTTATATGAATGTGATGATATCTCACTATTCAATGTTTAAAAAATGCATTCATGCATGGCTCTATAGAACAACTAGAAGAGCCCAGCATGCATACCCCAATACAGTGTGGTAATGCAGATAAAGTTTCATTGATTTCGTTTTTGATGTGAGATTATGAATTATATCATAAAAGCAGCAAGTAAGCAATAACAGACGGCTATCATCAGCTGTCCTCAGACCGCCAAATCCTGGCCGTCACGTGATTTAGCTGTTGCCTGGTTGTGAATCACGTGACAGCCAGGATTGGCTGTCAACATGTTCATAGTGGGTACGCGGTCTGAGGACAGCTGATGATAGCCGTCTGTACATGTAATAAATGTCTAATTTATTTATATTTTGGAGGCTAGAGATACAAATGCGCAATGTGCCTAAGACTAAAGCAGTTCTGAAACTCAGAATGGGTAACACAACTCATTTTACTTGATATTTGTTTCACAAGGTAATAACACGAAAAAATTACAATTAATAGATAGCCCACTGCTCGTCTCGTAAGAAATCCCTTTTATTTTACACAAGTCCAAACATATCCACTGGATATTATCCAGTATGACTAATATGTAATAGCTTTACATGATTATGATTATAATTATTTATGATTAATTTAATTATTATCTGCTGCCCTAATATTATTCCCATTCCCTCCTCCCCTTCTCGCCCCCTCCTCCGCAAATCTCTGTTCAAATCTCCTCCGCCTCTCCTCCAACTGCTGCCTTTCAAAATTCATACCTTCCATCCAACCCTCCAATCTCCTAATCATGTTTCCCAAAACTATCTCCATTCTTTCTAAGAACTCGGAAAGGACTTTCAACTCGTACTTCTGGGCCACTTCCAGGAGTTGGGTTATCACCTCCTTCCCCCTGCAGTCAGCATGCAAAGTCCCGGTTTCCAGGTACTGAATCAGTACCTCCAAAGTCCTGGATGAAGTCTTGTCCAAATTTAGGACATCCATGGCCTTATCTTCTTCCAAAATCTTTTTTAAAGCCGGACTTCGAGCCAGAAGTAGGCTTCGTGTCACCCAGAACTTCTTGCCTTCCTTGGACATAATCTTGACACAAGGAGGCCTGTTCAGGCCTACGAGTCCTTCGGTGTCCTCTTTAAACTTGGCAGCTGCCCGGGCCTTGAAGTCCTTTAACATTTGGCCCAAGGTTTGCACCTCTGCGGATTCCTCGGCGTTACCAACCACAACGGCTTCCATTTTCTGAAAAGGTAATTAACCAACCAATTTAGCTTTCAGCCCAGAACCAATTTTAACTGTTAAAATGATCAGGATAATTATTGATTTAGTTACCTGATTTGCAGGATCTAACAGAAACTTGATAACGGATTAATTCTCCTGGCAAATTTACTTGCATGGTCCTTTGGACCATATGCATAAGTACGTTGTCGGGGTCCAAAAAATTTTTTTCCCGGATTTTGGTCTAGATTGTTAAATCAAGTCATAAAATGGTCTCCAGTTCAAGTTTCAGCTCAAAATCTTGTTTCTGTAAAAAGTTATGAGGTTTTGAAATTCGCATGTCAGACGACTAAATGGCGGGAAGGCATGTTTTGGCGGGATTATACGAACTTACGTAACTTTTGTAAAAGTGATCACAGAGATGTGATTCAGGTGTCAATAGGAAGCTAGGGAGTTGGTTGATTGTATAATTAACATTTCATTGTTTCTGGTGCAATTATATTGTCGAAAACGTTAAATGACGATAGTGGTACCTAACGAAAAACGTCACTTTTTTCACAAAAACGGATTTTCCCACTAAACTACAAGACATGGACTGGCACATGATATATCAAAATGACCCCCATGAACAGTGCTACTACAGACTTTGTACCCTTAAATCAACTATTCTTCTGTGAGGAGTTATTTTAGAAAATGTGCCAAAAATTCTATTTTGCTCCGCTTCGAGCAGCGTAACTCGAAGTACCGATAGAGTTGATTTAAGGGTACAAAGTCTGTAGTAGCACTGTTCATGGGGGTCATTTTGATATATCATGTGCCAGTCCATGTCTTGTAGTTTAGTGGGAAAATCCGTTTTTGTGAAAAAAGTGACGTTTTTCGTTAGGTACCACTATCGTCATTTAACGTTTTCGACAATATAATTGCACCAGAAACAATGAAATGTTAATTATACAATCAACCAACTCCCTAGCTTCCTATTGACACCTGAATCACATCTCTGTGATCACTTTTACAAAAGTTACGTAAGTTCGTATAATCCCGCCAAAACATGCCTTCCCGCCATTTAGTCGTCTGACATGCGAATTTCAAAACCTCATAACTTTTTACAGAAACAAGATTTTGAGCTGAAACTTGAACTGGAGACCATTTTATGACTTGATTTAACAATCTAGACCAAAATCCGGAAAAAAATTTTTTTGGACCCTGACAACGTACTTATGCATATGGTCCTTTGATGAATGATTGATTTAATCCCAAATCCCAACTCAACTCCAAGCACGTTGTCAGCAGGTTGGCTAGAATGAGCATCCCACAGCAGAATTCTTTGGTTTGGCTTCAAGGCAAGTAAATCCAAAATTTTATTTATCAAGAACTTCTGAAATGGGTGTCATCATGACACTGTCATGAATGTAAAATTTAGTATTTATAATACTCGATAACCCATCTGACCCATGCACCCTTAAAAGTGATGTGATTTCGACAGATGTAATTTTAAAAGCAACAGTGAACCAACAGTACTTATATTAAAATAATCAACAACCGATACCCAAATCACGTTTACGGTTATAATTCTCCCAAAGCAACAAATAAATCCATCAATTACAAATTTTCAATCTGCTTTATTTTCTGCCCAATCCATTTCGTCATCTACTTCCTGTAACCACAAATTCTCCTCTCTGAACTCCTTGGCGTCCTCAACCACTTGGTCACACAAACCCCTCAGGTTAGCCAACGCACCATTTAACCGCTTCATAATCTGCCTTAACGGCGGCGTCCACTCAAGCCGTTCCGCCAGTTCCGTAAGAACCCAGTAAGGTTTATCCATTTCCTCCGGATCACACAGATTTTCCAACACACTTTTCAAAAACTCCACAAGAAGGGGCAACTCGTAGTCTACCGACGCCTCACACAGCTCCACGACCACTTCAATCCTCCTCCAATCGCCATTTAAGGTCCCACTGTCCAGGTACTGGACCAACACCTCCAAAGTTTTAGAGGAAACCTTGTCCAGATTCAGGACATCCGTCCCCTCTTCCAAAAGTCGCTTAAAAACGGGACTCCGAGAAGCAAGGATCCCCCGTGGCATCCAGATCATTCTCCCGTCCTTGGACACCAACTTGACAGTCGGAGGTTCCTTCAGACCTGGGGTTTCCCGGGTGTCCTCGGTAAACTTGGCAGCAGCTCGGGGGAGAAAGTCGTTCAGTTTTGTGGCCAGTGACTCCTCTCGCAGGTTACGTCGTTGCTCCACGTTTAACTCAACCAAAGCTGCTACGTCTGACATTATCGTGTTCTGAAGGAAATAATTAACAATTAAACTTTAGAGTGCAGCTTTTAAAATAACCTTCGATAAATTAATTACCTTGCTTTTTAGCTGCAGAAAGTTCACAAAGCTAGAAGATCGTTAAACGTAAAGTTTGGTGAATGATTAAGTTCTAAAGGTCCCCTGCCAGTGCCAGAAGAAAAGAATCAGCGGTTTGGCTAGCCTGAAGTTTAAATGAGCATCAAGCTGGGAATAACTTTTGGAAGGGCTTGACACTTAACCTGTTTCATAAATTTTCATGAAACTGGGCCGTTTTAACTAAACTGTCATAACTTTCCATAAAATAACTCTAAAACCGATTGTATGAAAGTATGAACATGAAAGATTAAAAGAAAGAAAGGTACACAATTGGCAATTAATAACCTAGTTCATTAAAACAGCTTTTATTTTCCCAATCCAAAAGATTCACAAGCTTACAATTTCATGTTTTAACCGTCGATTCTCCCCTTCCAACCGTCTGTTTTCCCTTTACCATTCCATCAATTCATTCATAAAAACTTATATTTCATTCAAGTTACAACTCAATAAATCATCAATCAATTACACTGTTACATTTTTTACAAAGTAACTTAATCATTAATTATTAATATCCGCTGCTCCATTAACATTCCCCTCCACCCTCTCCCTGACCCGTTGTTCTATCTGTCTCATCCTTTCACGATACATCCTTAGCCTCCTCTCCTCCTCCTCCATCAATCTCCTCCTGTTCTCACTCATTTCATCCAGCCAGTTATCAATCTGCTGCCTTTCCTCCTCCAGTCCCAACTCCCAGGCAAGATCCCAAAGAATGTAAGTGGTGCCCTTTGGGTTTCGGGAGTCACACAAATTGACCAGGACACTTTTTAAGAAGTCGATAAGCACGGACAACTCGAATTTTAAGGCCAGTTCCAGTAATTCGGGCACCACCTCCATTCTCCTCCAGTCAGCATGCAAAGTTCCGGTTTCCAGGTACTGAATCATGACCTCCACCGATTTCGAGGAAGCTTTCTCTAGATTTAGGACATCCGTGGCTTCATCCTTCTTTAAAAAAGCTGGACACCGAACCAGAAGGAGGTTTCGTGTCACCCAGAACTTCTTGCCTTCCTTGGACACCAGCTTGACACAGGGAGGATTGTTAAGTCCCCGGATTCCTTCGGTGTCCTTCTTAAACTTGGCAGCTGCCTGGGGAATAAAGTCCTTCAACTTTTTAGCCAAACTTTGCTCTTGGTTGGCAGCCAGCTGTCCTGGGGTCAACGGTGGTCCTTCCTCGGCATCCATCACCTGAACGGCATTCATTTTCTGAAAATTAATTAATTAACCAGTTTATATTTCAGTCCAGTACACAATAATTATTAATTTACTTACCTAAATTGCCCGATCCAACAGAAACTTGATAACGGTTTTATTTTCTTTGCGAATTTGATGAATAATGATCGCATGCAATCTAAAGTCCAAAAGCACATGCATTCAGTAAAAGTAAAACAGACTGAAAACAGATCAAGAATCAGCAGGTTGGCTTGAATGCATCCGAGATCGACGGCTGAAACCTTTTGGTTGACTTCTAGGTCATGCCCATCAACACAATGCAATCACTGTGTTTGATAGTATCAAATTGATACACCTCAGATTGGACCTACACAATTGAATTTAACAAAATGCTAAAATTATGAACTAGTTAAGCAATATTAAAGAGAAACCCTTAATTACTAAGTACTAGTAGGTATTTTGTTAAGAGTCGAAGATTCCTCCTAATTTCCTGTTGCGGCCGTCCGGACGTCCGTGTTAACGCGTTTTTCTCCGAAACTGATCCGATTTCCACCAAATTCGGTATACCGACTCTAGTGGACCTCGGACAGAACCCTATTGAATATTAAGTCAATAGGTCAACTCCAATGGTCAGAGGTCACAAATAGTTCAACATTTTTACATAGAACCTACATCATGCAACACATGATCTTAGGTCTATTTTTGAGCAAAATTACGAATCCACAATCCATTTGTTAAAATTCGGATTGGAAGGTCCTGAAATCAGGACCTTAATTGTTAAAGATGTCAAATTAGTTAACCTATGCTGTACAGCACATGAGTGTGACGATAAGCTCTAAAACAGTTACAATTAGTTAATAAATGGGCCATTTTCATCGCATAGAACATCCCTTTTATTCAACTTAAAACACAATTAATCATCAATCATTAACACCTTAATAACATTTTTCAACAAATCCTTGAATTATTAATAATATCCGCTCAATCCACTTCCCCATCAAAATACCCCTCTGCCTCCCTCTTGGCCCGTTCTAACTAGTGCTGGACTCATGGCATGTCATGTACCAAAAATCGTATTCATGGCATGTACATTTCAAAACCCCCATGTCATATCATGTCAAGTACTGCTTCATGTACTAAAGCTTCATGTCATGTCATGTATCATGTACATGCATGTACATGGGTCATGTACATGAAATATTAAAATTTCTTTAAAATCTAAGTAGCCTAAAAATTTTGAAGGTTTTATGGGTGCCCAGTGTTATAAATATATCGTGAAAGCTAACTTACTTCTTTAGTTTTAGAATTTAAATATACAATTTGGAAAAAAAGAATCACTTCTATCTGATTTTACGTAAAAATATCTAAGAAACTGGTGACTGATGGCAAATTTGTCAATTATTTCTTCCTTGTTTTACATGCATGTACATGCATGTAATTCATGTCATGTAATGGGTCATGTAGCAGTCCCTCATGCCATGTCATGTAATTTGGCATGCCATGACATGACCAAGATACATGACATGAGTTTTCATGTACATGATGCATGAGTCCAGCACTAGTTCTAACTTCCACAATCTCACCCGGTTTGCCCAGACTTCATCCAGCCAGCTTTCAATCTGCTGCCTTTCCTCCTGCCATCCCATGTCATACGCAAGTTCCCAGAGAATCCAAGTGGGGGAGGTGTTCATAAGTGTAAGTGGTGGATTGCAGAGATTCACCAACGCACTTTTCAAGAACTCCAAAATTAAGCACTGACAACTTGTAATTTATGGCCAACTTTATCAAATCGGGTAGCACATTCATCCTCCTCCAGTCAGCATGCAAGATCCCGGTTTCCAGGTATTGAATCAGTACTTCCACCGATTTCGAACAAATCAACTCCAAATTTAGAACATCCATGGTTTTATGCTGTTCCAACATTCTTTTCAAAGCTGGAATACGAGCCATTAGAAGGTTTCGTTTCACCCAGAACTCCTTGCCTTCCATGGACACCAGCTTGACATAAGGAGCCTGCTTCAGACATCGGATTTCTTTGGTGTCCTCGGTAAACTTGACAGCTGCCCGGGGAATAAAGTCCTTTAGCTTTTGAGCCAAACTTACCTCCTGGTTGTCGGCTAGCTCTGGTAGGGTCAACGGCGGCCCTTCGTCGGCCTTGACTACCTCAACGGCATTCATTTTCTGAAAATTAATTAATTAACCAATTTATTTTTCAGCCTAGAACCAATTTGAGCTGTTAATGAAAAGAAAAACTAATTACGGAATTACCTGACTTGCCCGATGCAACAGAAACTTGATAACGGACTGATTTTTCTTGCAAATTTGCTTGATTGTACAAATTTGATGAATTTGTTTTAAAGTGCTCGTAATGCCAATGCAATCCAAAATCCAGCCCATTCATTAACATGAACACTCCATAACCCAGCAATAAGCGCACCAGCCAGCAGGTTGAATCAGTTGAGTGAACTCTCCGACCGCAGAATGCTTTCGTTTGGCTTTAAGTTTAAGCCAATTCTAAATTTTACTCTGTGCAGTTTCGTTGAACAACGGGCAACAACAACAACAACGTTTTAAAAGTTCCACTCAATTTCCATCGATTTACTAGTATTTCATTTCATAATCGTAACGATTAAATTCTTCTGCATGAATCTGTGATTTACATTTGTCAGCTTATAGCACAATGATATTCATTTAACCGTTTTATTCTGGTCTTTGCTTTTAACAATTTACTATTTGAAAATTACAATACATTCTATAAGTTGGATTGAATTGAATAGATTCATTAGCGATACGTGTACCTTTTGTGTTCAGTTAATTGCACTAGTCTACCAAGCTACCATTTCAAACCATTTCATTTCAGTGCCATTTGAAAAGAAATTTTTTTTCATGCTATCTAAGAATTTGTCGAAGCTGACGTTATAAATGTTATGTCAAGTTTTAATGCCGTTAGCCGTTTTGAAACTAATAGCACACTTAGTATATAATTACACCAAAAGAGTAAATAATTAACTCATACATATATATTACTTTTTTAAAGAAAACTGATGCTACTAGATCATTTTGCAAACAAATAAATTACAAAAGACGCATAATATTATATCCATTTCAGGCACTTACAAGCAACAGTTGTACCGCTAAATTATTTGCAAAGTCAATGCAGGCAAGCGGTGTTAATTTATCAATGTAATTTAGCGAGCCAAACCTAACCTTAATGGGCATAAAACTTTTGCAAATTTTCTTAAGCCACTTTCTCTCCTTGGGTGAACCAACATTAGTAATCACTGTCCAACTGTTTAACAGATGTAGCATCGCTTGTGATTGTGTAAGTAGGCCTGACATTATTCTTAATACCACTACTAGGCCCACGGCTGGTCCTGGTAATGTTACAACAAAAGTGGCAAACAGCAGTAGATTTTCCTTAGATGGCTGTATTCTTATTAGCATGACTATACTAACGGCTTGCAGTGGAATAGCTCCGCAAATCATAACGGTTACCAGTATTTTCCGCTGTACTTCGTTCATCAGTATTCCCAAAATTTGCAATGTTCGATATTTTTGTAAAGCTTGAGTCAAATTTTCTGCCATTTTGATGAATCTGCTTAGTCTGAAACGATAATTAATATTAGTTAGTATTCCAAGTAAGCTATTATAGCATATATCAAAAATACCAGAACAGTATACCTTTCCAAATGTTCTCCAAATGAAAGCGTAGACAAAATCATAATTGTGCCTAACAGTGACGCAGCACTAAGACCAAATGACCACATCCAATGATTAAGTAAAAGCAAAACAGGTCTCAATGTCCAGCCTAGGACTTTTAGTTCAAATGTACTTTCTGATCCTAATTTCCCGATGTGCATTTTAATTCGGCCCGAAGTCTGATTGTATTCGGCAGATAGTTTCGGGGTAGTATCGGGGGTGGCCGAATTAGGTCTTCGGGCCCGAAACTGTCCACCGAAACGAAAACTAGTTTTCGGTCCGTATTCGGCTAATTTACTAAAACGATGGGGGACCGACATCATTCAGAATCTATACCGAAAGCAATAATTATGCAAACCGAAAAACAAATCCTAGTACAACGTATCTATTAAATACAATTCACATATTTATTACTTTACAACTCAGCAACCATTGAATTATTACAATTAGGATGATTACAAATGAACTCTATGTAATAACGGGTAACACATAAACTGAGTATCATGAATTGGTTTTGGTTTTGGGGAATTGGCAGTTGGTTGAAAACAGAACAACTTCCGTGAGATTCCGTGGAAATTGGAGGTGGATGCTTGGCTAAAGGTGGCACGCTGCTGATCTGCATTGGCTCCAAACCGTGGGATTCCTATCAATTTAATGAACAGTGGTTAAAAATATACAGCAAGCAAAGTTTACAGACTATTTTTGGTAACTAAAACCAAGTTAATATAGCATCCATATTGTGGGAATTTGTACCTCACGAGTTGAGTCCAAGCTTGGAAATCCTTCCTTCTCCTTCACTTTCTGAACTTGATCCGTTTCGATCATCAGTTACCCTTATGTTTTCACGTTTTTACGATCCTTCCGTTGTTTCTTCTGCGGCTCGTCCTCCTCCGTCGCTGTCTCAGGATTTGATTAAGTCGGGAAATGCACCAAAATGGGGATTATAAGTTTTAGTTTTAGAAAATGTTAGTAAAAAACATATTGGGTTGAGGGAGAGTGGACTTACCGAAAGTTTCAGCACAACGCACTTATGAATTGTCCACTTTGATGATGGAACTTCATGTTTAAGTACTAATTTTCCTATGTTGGGGCTACGGGGCCACCGACATACAGTATTATCTAAAGATAACCAGCGGGACGAAACGACGGCTTGATTGTATTCTTCAAAAAATCGACGACTGCAAATTTGTAACTAATTTTTATTTATTATTGATATAATGCTAGGGTAACTAAATTTAATTAGGCGACCAGATAAATAGCTGCGTGCACGGTTGCAGAAACTCAGCTGAGTGAACGGAGATCTGAGCAAAGTGCTGGAATATTTGCCGCTTTTCCATAACACTTTCGGGATGCATGCGGCCAGAATGCTCAATCACAGTGTGACGGAACGCTAGATTGCACGAAAGTGGGCCGAAGCATGTCCGAAATATCATTTTACACTACCGATATTTTCGGCAATGCGTACTTAAAACATAAGCGGTTCGAAGTCGGTTAGAGTTCTTTTTTTCGGGACGAAGCCAACCCGAGTCCCCGAATTTATTCAGACTCTCAGCCGAATTAAAATGCACATCGGGTTAATATTGCATTCAGGAAGAATCCAATAGCCCAGCAATGACGGTTTACATGGCTGAAACCAATGCAATCCATAGACAAACAGAAAGGGTACTCCGTTAAGAACAACGTACACCACGTAAGCAAAGCAAAGATTTAACCAAACTAGAATGGACGGTTTTAAAGCTTGTCGTTCTGTTTTGGTGGATTGAAAACCTATTTTAAAATCTAAGATTCCATTCACATACAAACATGTTGTTTGCTTATTACTTTTTGCAGAGCGTTGGTACATATGAAATTTGTCTGGTAAAGACAATTGTTTGGAGTAAACGCCTCCAAGAAAATAAAACAGAATAAGAAGTGCATGAAAATAAACTTTGTTGCGTAAAGTTTTGGATTTCTTGTTTTGATTTTGCTGAAGTTTTATCGTGCAAGAACTTTTGTCGAAATAGAACAACACGTTGCCTAAAAAGTTACGTACTTGGAAATTCTTTTCCAACAAAGCCAAGTTTTTATCCAACATTTTGGCTGTACCACAGTAGGTTGTACGCTGCTTAAGTTTTATTAGAGAAGACAAAGTTTGTTGAAAACAGTTTGTAAGTCTAGTAGCACACGAGAAGAAATAAACTTGAACTGTTTCAATGTGTCTGTTCGAGAAACTACTGGCTTGACGTGGCTTAATAGCTATCATCTTTGTAAGCTTAGAAGCCTCACCTCCAAACATGTAGAAGGATATTAGTAAGTTTAGCTATTCCAAATAGTAGAAACTAATATAGTAATTTAGCGTGTTTTAAATTTATTGACATTTATACATCGGTGTTTGACACGTAGAAGGATCTTATCAAGATTATATTGTATTTATTTTGCGATTATATCATTATTTTGAACAATTAATTTTATAAAGACAAGCTTGACACGTCACAATTATATAATCGCGTCCTACTCCGTGTTCAAGTAAATTAATGTAAATCAACAAAAGAATTTTCTGAGATGTTCCTTTCCAACTTGAAATACCTATATCATATTTGTCTTCTACTTTCTATTTCTTAAGCTTTCCTTCTATCTAAACTGGCACATTTGTTAACAAAATTGGAATTTGGAATTTTTGGACTAGCAGCACGATACGAGTAGCCTTCCTTTTCTCTCATTTAACGGTAGCCCGTCGTTATATGTTGCAATCCAAAGTGGCCGTGCTTTTTGTAATAACCTGTTTGCGGGACCAATAAGGCGTGGTAGATATACCAGTGATTTTCATTTTAATCACTATTGTGCCACATTTTAAGTTTACATAAGCTGACATTTCACAGTTCAAATTATTTGTGTAGAAAACAACAAAATGGTGTAACCAAACTCTTCAATATGTTTATTTAATAATCCACGTGGCAGCTTACATAAATAATTTTAAAGTAATATTTCGTTGTTGTATACCCAAACCATGTAACCTATTGTATTGTTTTTAGAAAATATTTAAATATTTAAAAATGAGACGAAGTATTTATTTTTTAGCAAAATATATCGTTTTCTTGGCTTCTCTTTGCTGCATTGTTTGCTTTTTGCTTTGTTATATGTACAACTAACCCTATATTTTGTGGTGATAACTCTTGTATAAGATTGTTATTTTAATGCAGCCCAAGTATTTGTTTTAGTTGTGAACGTTTAAACAATGATGACTCTTCTCGTTATAACCACGGCACACAAAAATTCCAATGTACATGTAAATATACCTGAATGCTTTTCATTTTGAAATATTTAAATACTATTATTTTATTTTGTAAAAATTGAACTAAATATTACATAAATTGGATGTGTATGATTCATTTTATATTTATACACGTGGGCTTACACAGTTACCGTTAAAGTTATATCGCCATCGTTGCTTCGTTCTTAATTGCCTTCTCACCACTACCTGGTAGTACAGTCTATACAAGCTTGGTTTGGACTAATGACCAACTTATCTCAATGTGATGATGATTACCATCACTAAAATGTATGCTTAAATCATAATGAAGTTTACAGTCTGACGTAGTAAAGTTCAAACTGTCCATATCGTTTCTTGTCAAAATGAGCTAAGTGTTTTCTTCCTCAAACAACGTTAGAATTCTCCTCTCAAATAAACGATTTGTGGGATTGCAACCGTTGTCAAATTAGTAAACATTCAATGTCTATACTTTTCAAAAGTTTGCAATAAATCAGTATAATAGCTCTACCGCCAGTTTGTCAGCTAAGCTTGCAGTAATGAATCCTAAACTTCCATGGTTAACTTTAAAATGCTCGCTGCTAAATAGCTTGTTTAAAATATAAAGTAGACGACGGACAGACGGACACACAACATCTTAATTAGCTCCTCTGGAGCAAATAGTGCTTACGTTTTTTCTTAAATATTTTATTTTGCAATGCACGTATTTCACGTACTTACAAGCAACAACTGCGCAGCTAACCCATTTGCAAAGTCAATGCAGACAACTGGTGTGTGCCTGTCGATAAAATTTAGCGAACCAAACCTAACCTTAACGGGCGTAAAACTTTTACAAGTTTTCTTCAGCCACTTTTTCTCCTTCAACGAGTTTAAACTTACAGTAACTTTTGAACTTTTCAACAGATGTAAAATTGCTTTCGACTTTACATGAAGATACGACATTATACCTAAAAGCACTATTAAACCTACAGTTGGACCAGGCAAAGTCACAGCAAAAGTTGCAAACAGAAGCAGATTATCTCCTGATGGGTGCAATCTAACCAGCATGACAATAGTTACGGCCTGAAGAGGAATTGCTCCAAATACCATAACGGTCACCAACGTTTTTTGCTGCACTTCGTTCATCAGCGTTGCCAGAATTTGTAACTTTCGAAACTTCTGTAGGGCTTCAGTTATATTTTCTGCGTTTTTGATGCATTCGCTTAACCTGAAAAAATTTAATAACAAGTTAGATTTGGTTCCATACAAATTTTAAGTTGATTTAGTACCAGCAAAATTAATTATTTGTACCTTTCTAAGTGTTCATTGAATGAAAGCGTGCATAAAATCATAACTGCACCTAAAAGTGCCGTAGCACTAAGGCCAAATGACCACATCCAATGGTTCAATAAAAGTAAAAGTGGTTTTTCTGCTAAGTTCAGGAATTTCCATAAGTATGAACTTTCGTGTCCTGTAGTGCTCGATTTGTGGCACTCAGGAAGCATCCAATTACCCATCAAACTCGGCTGACACGGTTGTTGCCAATGTACTCCGTACACAAATAGAATTGGTACAAAATTAAAAACACAATAAGCTAGATGAGCAAAACAAATATTCATCCAAACTAAACCAATTGGTTTTACAGATTTCCTCTGTGATTTGATTTGAAGTGAATCTACTTTGAAATTTAACAATTCATTAACATACACACAAATTATATGCGTTTTATTCCAAGCAGACGTTTGGTATATATGACCCACTATGACTAGTATTAGTCCGAAACCATACAAAAACTTATTTGCTAACGACAATTGATTTGACTGATTTAGTAAGTACTTGTATATGCCACCAATAACATACAACAAAAGAAGAAATACATGAAGAAACACTTTTTTACGTAAAGTTTTGGATTTTTTGTGCTGGTCTTGTTGAAGTTTTACGCTGCATGAACTTTTATCAAAATAGAATAAAACATTTCCTAGAAAATTACATGTTTGGAAGTTCGTTTCCAACAAATTCAGGTTTTTATCTAACATTGTACAAATTTGGGGTGAATTACAATGTTTTTGTTTCTGTTTCGGATTTAAAATGGAGTTTACCTTCTTTCGAATACAAAGTAAAAGTCTAGTAGCGCCCCAACAGTAATAATTTAGAATTATTTGCATGTGTATTTGTAGAAATGCGAGAATGGTATTTTCTCTGCTTTTAAGGTTGTACATAATAAAACTTAACCCTCTAGAAATGTAAACGATTAGTTGGGTTCTTAAAAATAAAAGAAATTTGTATATTTCTTGTTTTGCACGAGTTTTTAATAAACTTTGTGTAATACTGGCATGTTGCTCGTAACACGTTTTAACGAACACTGTTGTATTTAAAAAAAAAATACCACGCGTGAAAGCAAAAACACCTATACCATGTTTTTATATTAAGATATTTCTAAAACATTCACTGAAATTCATTTACTTTTGACATGGAATTTCCCAACAGTCAGCAGAATACTAGTTCCCTCCTTTCGCAAAATTAGCATTTGATTATTTTTCGTGGTTGTTGATTGGTTGGGGTTATAGTATGATATTTATTACGTGATGTTTAAAAGATTAGTACTACAGGACACTTGATTAAACATGGGATCCTGATCATCATTCACAGTGCCAATTTTCAAGCTTGTGCGGCTTTGATAGTCAGAGTTGTAATCATAAAACAACCAACTGGTGTAACCAATATCTTCTGAACTTGTTTACTGTACTGAACTTAATTACTGTAGGGATTAAACATACAACATATAAATGCTAATATTAACTTTTGGAAAATTAACGGGAAATTCCGTGTTCTGGTATTTGGATAGGTTTGGTTGTTTATTAGATTAGAAGATATATAGTGTTATGTGATACTGGAAAAAGAGCCATATCCCAACCTTATGGAGAGTGGGCCCACGACGCTCCGCATTAACAGATACACCATTCGATAGCTCTTGAGGAGCTTTTCAAAAGTGTTGCTAGGCACAACTCCAATAAACGTGATCCATTGGCTCTTTTGGCTAAGTAAAATTCAGAGTTTTACGTGCAAATCCTATGGTTCAATTTTTGAGCGAAAATCAAAAACTCAGAATACAGGTAGGAATGCCTATAAATTGATAAATAGTGGCTTTCTGAACAATTCTTGTACTTGAATGTTTTACTGGAGTTTCACATGTGATTCGTAAACCAAAAAAAGGTACTGGCACATAGATGTTTGAACGGTGAGAATCAACTTGTCGGTAGTGCTCCTATAATACTGTAATCTTGAAGGGCCTGCGTAAATATTGTTCGAAACGCCATAACCTATCGTTTTATAGCCATCTCTACTTGTATTCTCAGTTTTTTATTTTCGCTCAAAAATTGTACCGTAGGATTTGCATGTAAAACTCTGAGCTTCACTTAGCCAAAAGTGCCAATTGATCACGTTTTTCGGAGTTATGCCCAGCAACACTTTTGATAAGCTCTTTAAGAGCTATCTAATGGTATATGCGTTAATGTGGAGCATCGTGGGCCTACTCTCCATAAGGTTGGGAATATGGCCCTTTCAGTACACGTGAAATAGTGATGATTCTTTGAAGCCCTAAGAAGCCATAACATGAAAATGACGCTACGGATACTTTTTATTTGACACGGTATGGATTATAAATTCTGTTCCAAATTAAATAATAATTTCTTGGTAGTTAACTATTTACTATCTGCCTTATTTTCTTACTGTTTATTTTGTCATGTACCCAAAGAACGCTACATAAAATGGTAATAAGGTACAGCAACATTTTCATGTCAATCTTAAAAGGAACATATTTACTCACCACAAGCGCGTGCAAATATTATGTTGTTGTCTACCATTTAAATTTAGCCTTTATGCAAACTGAGACTATATTTTAAAACTAAGAGTAAAGCATTTAAGTAATTTTGATGCACACAATTTTACGTACTCACTGGTTGTTAACACTATCTGACAAACAAAGGACATGTAATACTGCTTCAACTCATAAAAAAATACAAGTGCACTAATAGCTAAGCACACCACCAAAACATACCTCCTTCAATATTCTCAAATTTTAACTCGTCCTCAGAAATATCTTCATTCCGTAAGAACATGTTAGTTTGATTTGTAGCCGTCCACCGGGCCATTTTTCTCGGCCTAATATGCTGATCAAAGTTCATTTGATGCCAAACGTCTGGTAGGTGTGCGCTTAAGGTTTGACCTAAAAGATTATCCATATGTTTAAAAGTACAGACTGCGGTCCCGTTGCGAACCCAACATAAGCCGTGCCAGTTTTCATTGTCGAGCATTTCAACTTTCGGGTTTCATCATTGCAAAAGAAACTTTGTACAAAATATTCCAAACTGATATCATAAGCCAGACAGCAAACGTTTGACGACTTTTTGCTTTGTAGCATGTCATACGCAGTTTCCCAATTTTTCATAAAACCGACGTTATAAGTTGAAGACGAAGACGTTTGATTTGAGCCTTCTCAAATATAAGGTTCAAAATTTGCCCCATAACACTATTAAAATTTGTTCTTGGGATTTCCAGATTAAGATACCTCAGCTTTATTTGTCATTCGGTAGCAAACTCTGTAGGGAAGTGTTGCTCCAGTTAGAATACAAGCCCATGACAATAGACCAAAAGGTTTCACCATTGCAATTTGCTATATGGTATTGATGGATGGTTGAGAGGTAATAAATGTGAGACTGCCGGACTTATAGACGGGTATTGCTTAGTTTAACTATTTGGAATAAAAGGAAACACTATATTAATTTAGCGTGTTTCGAATATATCGACATGTGTACACCACCGGTATTGGACTCGTAACCGCATAATATCAAGATAGAATTTGTATTACGGTTGTATTATTAATTTGAACAGTTAATTATATAAGGACAAGCTTGACTTGTCAAAATTATATGGATAGTCGTCTTTCTCCATGTTCAAGTTAACTATATATCAACAAAAGAAATTTCTGAGACGTTCTTTCCTTATTTTAAACACCTGTACCATGTTCGTATTACACTTTTGTTTCCATTTAACTTTCCTTTTATCAAAACTGGCACATATATTAACTAACTGGATTTTTTGGCAAGCAGCACGGTAACAGTACCTTTCCACCACTTAAATACCCTTTACAAATGTAAGACGTCGTTATGTTCGGTAGCCCCAATTGGCAGTGTTTTTCCATATAATAACCTGTTTGTGAGCACACTAAGGCATTTAGTAAGTAGCATTTATTATCATTTTAATCAATGTAATGCCACATTTGTAGTTTACATAGGCTGATATTTTACATTTCAAAACATGTGTATGAAACAACAAAATGGCGTAACCAAACACTTCAAAATGAATATTATTTAATATACACGCGACAGCTTACAACAATAATTTCAAAATAATATTACGCTGTTATTTATACACAAATCAAGTAATCTATTTTGTTGTTTTTAGAAAATATTATTTAAATATTTGAATATGCGACGAAATGTTTATTTTTCAGCACCATATATTATATTATTGGCTTTCTTCTTGTCACATTTTGGCTTCATTAACTATACAAGCATGGTGACAGCCCTTTGTTATGTAGCGTGGCCCAAATATTGGTTTTTCTTGTGAGTGTTTTAAAAGTAATGAATCTCTTTTCAGGACGACGGTATGCAAAAGTTCCAAGTACATGAAAATGTCCCAAAACTATATCAGTATGGACATTTACGAATGCCGGAAAATTTTAATGCTATTTCAGGTGTCTTGTAAACAGTAAAGCATGCTTTATTCTCAAATAAAAAAGTATTGAAATATTTAAGTACCTACTATTTCTTTATTTTATAATTGTTTAACTAAAGTAACCAATAGATTAGACGTCTGTCTATGACTCATTGACGATGTTTCGTAGAATAAATTTGAGCCTTGTCCAATGTACGGCTTCAAAGTTTGCCCTAAAACATTAATAAAATTTGTTCTTCTGGTCTCCAGACTAAGATCTACCAGCTTATTTGCCATTAGGTAGCAAAATCCATAGGCAAGCGTTGTTCCAGCCATAATGCAAACCCATGAAAACAGGCCAAACGGTTTCACTATTTCTAATTTGCTATATGTTTTTGATGGTTGAGAGGCGACAAATGTGAGACTGCCGGTTCCTGCGTAATTATCCGTGAAGCCAATGTATTGTACTGTAATAATAAAAAATTATAACAAGTTTTTGACAGAGTAAATTTTAAAAAATATATTGAATTTGTACTTCGAACGTCGGTTTTAGCAGTGGTAAAACCAATATCAGCTCGGCCATAAAACAACTCTCCAACAGTGCCAATCCACGTTCCGTTTGGAAGCAGAGTACCAGATCCGCCATTGTATGACTTTGCGTTTGTTATGTATACGTGATACGTACAGTTAAATTTCACTGTTACATACTCGTCTAGCAAGTACTTTCCTCCTCCTGCACTAGTATTTCGTTTTTGAGAAAACGGAGCTTGTATAACTTCTAGATAAAATGGACTTTTGACCAAAGCAATGCGAAGAGTGTAACCGTTTAGATTTTTTATAAAGTTGGGAAACAATTGTTCTTTTCTGAAATATGTATTTTCTATTGGTATCTGCTGAATTATAGGATTTCCGTTTTCTCCTCCAAATATATTAAGTGTGTTTATTTTGAGGTTTCTGCCTTTGCAACCGATTGCGATTTTGTATCTGATGTTTTTAACAAATCTGTCATGAGTCAATAAGGAAACATGTAATGCTGGGTTTGCAACAAATATAAAGTAGTCGATGTGTTTTCGAGCTAACGGTTGATACAAAGGTGATATTAGTTTCTCAGTGTTGATTAAAAAGTTGGTTGAAAGCTGGATTACTGTGACTATTGATACCACACAACGGGAACTATGTTGTGGCACAAAAGTAAGCTTTGTAGAAATGTTTGTTAAAAACGTAAAGTTGGAATCAAGAGGAAATATAAATTTAGGAGAATACAGTGTTGCGGTGGAAACCTTGCTTAGCTGAAGACGTGTTTCGTGTACTGAAATCAACGTGCAATCTGGGAAATGATAATTTATAATTTTTGGTATGAAAGTGTACAGTGAAGAAAGTAACTGTTGAGAATCTTTAGTAGTTGTATGGTTGATGTTGTATAGATTAGACTTGTACTCTAGTGATTCCGAAAATGCTATAGAGAAGCCAAAGCAAACACAAGTTATGAACACAGATGTTGATGTTGCCATGTTTGAGCTCTAGCATTCTTCATGTAGCAGAAGTAACTGAGGTAAAACTCAGCAGCTCCAATTTTCCCTTTTAATTAAATACATATCACTCCACATAGTTCCATAAAATGCTGAAATGGATTTGTGACATTCCAACTCAAATTAAAAAATACCGAAATATGGATAAACCGAGGATAAACTGGAGATTCATAAATTATTTACAGATATTTTGGCATAGCTTCAGGTTTTTTAATCAGATAAAAACATGGGTATATCTTCCACCATCAGAATATTATTTTTCCTTCGGTATATTTTCAGATATAGATTTGCTCGCTTGGTTGCGATTGAACTTGAATAATATATTATCCAGCTATATCAAACGTTGGCATATTGAAGTTTTGATTTGCAGTGCGACAAACACTGTGTTGGGACTTTTATTTTGTCTATGAAGCGTTGGTACGCTAAACATTATGGACTCTGTTATTTTTCTCGCCAATGAAAATTAAATATGAAACCAACGTTTTAATTTGGTATTGTACAAAATATTATTTCTGTGTTGTTTACTCCTGATTGCCTACTGTCTGCTTATTGGCACCAGATTTATATTATAAATTCCATCTCGTCAAAATCAAAATTAAAAACCCACGCAGGTCAATCTAATACGAAACTATGAGCTGCTTGAAGGCTTCAAGCATCATATGAAATAAAGTTACAAGGGCCAGTTTACTTATAAGTCAACTTGAATATTTTATGAAAAAATCTTGGTTTTGACGTTTGTGTAACGCTTGTGTAAATTGAACAATATATCGAACTTCGGGTGTTCGGAATGGATAATTGAATGGAAATTTGATGAGCAGTTCGGCTGCCAGGAATGAGACTCAAGCTGTGATTCAGTTTAGAATTCTTTGATTGGCTTTACAATCTAGTACTTATTCCAAAATTGCCATTAACCATAAAACAGTTTTGAATTCTTAAATTTTTGACATGACGAAATGACAAATCGCTCAAAAAAGCCGAATGAAAACACAACAACAATTACAATTAATAAATAGCTCATTGTTCATCCTCAATTGCTTTTATTTAGCTTACGACACAATAAATGTTCACAATTTCTATCAAGTCACTTAATTATTATCAGCTGCTCCATTATTATTCCTTCCTTCCGGTTCCCTTGGCATCGCCCGGATCGCCCGCTGTAATCTGCGACCCTCCTCCACCCAATCCCTAAGAGCCCTTAGCCTCCGATTCTCTTCTTCCTCCTCCAATCTCCTCAAGTTCTCCAGAACTTCATCCACCCAGCCTTCAATCTGTTCCCTTTCCTTCTCCAGTCCCAGATCCCAGGAAAGTTTCCATAGAATATTAGTGGTGACCTTCGGGTTATCGGGGTCACACAAGTTTACCAGTGCACTTTTCAAGAAATCGGAAAGCACGGACAACTCGAACTTTAAGGACAACCGCAGTAATTCTGGGATAACTTCCATCCTCTTCCAGTCAGTATGCAAGGTCCCGGTTTCCAGGTACTCAATCAGTATCTCCAAAGTCTTCGAAGACACCTTCTCTAAATTAAGGACATCCGTGGCTTCATCCTTCTTTAAAAAAGCTGGACTTCGAGCTAGAAGGAGGTTCCGTGTCACCCAGAACTTCTTTTCGTCCTTGGACACCAACTTGACACAAGGAGGATTGTTAAGACCCCGGATTCCTTCGGTGTCATTCTTAAACTTGACTGCTGCCCGGGGGATAAAGTCCTTTAACTTTTGGGTCAAGCTATGCTCCTGTTTCGCAGCTAGCTGGTCTGGGGTCAATGGGAACTCAGCATTGCTCACCTCCATCTCTTCAATGGCGTTCATTTTCTGGAAAGTAATTAATCCACCAACTTGGATTTTAGCCCGGAACAAATTTTGACTGCTAGTTAATGTACAGAATAGTTAATAATCCAATTACCAAGTTTACTGTTTCCAACTTAAAATTGAGTTGATCACGAATTGATTTTCCTTGCAAATTTGATGAATAGTGATCGAAAGCAATCCAAACACATGCACTGAAGTTGAGTGCCTGAACACACCAAAAACAAACAAAACAAAATACATTGAGCATGGGAGGGCTTTTGGTTGGCTTCAAGGTACACCCAATCTTAATTTTATTCTGAGCATGTTTCGTAGCTAAAAGTTTTAGCCTGAAGAAACCGTAATGAGTGGTATAGTTAAATGTTATCTAATTAAGTTAAATTATTTCATGTCGTATAATATTGAATGAATCTGATTTACATGTGTAACCTTCTAAACTAGAAGGTTTTGGCGGTAAACAAAGGACCAGCTAATGGGAAAATAGTGATCCCCGAGTCTACCACGGGACCACGGATTCCGATTCTGATGGAGCTTTGAAAGTTCTAAATACAATTTCGAATTTAAAGTATATCCTAATTTTTTGAATTTCCGTGATACAAGGGAATTTGTGCTGTTTAATCCCATAAGGCCCCGTACCCCACATTGTCCACATACCTACTTTTTACTCGCCTGACTATCCATCAAGCCCGTTTTTGAATCTTGATTTGAATAGCAATTTTGAAAGCATAATATTGCACGTGAATGTTGTGAAACAAACCCCTTCCTTCCTTCCCTTGGACTGATCCCGTCCCAAACCTTGATTTGTGAGACTTCAAACTTGTATAATATTCTAAATCGTTGTAGCTTCCACATTACATCACCGATCTTTAAAATTACTAAAAAGTTAAAAAAGCTTCTTCTGGGTAATCTAATGCAGGAAAAATCTACACTAAAAACAGGTTTGACATGGCTAATAAGATATTCCAATGTGGGTTTGGTGTCAAGTAATTAATGCAGTATATTGGTATACATCTTCACATTCAATGTAAAACATGCAACTCGAACGCTTACAAGTATTTGTTCTCCTTAAATAAAGGATTTAGCAAAAGATATTATTTTTATTCAACTAATTAGGCAGCATTTTGTTTATAATGATTATAATTGTTTACTGGTTTTGAAAAAAACGCTAATGGGCGTCATGGTGTTCATTAATTCTAGCTAATAGAGATCACATGAATTTTTCATTCGTTAAAAATCGTTTAAATGAAACCAATAATCGTTGAGTTTATATAGAAAAACAAGCTTCGAGTAGCTAAGGTAAATATCACCAAAAATTGATTTCGTAATCTGATATTTTTGATAGTCCTTAATACGCATTTACTTTTTAAAATACTACAGGCATGTTTAAGATTACGCTATACGAAGTCAAACATAGGTATAACCAAGTATTCTGTCGATATCAGTTTAGCATTATAAACCTGTTTTTGTCTTCGTGTTTTTTAATATGCTTTTTGTATTCAGTATTTAGAAATTATTAAAAATTTATATCCTATTTAAAGCAATTATTAAAATCAAGTTAGAAATTTTTTAAAAATCAATTTATCAATAAATTTTTAAAAATGTATTAGTTTACTATTGCTGTCATTCCATGCTAGGCCTAACTACTGTTAGCACAATTGTTTTCTGCTTTTAACTCAAATAAACTTGGAAATTAACAAAACTAGCTACCTCTATTTCAAATTTACTGCCTCAACACCAAACCATCATATAAAGTAAAGTGTTTAAAGTAAGAAATTAAGTCTATCACTATTCTCATTACCATGTGGCAAAAGCTTTTACACGTTCACCAGCAGGTGCAAAAACTCCGGCTTTTAAAAGTTGAATATTCTGCTGAAAGGCTTTGTTTCTACGAAACGTTTACAACAAAACCATTCAGTTTTTCAAACCTTCTAGAGTTTAATATGTTGGTTGTGTGGATTACATCCATCTTTGCAGTAATTTCTACTATTTCAAGTGCTTCTTTAATTCGTCAAAAAACTTCTGGCTTCGATTACGTTCTACGACTTGTCTTTCAGTTACTTTATACAGTGATACTTTCGTTTGCGCTATCTGCATCTTGGACAATGCATTTTAGAAGCTCATCTGCTGTTCGGGTAATGAACCAAGGAAGATTTTTCTTTGAGCAGCGTGAAGTTCCTGAAAAGCAAACACTGACGACTAAGTTGAGATCAAATAATATAAGGGAAATTTTGCTCTTTGATTTGATAACACCAATGGTTGTGCTCAATGTCTGGTTTGGAGCAACGGTTTTGTTTATCGTTCCATTTTTTAGCGAGTACACACCCGCTCACGTTTTATTTTCCTTGCTTCTTCCAGATTATTTTACAAACAGTTTAAATGCTGTTTCGATTAGAGCTGTGATATGTTCAATATATTTGTTTTTTATTTCCAGTCACGCGGCAATAATAACAGCTCAAATTTTAGTTTATGTTTGCACAGTGTTATATGAGTCACAGTTTGTGCTAAAACCTGGTTTCAAAAACTTGCCCAAAACAATAAGCTTTACAAACGCTAGGATATATTACATGAGAACAATTTTATTTACTCGTGAATACAACAATTTTGGTTGGCTTTTATTTCCTATTATTATGTCTATGGCTTTGGGTTTTAACATAATTACTAGTTTTGTTTGTATAAAACATCATAAACAATTGCCTCTTTTAATGGTAGCACTTTTTGGCGGGTTTGATTTGGTCACCGCAATTGTTAGCGTTTGGTTATACGATTTTACTTTGGTAAGTTCCAAGCATAGTGGCAAATTTCTTAACTTTTGGAAACTTTACGTAGTAAGAAAGCAACAGAGAAAATGGATTGCGGCTTTGTTACCGGTTAAAGTACAAATTGGACCGTTTTTTACTATGAAAAATACTACAATTTTAACAGGTTTGAACATGGTTGTGAATTATACAGTAACACTTTTGCTTTTGTGAATTTTCAGTTTCATGTACTTCAAAAACTATTTCAGTTTACGGTTGATAATATAGATTGCTACTAAGCACTAACAAACTTATATGAAGTCAAGATCTGCTATATATGTCTTTGAATTTCTGCTTAAAATTCACAAAAGTCAGCAGTAAGCAAAAATTGAATTAAATATGCTAGCATTAATTAAATAATATAAAATTATAACGTATTCATTCCAGATATTATGTCTTTGACAATATGCAAAATAAAAACTCATTATGATATCGAATATGGATGTGTTTTAGAGTGTGGAATGTTTTTGTCATAAATACAGGCAATATCATAGTAATTTTTGAAAATACCAAAGACATTTTTTGTGAAGCTATTGTACCAAGACAGCATAGCATAGATGCCAAAGTTAGGACATTATCTCATTTTACTTCAATGCTTCTTTAATCAACTCAACGAATTTATTACATGAAAACAATAACAGTTAATAGCCCATTCTTTTTCTCATAAGATATCGCTTTTATTTGCAACTCAGATAATACGCATTCAACTATTATCATTAATTATTATTTGCAGCCCCATTATTTTCCCCTCCTCCTCCCTCCCTTCTTGCCTGTCGAATCCTCCTGAGCTCCTCCAGCCTTTCAACGTGCGCCCTTAGCCTCCTACTTATTTCTTCCTCTGCTCTTCTCTTGTTGGCCATAGAATACTCGAGCCATTCTTCAATCTCCCGCCTTTCCTTCTCCAGCCCCAGTTCCCAGGTAAGTTCCCACAGAATCCAAGTGGTTCCCTCCGGTATCTCAGGGTTGCAAAGATTCACCAAAACCCATTTCAAGAACGTCGAAAGCACTTGCAATTCAAACTTTAGGGCCAATCGTAGCAATTCGGTAGCCACATCCGTGACAACCCAGTCATTATGCAGCTTGCCTGTTTCAAGGTACTGAACCAGTACCTCCAAAGTTCTCGAGGATACCTCCAGATTAAAGGCATCCATGGCTTCATCCTGTTCCAAAATCTTTTTCAAAGCTGGACTACGAGCCAAAATGAGGGTGCGTGTCACCCACATCTTCTTCCCTTCTTTCGAAACAAACTTAATACAGGGAGGTTTGTTCAGACCCCGGATATCTTCGGTGTCCTTTCTAAACTTGTCGGTGAACCGAGGCATAAATTGAACAAGCTTTTCGTGTAGAATAAGTGCCTGCCTGGTAGCCAGATGCTGCGGGGTTACCTCTGGGTCTTGTTCCGCGTTGCCAGCCTCATTTACCGCATTGCCGGCAGACATTTCCTAGAAAATATTTATTAAAGCAGTTCTAAAAACTCAAACAAAAACCCAATTCTAAACGTTATCAAAGAGAACTGGTTACCGTTATTTTAACAGAAGCGGTTTTGATAATCTTGATACCGGGTAAAACTGCAAAACTTGATCGTGCAAATTAATCGTGTAATCAAATCGATCGTGTTGATCCAAGCACTAACTTACCAAGCTGATCAGGTTGTCCAGCCTGAGCGTCTGACGTCAAAATACTTTCGTTTGGCTTCAAGGTCTAATCTACACTAAACTCTGATGTAAGCATTGTCTATATCTACGTCAATAACAGCATACTAAAATTTAATCACATCGTAATTCAATTACTTCATTTTATAATGGTTGCATTGTTCTGATATACAATAGACATTTTACTTACAACTGTGTGCTCTGAAGCTGTACATATGTAATTCATATGTAATATTTTAAACATATTCATATTCCTTAAATCTATACCTATTTGTTCATTTACTTTCGCTGTTACCAGCTTGAATGAGCACTTGCTGTCTTGTTGCTAAATGTTATAAAGGTTTTGGCATATTGGATAATGCATTTAATATGTAATAAAAAGCAATGACTAGCCGAGTTAGACATTTACGATTGATCACATATTTCCTAATATAGGCGTTTTAACTTTAATATTTTATTCCAGAGTACTGATTTATAGGTAAAATCATGTAGTTTACGGTGGTTGTTTTAGATGCGTGCTAATTAGCGAAGCAGAACGTATTTATGTTTTGTCAATATTAATCTTGCTTAAATTTACTTCTATCCAGCTGTTTTTTTTCTGTGTGCTAGTACACAACAAAGTATGCTTTATGACACAGCAGCCATTTTCATATCAAGTTTATAAATTTAACATATTCACAAACTGCCCATGTTACCACAATACTTCATTTACACTCTACAATGTTTGAAGCTATTACTTACATGATTGCCTATAATTTAGAGTTGGCCTTTAATCCTAGTTAGATTACTTTTTAATCAAAGCTTTCATTCCATTCGTCAAACTTTTGCTTAATTTGCTAACATTGAGCTTTACATGTTCCCAAGCAGACAACACTACCTGCCAAACAGAAGACATATAATACTCTTTTAACTCATACACAAAGACAACTGCACTGATTGTTAAACAAGCCATCAAAATGTACAGAACACCTTCAATGTTTTCAAATTTCAACTCATCCTCAGAAATTTCCTCTTTTCGTAGAAACTTGTCAGTTTGATTTGTAGCTTTCCACCGTGCCATTTTTCTTGGTTTTACATGTTGATCAAAATTCATTTGATGCCAAACGTCCGGTAGATGTGCATTTAAGGCTCGACCTAATAAATTATTCAAATCTTCCAAAAATATCGACTGCGGTCCTGCAGCAAATCCAACATAAGCAGTAAATGTTTTCATTGTAGACCATTCCAATTTTTGAGTTTCATCATTACTGAAGAAACTTTGCACAAAATATTCCAATGTAATATCAAGCGCAAGACAGGCATAATGTTGCCGACTTGAAACCTTTTTCAAGCAATCCAGATTAACTCCGCTCAAGACCTCCATTCTGTTTCCTAAAGCGTGATAAACCGGATCATTGCTGCTGCGTAACATATCATACGCAGTTTCACCATTTTTCATAAAACCAATGTCATAGGTTGAAACAGCCAACTGTTCAAAGGTTTTGGGAACTGGCTCGACAATTGGAAATGCAAGTAAAGTAACCAGCTTTGATTGGTAGAGCGTGTTTACAATTAGAGTGAAAAATAGCCATAATGCAAAAAAGGAACGAATTGTAGACGATGTGTACAATAAATTTGAGCCTTGTCCAAAATAAGGTTTTAGAATTTGTCCGAATACGTCGTTAAAGTTTGACTTTGCTGTCTCCATATTTAGGTTTGCAAGCTTAGACGACATTAAGTAGCAAAATCCATAAGCTAATGTTGTTCCTGCTATAACACATATCCATGACAATAAACCAAACGGTTTTACAATTGCCAGTTTGCTATATTCTTTTGATGGTTGAGACGCTACAAATGTGAGACTGACGGTTTCTGCATAATTGTCGGTGAAGCCTATGTATTCCACTGCAAAATCAATTATCACAACAAAATATAATCCTAAATATTATATAATAGTAGCACTCAAGTAAATAGATTATAATCTAAATCGCTGAATTTTAATCGCTTTTGGATTATTTAAATCATCCAAACCACGCGCGAAATTCAAAAAAGTACTCAAAAAGCGATTTTCCAAAAAAGCTTCTCCGGAGACGATTATTTGAAAAAAAGCGATTATGTGTGTACGTACACAAGACGTTTCCACGCAACAACTAAAATCATCCATCAGGTGATGGATGAAATAGGACAATTTTCAACTCACCTTTCAAGTTCATAGCTTATCATCTGTAAGATGATAATCAGTTTCCGAATTGTAGCCATGGCTTAAAATATATACTTGAGTGCTACTAATGTTTGAAACAAGCGGATTATTTACCCCGAACATCGGTTTTCACAGTGGCAAGACCAATATCAGCTCGACCATAAAGCAGCTCTCCAACAGTACCTATCCAAGTTCCGTTTGGCAGCAATGTACCAGCTCCGCCATTATAAGACTTTGCATTTGTTATGTAGGCATGATAAGTGCAGTTCCATTTTATGGTTATGTACTCATCAAGCAGATATTTTCCTGCACCTGCGCGAGTATTTTGCTTTTGTGAAAATGGAGCTTGATCAACTTCTAAATAAAAGGGACTGTTTACTAAAGCAAGGCGAAGGGTGTAGCCGTTAAGATTTTGCACAAAATTGGGAAACAATTTTTCCTTGCTTTGAAATGCATTTTCTGTTGATATCGGTTCAAGTATTGAAAACCCGTCTTCTCCTCCAAATAGATTCAGTGAGTTTATTATTAGGTATTTTCCAATGCAGCCGATTGCTATTTTGTATTTTAGGTTTCTAACGAATGTGTGATGAGTCAGTAAGGAAGAATGAAATGATGGGTCTGTCACAAAAATAAAGCAGTCCAAGTTTTTTCGAGCCAATGGTTGCCACAAGGGAGATATTAAGCTTTCCGTTTTAGCTAAAACGCTGATTGACACTTGGAAAAAGGTAACAATTGACACCACACAACGAGAACTATGCTGCGGCACAAACGTGAGTTTGTTAGAAATATTTGGAAACAATGTGGAATTCGAATCGAGAGCAAATATAAACATAGCAGAAAACGTTGTTGCGGTGTATATATTATGTGTGTGAAGACGTGTCTGGTAAACAAAAATCAATGTACAATCCGGAAAATGATGGTTTATAATATCTGGTATGAATGTTTGCAGAGAAGGAAGTAGCTGTTCAAAGCTTTTGGAAGTAATGTTGCTGACGTCGTATGAGGTAGATTTGTACTCTAGTGATTCCGAAAATGATACAGAGAAACTCATATAAACCCACAGTGTAAGCCCAAGTGTTGCCATGTCAGAGCTCAACCTTTCATTACTTGATAGAAACAACTGTGTAATAGTTTTGGCAGCTCTGCTGCTCCAGTAGTCCATTTAATTAAACTCATACCATTCCAAATAGTTTCATAGCTTGCTGAAATTAATTTTTGACATTCCTGCTCAAATTAAAAAACTCCAAAATATGGATAAAGTGATTATAGACTGGAGATTTATAAATTATTGCTAGATGTATGCGGCTGATGCCAAATACTATTGGTATAGCTTTGGTATCATGTTATAATTTTTATGACGGGAAAACTCCAAATCAAAACCCAGCAGGGCAACAGAATCAGAAATTCTAAACTGCCTGAAAGATTTATGCAAAATGAGAACTCGACTTGGATTCAAAAGCTATACATTTTTGTTTACTGGTCGGTCAACTTAAATAATTTGTGAGACCAACTCGGTTATGACGTTAGTGTTAAGCTAAATACTTTATTCAATAATTACGCCAGTGGCTTAGTATTAAACTCTCAAAACTGATTAAATATTCGCACCTGAAAATCCAGTAGCATACTAAATTCCAACGCTAGGAAAAGCAGTAATAGATTGATGTTTTATAAATTATTACCAAATGTACTGACATGTAATAACTGTAAAATCAATCTTCTACTATTTTTTGTCCCTTTAAAACATTTTTATATACAATTGGTGAAATCATTTTGGAAAACCTAATAAAAATTCATAGTTTGATTGGAATCCGGATGCGTGTGGAATCATATTGTGCTCGAAAGCAAAAAACTGTTATTTACTTGTAAGTCAACCGTGTTATTTTGCCTGAAAAACTTAGGCTTAATGTTTTAGGCAAACTTAATTAAAAAATACGCCAGTATAGTAGCATTGGTATTAAACCTTCAAGTTGATTACCGATTCTCCAGCATAACGAGGAGACTAGAGCTCTTGTTATAAAATATTTGTTGGAATTCCAGACCAATATTCACATGCGTCAGTATTATTGAAAATTACAAAAATAAGATAGAAACGGCAAACCAGTAGTACGCTAAATTTCAACTTTCAACGCAAACTAAAAGCCATTTTCTAGAAGACCATGCTTCACTATAAACCAATTGCTTGTATTATAAAAGAGTTTTGATATGTTTAATAAAGAAATTTTTGTTTATTGTAGATGTTACGTCATGGATATAATGAGCAATAAAAGCAATAAACTGAATGTTAATTTGATGCCTTTCATATATCGTGGCTTGTTGTTCTTTCCATTCCTTTCTTTCTTTCGAAAATAGTAAAAAAAATAAATAAAGCTGAATACTATATTAGAATATATTTGTAACCAAATGACTGCAGCATTACAATTTTAGAATTTTACAGATCAGCACGCTACACTAGTTAGTCCTTTTTATCGCGAAATGCAATCTTTGATGATGAACATATATATTTATTTTGTAAAATGTTCCTTATGTTAACAATAGCAGTTTTTTGCGCATGTAATAAATATTTTATCATGAACATTGAAATCAACATCTACATTAGAAATGTATAGACATTATATTTTTATTTAATGCTTTGTCACAAAGCAAATGGAGAGATTACAATAAACCGGATACGTAAGCATTCATGATCCATTGGTCTTTGTTATAAAAAGCCATATATATAATGCAAAAATGGCATGCATTTAAACTAGGGTTTTGAGATAAAACATAATTTATGTTATTAGCATAGCATGCAACTGATCTTTTGCAAAAATGTAACTCGCATTATGAATTTTCTATTGTTACAAAATAAATCATGTTTTTGCACTATCCGGTTCAATTATTGGTTTTGTTTATTTTTGACTTCGTTAATATTGTTGTTATCGTGCTAAGGTTGCGTGTGATTTTAGGAACTAATATTGATGTGCATTGTGCATGTTTTTATAAGTGTAATGTTTTACAAATAGCGGTTTCAAATGCATTTGGGTCGGAGTGGAAACTCAAACGGAACTCAAAAGTAGAATATTTTTGGTATCAAAAATTATTTTTATTCACAATCAGTTTGTTTCCAAGTGAAATTGGTAAAACATTTTCAAGTTAAAAAACTTTTTGTATTGCACAATTGAATTACAATAAAAATAAATATATACATTAGTCTCTATAATTACAAGCGATAATTTTGTTCACTGTTTGAAAGGAAGAACTACCAACAGTTCGGCTAAAAATGGCACAAGCAGCGTACTATAATGCCGTTATTCGAGACCAAGCCAACCGTATCATCGCTCTGACGCATCTCACAAACCCCAAGCACGTTCCATGGTCATGGCAAATCTTATATAAACAACTGGAAATTTTTGATACATACCAACTGCAAAAGGCCATGGGGAATCCTCAGCAACCTATAACTATCATTAAAAGAACAACTAAAGCACATTCAAGGTCAAGTAAGCTAACAGAATCAGCCCAAAAACGAGTCCACACGGTAAAAGTTGTATGGAATTCTACCACTTCAATAACTACGCAAGTTACCGGGTCCACAACATTGGAGGATTTAATATATACTGTTGCTAAAGAAGTTGACAGGAAGCCTAAATGGAACGAGTTAAGTTTGCATGGGAGAGTATTAAAGGTAGATGCATACTCAATGACCATGGGCGAATTGGGAGTTTGTGCACTCAAAAATACTTTTGAGTACGCAAAACCGTCCATTGATATTTCCGACGCACAAATGCGATCTTTTGCCCCTATTATTCAGAATTGGGAGGAACCTGTGCTATTTTTAAAAACCCTTACTGGCAAAATGATACCCATCCAAGCTGAGAAAGCAACTACAATCTACGACTTAAAATTGTTAATACATGAGAAAGAAAAAATTCCACCATCGCAGCAACGCCTTATTTTTGCTGGAAAAAAATTGGAAGATGACAGACGATTTGTTGATTACCATATTCAACATCTTTCTTGTCTTGTGATTGTGCTGTGTTTGAGAGGGGGCGGTACAATTAGGTTCGAAAATGTAGAAGGACGTTTGGTTGCTGGAGAAGGTGTTGCTGCAACTCCGGAAAACAACTGGAGAGCATTTGGACGCGGTTTAAACTTAAAGGGCAACTGTGATAACAGAGAATGCAAATCGCGGATTTTTTCTCAGAAAGATATGGTGATACACACAATCGGATATAAACGAGGACCTTTGGTTTTAACGGACGAAACAAGATTTCCCTGTGCAGCATGCATGAATGAAACAACATTTAAACCGTCAGATTTTTTAATATCTGGCGCAAGATGTGAATTTCGGTATAAAATTGCTAGGAAGAATGAAGTCAGATCCAAAACTTTGGCCTCGGAACCGTTTCCGAAATACGTTAAACTTGCGGAGAAGCAGGATAAAGTGGAATATGATCGTATTGAAATTTCGACAACAGAGCTGGACAAAACAACTCACGATTGTATTTTGTGTGGGGAACAAATTGGCTATTTTGTGGATGAATATGTATACGAAGCTTGTGAGCATCCATGTCACATAAAGTGTGCAAAGGAATTTAAGAACTGTCCCCTATGTCAAACAAAAATAGTTTCTGAAACTGACATTAAAACGTTATTGGCTATTATGAATTTGTAACATGTTTTTTTGTATTATATTGCGTTTGTCAATTCGGATTATTATATCATTCCATGCGTGTATTATTTGTGTGGGTTTGCGTAAGCTTAGTGTTCGATTGAGAAAAAATATTATTATTAGTTTGAACCATGCCACCGTCTACTTGACCTTTTATTGTTAACGTTATATGTATTGTAAAGCAATATTTTGTTAATTTCGTGCACATATAGAAGTACCAATACTAAAACGAAAATTGTCATGCAAGCGTTTTGAAAAATTAGTTGTTGTTGCATTATTCCTTGAAATTGCACGAAATTGCTATGGCCCAACACGAAATCTACACTATTTTCAATACTTAAAATTTCAAAGCAATTCTGCAAACGACAAAGCAATGGGTTAAAATTGTTTTAATAGTGCAGTATCTGCATAAAATGAAGTAACAAAAAAAATGTTTTTGAAGACACTCTTTGTCCTTTTCTGTGTACGTTTGTTAGTTTTAGGAAGTTACATTTATTTGTGTTATGCTTAGGAGGGATCGGCTTGTCTATTGTAGTGTTTTTTCTAGAGTCGTTTCTAGTTCTGGTTCTAGTTGGACAAAAGGTTTGCAGGTTGAACATAAAATACGAAGAAAGTTAAAATATTTTATGAACAAATTGAAATTACAATTCTACTGCAAACGCACATATTAATTTAAGTAATGTCCATGTTATTTAACAAATTAAAGTATTACATTTGAATTGAAATGAAACTGAAAATAAAAAATCCTGGCACGTGTTTGATTATTTTCTCGAATAGAAACTACTTTTTGCACGTTGGTATGCTTTACTTTGCATCTGAGTACTTGTATATAAAATTTACTATAAGTGCTCCTAAAATAAAAAAAACTCAAAGTAGACTGACAAGCACGGAAACTTCTGCCAAGGCACGTGTAGTTATTTATTTGCATGTCACTTATATCCCTTTTAGCATAAAAGTTGTCCCTCAAATAGATTTTTGCATTCTATTTATGTTTTATATCCAATGAACACAAGCAGATACCAAAGCACAATACATATAAAATACGGCGTATTTTCCGGTGCTTAGCTAAATTTACTTATTTCAAATACCAGTTGTTCACTTGCGTGACAATACATTACCAAAAATACACTAACATTCATATATATTTTTGAAATGTTCTACACAATAGCTAAGTAACCAACTTGAAAATAACGTATTTCTAACTCGTGTTATTTTCCGTCTTCTTTTGTCACTACTTTTAATATAGTATAATGTTGACACGGTTAGGACGGTTAGCTTGTCTAGCACGTCACCAGTGCTACTTTTCTACACAGCTCTTTGGTGTTTATTTATAAACATGCGAAGCGACAGTATGGAGTTTTAAATAGATAAAATTTAACCTAAACAGAATACATCACCAACCATTCTTCTGTCATTTCAACTTAGCAACAAATGCAAAACAATATTCTATATTGTATTTTTAAAAGCGACTACGTTCCCATAAAAATTTTCTCATTCGGTTCGTATTCCGCGGTTATTATATATATCTGATTCCAGATAAGATATTCTATCAGATACGCTCTCATCATAATACAAAATCTTCAACTCAACAATCCTAACTACGTTGCATAAACGTAACTCCGCTGGGGTACATGTGGGACATATTTTACTCATAGTTTCACACATCTATATGCAAAACAAAGTGGGTTATAAGACATTTATACAACACAATTTTAAAATGAAAATAATCATTACAATAAACCTTTTCCGTGATTGTCTTCTTTTGATTCTGTCAACTGTAAAACCAGTAAACTTATATCTTATATGGAATCCCGATTCAAATATATATCCTGGAATAACTGTTTTTCCTGCAATAGGCAACCTAGATTCGGTTCTGAATCCACTGATTGGAGAACACTGCTTGATTACTTTTTCAAACTTTCAGTTTACCGATATTGTAGGCATTGAAACAGTTCCATATGTTCTAAGAACCCCGCAGTACACTTCTTTAAACTTTCTTGGAGCTCGTGGTGTTCAATCGAAAGTTTGGATTTTAAGTACGCTAAAACTGGCAAATAAAACATTTATCAAGCCAGAATATGACAAAATAACTGTTTGTCACCTTTTTACGTTTTATGCGTCGTCTAATGACCACTTCTGTTCGCTACTACGCTTTCAGGCATATTCAGTCTCTACACGACCCTGGAGTTGTGAAATTCATTTCCTGGTGTTCCCATCAGATATTCGTACTAGCAGCTACTTACAAATATGGGACCATGACGTGTTTGTCCCACGGGATCTTAGATTTCATCCCAAACAAGTACCAATTTACTTTTATGTTGAAATGCTGACATCGTTTAAATTTGATGAACATGCCACAAGACGTTACCAAATTGCTTGGAAATCAGACAGAGGATCTAACTCAGACATATACATTTCTGGAAATGTTAGCATTTCAAACTCCAATCCAATTACATGTAAGATTACTACAATTGATTTGTGGAAGGTTGGAAAAGTGAAAGTTCAAAACGCAGCTGATTTTAGAATTAATATTACGCTCTGGAAAAACTCAGTTAAAATAGCCAATATCTACCAAATGGCACTTAAAGCCAGCAAGGATGTTACTGATTGGATTTTTGACATAAATGTGGAGCCTATAGTTAGCAAACTGAAACATTGCAGTTTTGCGAAACGTTTGTCACATAAGCCAGACTTGGGCACCCTTGAACATTTTTATTCTGCTTTGGCCAATTTAGTTCAAAACGTTATCAAAAATTACTCATTGAATACTAATCTTCAAGGTAGCTGCTTAAATGGAGTACATGGACAAATGCCTAAACAGTACTATTACCTTCAAACTGACCAAACTTTATATATAAACGAGTACGTTGGCAACGTGTCCACCTCACACTACCAATTTAGTCTTGCAAACAAAGTGAAAGCTTTAACGTTTATAAGTTGTGGCAAACCAAGAGGAGTAACCGGACTTGCTTTTAAGGAACTGTTGAACGTCTTCGACTACAATATATGGATTTGTATTGCGGTGATTTACTTAATAGTTATTCCACTGTTTATGAAATATTGTGAAAATGCTCCAGACCACAAAACACTTAGGTATGTAGTAGCATCACTAAAAGTGTTTTTTGAGCAAGGCGATCCAATGCCTAACACAATAATTCAAAACAAACATTTAAAATATTTAGTAGCTGGCTATTTACTAATTGGTGTGGTGGTTAGTAACGCGTATAAAAATAATAACGTGTATAATATGGTTTTGCCAAAAACATTTCTACATTTTGAACAAATTGAGGAATTGGTTAAAGACTGTTACATCATATATTCAAGAGTTTACGATGTTGATGCTGTAGCCCTAAATAGAGCTAAAGTGCATAACCTTACTGTGCGATTCACAAATCACACCTTTGAATATAACCTTGTTAACCCCAGTACACTTTTCAAACCTCACAACAAAATTATTACATCAGAGTTATATCATTTGGATAGCCTTTATCAAATCACAATTAATTCTCAGGTATTCGTACGTACCATTCCTGATTTTAATGATCCTATGAATTTGAAACAAGAGTGGATTAAAAATAATCCAAATTTCCTAAAGTTTCAAAGTATGATGAATCTAAGCCAGTTGCATCCATCCAATTTTGATATCCTAGCAAAAATATACAATAATGATAACTTAACCACTTCACCTATATTTTCAGATTATAACCAAAATTTTGTGGATGACAACAAGTCACGATTTTTTGTAAAAGCAGAAACTTTACTAAAAAATGAACTATATAAATGTAAAAATACTGCAGTAATTGCACCAAGATATAAATGTAATGAGTATGCACAGGAAACAGGGCAGCCCAAAAGCGCTGCTTTAGATATTGGGGAACAGTCGTTGCTAAATATTTCATTTGGATTGAATTTTATAGGTAGTTTATCGCCATATTTCCGGCAACGTTTCCAAATGCTAACTCAGTCTGGAGTAATAGATAGGTGGAATGATTTTTTAGGAGAAGCACGTTTTTTAGAGAATCAAGTTCCACTAGAAAAACCTACAATGTCTGGTAATATTCAAATTATTTTTATTGTGTTGCTATCTGGGTATTTACTTTCTGCGTGTTTTTGGATGCTAGAAATTAGGCTACTATTATGGAAATTTGCGGTTCAAATTACGGCTTTGTTAAAACACGTCTGGCAAAAATTCACCGAGAATGTAAGATTTGGTTTAGAGTATTTGAAGCAAATTTTGTATTTGTTGAAATGTAAATGCATGAACGTTATCAAAAACCTGATAAATTGTTGACACAAACGTGGCATCTTTAACTGAGGAAAAGATGAAGTTGAAGCACTAAAGCATCAATTTTGCCATTTTTTATAAACGGCAGGAGGTCCAGGATAGTTCTGCAAAAGTTAGAGTATGTTTACAAATATGCACTATACCTTTATAGGTTTTAAATAAATGAACTTTGCGTTTTATATTTGTTCTGTTTCTGTTTACTACCTATTTAGTTTTGCATGAATATAGTATTGTAAAACGTATGTCAGCATATATTGTTGAAATAGGTGTTCAAATATTTAAAACTAATATGCATTGTCTAAAGACGCTGGCTTTACATTTGCACAGAACAGTTTACACAAACAAGACTTATTTAATTAATTTAAATATAATAATAACACCGTTCGTAATAAAACTATATGCATAAATATGTTGTTAGAGCTCAAACACGCCATCAAATACCTATTATCTCATTTTCCCATTAAGAGTACAGTTGTAGTAGCATCCACAACTTGCATCATATGCTCCAGCGCACTACCTTACTGAATCGCGTAAAAACTACCCACCCAAATTCTAATAAGCTTACAAGTACGTGATTGTATTTTATGCGTCCTTTTAATTAACTTATAATTCTAAAACTTGAAGAAAGTATCCGTGTCATTTGTAATCACTCCCAAAAATCGATATAGCATTGTAATATTAATCACACTGCTTATGTCAACATACAGAAACATTCCTACAGTAACTGAATGCAAACAAATGTGGCAACCGCATTTATTTAAAATGACACAAATATATATGCCAAGTACATAGTATCCATTGTAAAAGTTTCAAACGACATGACCAACTCAGCAGCTTGCGTTTTGTTGCTCTGTAGAAATTTTAGGATTCTGTAAAGTGCTATAAAAAATTATTACGACGTGCAGGTTTGTCCAGTAAAGGGCATGTTGCTTGTTGGGATTGTAAGTTAAACGAATATACTTTTTCTTGAAGATTAGGGTCTGGTTGAGTCTACGCTGAAGATTTCCATTTCTTAGGCAAACAGTCACATTAGAACAGAGTTACAAAGGAATTGCTAACAGTGCTTCTTTGTTTGTGGTACGATATCAAATGCAAGACAAGGACTGACAGACTGTAAGCCTTTACAAACTAATTGTAACTTACAGTTCGTAACTACCATATAAATATTAAATACAATTCCACGCGCCTTCTAGCTTTGTTGTTTAGATTTCGGTTGATTTGCGCCCACGTAAAATAATTTATTCTGCTGAAAAATATCAAATAAAGTTTGTTTGGAATAACAGAGAGCGTAACATACAGAAAAAGTGTTGAGGTTGATTAAAATAATTTATTTTGTTTATTTATTATTTTCACAATCAACAAAATTACGTGCTGGCTTTTTGATTATTCTATGGGTAGCACCCACGTACTTTGTTTTTCTCCACAAGTCAGCCAGCCAGTTTAAAAATTCGATTGAACTTTGTAAAATATGACTTACTAGTTCATAAACCAAAGCTTATTAACGTTTTACTCAATACACTTTACCTTGCTTAAAAATACCTACAACGACGTTATATTAAATTAACTAGTTTTCAAACATTTCTGCATGTTAATCTACAATGTGAAGCTTACAGTGTATGTCCAAAATACTTTTTTATTTATGCTTAAATTGTTGTGATTAAAAGTAAGCTTCAAAAACGCATATTTTTGCGTATTATAACAACATTTCCACATCAAAGTGTACATATCTAACCTTGAATCATTCAACTGCTAACAATTGCCAAAAATGAACAGATGTGCCTCAACTAAGAAAAAATTAGCCAACACCTTAGTTGCCCATTAAAAGTACGGTTGTAGTAGCATCCACCACTTGCATCATATGCTCCAGTGCACTACCTCGTTGAATCGCGTAAAAGCTTCCCACCCAAATTCGAACCAGTTTGCAAGTACGTAACTGCCTTTTATGCTCCTTTTTAATTAACCTGTATTTCCAAAACTTAAGGAACATGTCCGTTTCATTTGTTATCACTCCCAAAAATTTGTACAGCATAGCAAAATTAATTACAATGCTAATATCAACAAAAAGAAACAATGCCACCAGACTCCCTGGAAATACATGGTTTAGCTTAATGCACACAAATGTGGCAACCACATTCAATAAAAATGCCACAAAGATATAAATGGGCAACGGGGTTTCTGCAAAACGCTGAAAGGCCCGAAAAATTAGCACTGCAATCTGGTATGTACATAATGCTCCAGGAAATTTGATAGTGTTATGAGCTACCGCAATCATTTTGTTTCCATCCGAGTGGAATATTTTGTTTCTGATGGTTTTCCAAAGTGCCCCAGAAAATGCTACAGTAGGTTTAGCAATATTTTGTCGCTCATAGCCTGGCTTTAAAACATGCTTGCTTTCATACATTACCAAGAAAATGGTGAACAATGCCTGAACGTTGACAACATTTGCAAAACAGCCATGCACCAACCAATAACCTGAGCGAAGTAGGGTTTCAACTGTTTTGTGCTTCATAATAGCGTTTGGAATCAAACAACCCAAAATTTCCGTTTCCGGTGTATTGTCCAATAAAATAGGTAGTAAGGCGACAACCAGAATCAGAGTAAGTGTTATAATTCCACATAGATATGTATTCAACGCTTCCACTGTTAGTTCCTTGGTAAATATTTCTGCAAAACAATTTCAATGTCAAAAACAATGCTTTCAGAACTCTTAAAATATAAATCCATTACTTAAAATTATATATTATGATATTACCTTGTTCGGATTTTGTAGACATCATTTGGTTAATAAGCCAAAGTGTATCCTTGGAGCGGTAATGGGAGCTCCATGCACAAGCCATTGATATTATAGCACAAGCAAAGTACATAGTATCCATTATGAAGCTTTCAAACGACATACCCATTTCCATTGCTTGCTTCTCGTTGCTCTGAAGAAATGTAAGGATTCTGTAAAATGATATCAGAAATATCAGTACGACTTGCAGGTTTGTCCAATAATTGGCATATTGTTTTTTGGGGTTGAGGGTAAAGCAATTGGTTTGTTGGTTGAAAATTAGAGCTAGATTAAATCTACGCTGTAGAAACGCCTGGAGTTGTAAATAGGCGAACCACATTTTTTCAAAATTTTAGGTATTTCTGTTTTGCATGGAATAATTGAAAACGAAGAATTGACAAGTAAATTTTAGATAATTCTTGCTTGGTTTGTGTACTATGAATGCGGTAAAATAAAGAGGTTTTGGATTGCTAAAGGCTTATTGTTTGTCCTTAGCATATATGAGTAATTAATTCAAAAACTGGAATTTTCCCAACGCCTGGTTCATTCATAATATTTTTGGCGCTTTGGGTTAGGTTGTTTTTTTGGAATTATCACAAGCATTAGACACCATAACTTTGCTGAAGCCTCAAGCCACCTAAGTAGATTGTGTTTTGTGAAATATGAATTACTTACATGTTTATAAACTAAAATATTATGATTTTTGCGCAGTAAACACTAAACACTTTTTGATATATATCAAATATTATGTTTTATAAGAATACTGAACGTGTGTTTGTTTTTCAGCTGGTTTTTATTTACTTTGGCTTTTTGCCAAGTTCTATGAAACTTTTATGACAATGAGGAAAAAGCTGGCAAACTGGTGAATATTTGATAACAGATTTCCACTCTATTAGGTTTTTAGTTTATATATTTTTAATTGCTGTCGTGGTGTATATCGTTTCTAGCAGAGTGACGCCTACCTATATAATGAAAATGTTTTGATACAACTGCGTGGTGTGGCGTGGGTGTGATAAAAACTCAATTTGGCTGAGTAAAAAATTTTGAGAGAATGATATAGGTTGGCATGTGTATGTATATCTACCCAATTTTGCAAATATCCTTTGGAAATTAAATTTTTAATATATGATAGCTCATAGAGAATTTTGCAAATTTTCGGTTCAGCCCACGAAGTATCTTGCTACGATGGCTATCAAAGTCTATCAGGATATTAATTAATTAATCTAGAGTTAATTATCTTAACTACTCTGTTAGAACTTTATAGAAAAAATCATCTCCAAAGGTCTACCTTGACTTGCATTGGAACGTAAAATAAGAAGCTGAAATATCCGTGCGTTTGAAAGAAGTTATCCTTCAATGAGAAAACTATAAAAGCAAAATCAGAAACCAATTAAATTGTATTTCAATGCCTTGCCATCCAAAATACTACCTTCATGTCGTCATAATTGTGCCACAGCATCTTTTGAAATCGGCCTTTATTGTGGAACATAAAATTTTTATTTAAAAAATGCGCAGAATTATTTTTGTACGCTAAAATATAACTTGTGTTAGAACAATTACAGGTATATTGTCAGTTTCTTGAAGATAGATAAACCAGGTCAACCAGCCCAGAAATCCAGATAGCCACGGAAGCTTGAACTGAATCACATTCTCTCCATGACGCAAGCTCCACTGCTTGTGGGGAACAGATTGGCTGCTTTGTGAATGGAATTTTATATTCTATTTGTGGGCATCCATGTAACAAAAAGTGCGCCAAGAACTTAATGAACTGTTCCTTATATCAAGCTTAAATAATTTTGGAAACTGACAATAAAACATTATTGTCTGTTTTGAATTTGTAACATTTGTTATATTTCAAAATATATATGTTGGTATTTGAGGATTCGGAATTCTTTCGTTTAAGCCTAGTGTTAGTTTGAGAAAAAAATTGGTTGGAATCATGCCACCGTCTAAGGAATCTATTAGTGCTAGCGTTATAAATTATAACTTATAATGTATGTAAAGCAATTCTTTGTTCATTTTGTGCACATATAATTGTACCACAAAAACCTAATATATCATCCAAGCCTTTAAAACAATTAGCTTTATGCATTACTAATGCATAAAACCTATTACACAAGTATCTTATTTTAGGTAATTGCACGGAAGCTCGTTCCGACACCAAAGGTTTACCGATTTTCAGTAATGCAAATATTCAGTGGACGACAAAGTGTTTTAATACAATTATGGCAAAGCTTTAAATAATTCAGTGTACATTTGTTTATTTTAACAACTTATGTTAAAAATGTTGCATTTAAGTTTATCTTACTGTCTTCCTTCGTCATTAGTAAAGGTACATGTTAGTTTTTTTTTCATATTGCAAGCCTTCTAGAATTATATGCCACACAAAGTATTAAACGCGAATGAGTGTTTCCGTATCCAAATGCTACATATTTATCGACACTGGGTTGCCAAAATTGGAAACGCTTAAAACAAAAAAGCTAAAAGTAGACGAACAAAAGCTTCAGCCAACACCATTGGCTATTTAGCTGTTATATATTTGCCTTTTTATGCATTTCGTAATTTACTGTTTTATCTTATCTGTCATTAGCCCCTAACCTTAGTACTCAACACCTTATTTTCCCATCAAAAGTACAGTTGTAGTAGCATCCACAACTTGCATCATATGCTCAAGTGCACTACCTCGTTGAATCGCGTAAAAGCTACCCACCCAAACTCTAACTAGTTTGCAAGTACGCAATTGCAATTTATGCTCTCTTTTAATTAACATGTATTTCCAAAACTTCAGAAACTTGTCCGTCTCATTGGTAATCACTCCCAAAAATCTGTACAGCATAGCAAAATTAATTACAATGCTAATATCAACAATCAGAAACAATGCTACCAAAATCCCTGGGAATACATGATTTAGCTTAATGCACACAAATGTGGCAACAACATTCATTAAAAATGCCACAAAGATATAAACGGGCAACCGGGCTTCTGCAAAACGCTGAAAGGCACGAAAAATTAGCACGGCACTGCGGTATGTACATAATGCACTGGAAAACTTGATTGTGTTATGAGCTACCCCAATCAATTTGTTTTCATCTGAGTGCAATATTTTGTTTCTGATAGTTTTCCAAATTGAACCAGAAAATACAGGACGAGATTTAGTAGTATTTCTTTGCTCGTAGTCCGACTTTATAACATGCTTCCTTTCATACATTACCAAGAAAATGGTGAAAAATGCCTGAACATTTACAACATTTGCGAAGCAACCATGTACCAACCAATAGCCCGAGCGAAGAATTAGTTCAACGGTTTTGTGCTTAATTATGGTTTCTGGTATTAAGCAACGCAAAATTGCAGTTTCCGGGGTATTGTCCAAAATAACAGGTAGTAAGGCGACAACGAGAATCAGGCTAAGTGTTATAATTCCGGATAGATATGTAATCAACGCTTCCACTGTTAGTTCCTTGTTGAATATTTCTGCAAAATAATTTGTACAATTGTACGTTTTCGAATGTCTCATAATATAAATCCAGCATGCATAATTATGTTTTACCTTCTTCCGATTTTGTGGACATCATTTGGTTAATTAACCAAAGTGTATCCTTGGAGCGGTAATGGGAGCTCCATGCACAAGCCATGCATATTATTGAGCACGCAAAGTACATAGTATCCATTATGAAACTTTCAAACGACATCCCCATTTCCCCTGCTTGTTTCTCATTGCTTCTAAGAAATGCGAGGATTCTGTAAAGTGTTATAAGAAAGATGAGGATGACTTGTAAGTTTGTCCAGTAAGTGGCATACTGCTTTCGGGGATTGTGAGTGAAACGATTGGTTTCTGGGTTAAAAATTAGAGCCAGGTTAAGCCTACGCTGCAGAAAAACTTGAAGTTGTAAATACGCAAACCACATGTTTCAAAGTTTTTTGGTATTTCTATGTTTCTTTAAGTTAAGAAAACAGAGAAATGACAAAAATGAATTCTAGATAGTTCTTTCTTGGTTGCTGTACTATACATGTGGTAATAGCAAAGGCTTTTGGATTGCTACAGGCGTTTTGTTTGTTCTTATCATATGAGTAATTAATTGGAAAACTGGTATATTTTCAGCGTGCCTGATTAATTAATAATAGCTTTGGTAATTCGAGTTAGGTTGCTTTTCGGGCAGCATTATATAATCAGCAGCCCTGCCCATATTTTTCGTGAAATATAATTTACTGACATGTTGATAAATCAAAATAAGAAATTATTTTATCAATTTTTGCGCAGCTAACGCTAAGCACAGTTTGATATGAATACATTCTTTATTAAGTATCCCTAAAGATACTTGATAATATTGTGTTCCGGCCGGCCGTACGTACGCGTTTTTCTCAGCAATGGCTGGACCGATCACAACCAAACTTGGTATACAGATAGTACATGACCTCAGCCACAACCCTAGTGAATTTCAGGTCAATAGGTCAACTTGAGGTTAGAGGTCACAGCGATTTCAAAACTTTTCATAATAGAACCTATAGCATGCGACATATGATTTTAGGTCAGTTTTTGACCAGCATAACAGATTAACAACCAGTTTGTTAAAATTCGTGCGTTAAGACCCTGATTCAGGACCTTAACTGCCAGATACAACAGTTTTACAGCGTACATGCTGTGCGACACGTAATTTTACAGCCAAACTTGGTGTACAGACACAATAGCACCTCAGGCACAACCCTATTGAACTTCAGGTCAATAGGTCAACTCTAGGTCAGAGGTCACAGCAATTTCACAACTTTTTATAATAGTACCTATAGCATGCGACACATGATTTCAGGTCAGTTTAAGGGCCTGATTAAGGCCCTTTAGGGATACTTAACTATGTGCATGCTTTTGCAATTTATTAAAATACGACAAGTTTTTTTTTCTTCTTTGAAAGCCGTTGGCTTACTTTGGCTCTTGCAGAGCGTACTATTAGTTTTATAGGTTCGATTAAACTTTTATGACACTTTGAAAGAAAGCGGTCAAACTGGTTAATATTTGAATACAAGTTTCCACTTTTCCACATCAAATATAAGTCTTTTAATCTTTATATTTTCAATCACTGTGATGGCATGGCCGTGTAAATAATAAAAATGTTCCAATACTATAACTGCCGTGCCAGGGCATAGTTTAAAAAAAGACTTTTGAAGAATGGTATCAGTAGGCATGTGTACACATATAAATAAACAATTATGCGAATATTCTTTGGAAATTAAAATATTTTATCAGATTGCTCATAGAGTTTCGTTTCAGCACAAGTAGTATCTTATAGTACTAAGTACTGGATTGGATTGGAATTTCACCAGAAATTTTCATAGATTGCCAAAAGTAGAGAGACCGTCCTCACGTCTGCGTGGTCGGATATTAACAGCTCAGGTGTCAAAATAATCACAATTTATTCAGCTCAATTGTATACTCTCAGATTTTAAAAATTATGATCTCGAAAAAAGATATCGCAAATTTTGTAAAATTTGGCACTTTTTTGAAATTCGGTGGTGCTCAGCATAAGTGCCCACCAAAGCTACAGCTTTCAAACAATCAAGCTGCAGTTAATGTCAGAGAAAGTGCCAGTTATGCCGCATATTTTCCACATTTTGTTGGATTGATTGGTTGATTGTGGGCCGAGCAACGGGTAGTGCAATCCAAGCATATCCTCAAAACTCAAACCTGTAATTTCAACTTTTACCGATATCTCGTCATTGAAAGCGAATTTTTACAAGAAGTTTACTGCAGTGTATCAGCAAGACACTGTTGTAGGTGGACATCATAAATTTGTGACCTTCTAAAATACAACCAAAAATGGACGCGGTTAGAACTAAGAAAAATCTCTAAAACCATCATGAAAATTTGAATAAAAATTTTTTTGTAAAAAACTGCAGATATAAAATGTAGCCATATATGCATGAATGTTTGACTCATACATCCACTCAACTTCACAGAAAAAATCACATTCCAAAAGCTTTTCAGTTTTGTGAAATTTGAAATTGTTTACGGTGAAACCGAGCAAAACATGTTTTCGTCATTACTGACGTCATACTTGGTTTGGAGGGCTGAAACTTGGCATGGACCCTTTCCTTGAGACCTACTATAGGTAGGTAGTTAAAGTTTAAAAATTTGAGAAAGTTGATTTTTTGGTGGTCCCAACTCAAATAGTTACTCATTTGTGTTTTCCTACTGTCCTACTCTGTTGAAAAGAATCCAACTCTTGCTTTTGGTATTGTACTTCCTATTTTGGTACCAAAATCAATGCATTGCATTCGCATTCCATTCTACTCTAAACACCACATAAGAATAGGAAAGTACAATATGAGTACAACTGAAATTTTGACTATGAATTCCACAGTATGAATTGGAATTGGAATGCAAAATTTTGGCATTGTAAATGTACTTGTAATCGGACTCTGCAGGGACTTAAAAGCAAAGTAGAAAACGGTTGAATTTGAGTTCCAATCCACATTTTGCATTTGACTATAAATGCCACAGTATGAATTGGAATGCAATCACAAATTTCACAGAATAAATTGGAATGCAATGCAAATTGGAAACTATAAACGCCAAAGCAGAATTGGAATTGGAAGGCAAAATGTTGTTATTCCTATTGTACTTGTAATCTGACTCTAGATGGACCTTAATGGGAAGCTAAAAGTTTCCGTACTTTTGAGCGAATTTTTTCTGAAATTCAAAAAATTATAAAAGTGAAGTCAGACATTAATGGAATTTGTATTTAAATCGCAATTTAAAATTACATTATATGCGTTGCTGTTTTATCACTTTATGAATACTCCCTCAAAGCCGATAAACTCCAGTAGGTACTGAGATTCCTCTTTTAAGTCTAGCACATCTTCCAAAACGTTTCACTTTTTATTGGGGAGAATCATAAAATTAATTTTACATGCAAATGACATATTTCAGGTTCCAGTGTTTCAGTCAAGTTTTCCCCCAGCACATTATCCAAAAACCCAGAGAGCTACGAAAGCTCGAAATAAAACGTTGTCTCTCGATGCCCCAATCAAGCCATCGCGCATCGTCCTCTGGAATGTGGTGGGGTGGGGGATTGTACTGTCTTAATCTGAAGATAAGGACGATGTTTTTGATAAGCTGTGAAAAAAATGAGCAAGTTATGATTAGCCCTCTAGGCTGCAGATGCTCCATAAATACCAAATTTTCTACGAAATTAAAAATGAAGCTAGAATTTTTTCACAGTAATATTTTTATCCTGTCTAAAATGTAACCACCGCACCTAATTTGCTTTATTTTACCACTGAAAGATGCCTTAGATAAGCCCAACCACTTCCCAAGATAACCCATCACCAATGATAATTGGGGTGGTAACCAAGTTGCCAATTTTTATTTATTTCTTGAATTATTTTTTTCAAAAAATTCATAAGCCAAATTTTTATTTATTTTTTTCCAAAAAATAATTTATTCTCATTTTTTGTACTCCAAAAGTCCAACTACCAATTATTCTCCATTTAATTTTGCGGTCCAACCCAACCCCCTCCATTTCCTCCTTGGTGGCCCACTCCTCCTCATCATGTCCGCCCTGGAACGCTTCACGGAGCTCACCTTCCAAGAATTCCTGATCAAAGCCTACCTGGAATTCGAGGAAAAGTGGAACAACTCCCCGCCCCACAACGCCTCCATTTCCGACTTCACCATTCTCAAAAATCTGGGGGAAGGCTCCTTCGGTCTGGTCAAGTTGGCCCAGCACAAATCAACGAAGGAATACTTGGCCATGAAGACCCTTGTCAAGGCCAAGGTGGTCAAGCAGCAGCAAGTGGAGCACACTTTGAACGAGAAGAAGGTGTTGATGTGCATGGGCCACCCATTCATTGTGGAGCTCAAGTACCACTTCGTTGACCCCATCAATCTGTACATGGTCATGGACTTTATCAATGGGGGCGAGATGTTCTACCACCTTCAAAAGTTCAAAAAATTTAGCGACAACCAAGCCAAGTTTTACGCAGCTCAGGTTATCATGTGCTTTGAGTACCTTCAAATGCTGGACATGGTTTACAGGGACCTGAAGCCGGAAAACATGCTGATTGATAGCACTGGCTATGTCAAAATGACGGACTTTGGATTTTGCAAGCGGATTCCCCGGGGGAGGACCTATACCCTTTGCGGCACTCCGGAATATTTGGCTCCTGAATTGATAATGGCTAAAGGTTATGGCAAAGCGGTGGACTGGTGGGCTGTTGGGGTGCTCATTTATGAAATGATTTGTGGAAGGACGCCATTTTATGCGCCGGAGAGTATGCAAATCTACGAGAAGATTGTGGCGGGCAAGGTCAAGTTCCCGGGTTTTATGGCGGACGATTGTAAGGACCTGGTCAAGAATATTCTGCAGGTGGACTTGACACGAAGATATGGCAATTTGAAGAATGGGGTGAATGACATTAAGAAGCATAGGTGGTTTGAGGGGCTGGATTGGGATGCCCTGTTTCAGAAGAAGTTGAAGCCGCCGTTTAAGCCGGAAGTGAGCAGTCCGGGGGATGATAGGCACTTTAAGGACTTTCATAGTGAGATTGCGCAGGAGGAAAAGATGGCCAAGGCCGGGGATGAAAAGATTGATAAGTACTTTGTCGACTTTTGAAATGGGGGAATGGTCAAAAGGAAAGAAAATTGTAGGATAGGATTTGCAAAGAGCATTCAATGAGTTTTTGTACTAGAAAATTTAGCAGCAAACAATCAATGTAATCTACTTGTCAAAATTAGTCAGAGTAAAATAATAAATAAAGTGTAAAAAATGCGCTAAAAGAATTAACATAATTTTCCTATTTCATGGTTTATATTTTTGGTAAGAAGTGACTGCATATAACCACAGCAATTGGTCCAGTGTCCGAATTAAGAATCACAATCCATGACAAGTCAAGTCCATTTTGACCCACTGTGCACTTTGTAGACTATATTACAAAAAATGACATATTATATTACTGTCTTAGCTGATACATATTTTTAAGTGAAGTGGAGTTTACTCAGGCGACGGCTATCGACGAGAAGATTGAGTTGCTGGAGGGATTCTTGAGTACTCTGACGGACATGTTTGTGGGGGGCAAGGAACTGACAGAGTGGCAGATTGGCAAGACGGAAAATGCGCTGGAACAGTACATTGTGAGCAGGGTTTCTGTGCACGCCTTGTATCCCAATGGAGATGGGGATGTGGACAGAGACAGGTGGGTAGTAAAAAATGAAGAAATTTCAAGGAAATTTGGTAAGAATTGGCTAATGGCTTGTTTTTGGGTTTTTTTTAGAGTGCTTTCGGAACACATTGCAAAGCTGGAGGCGATCATCACTCCAATCGTGACCTGAGAATACCCAAACCGCGATTGGTAGATTGCCCTTGGCCTCCAGCGCAAAGAGAGTTGAAGATGCTGTCAGCGTATAAAACGCCAAGTGACAAGCTCAAGTGTGTTATCAGAGCGTGCTCATTGATTGTTAATCTGCTGAGTAGTAGTTCGGAGAAGGTGGTGGCGGCGGATGATTTTGTACCAGTTTTGGTCTTTGTGCTCATTAAGGTAAATTATCGAGTTAATTGACTGGTAGCATGATTGTTTTACTGATAATTAATGAATTGTTTGTGGTTTTTGGTTTCAGTCGAATCCTCCAGCGCTGCTGAGCACAATTCAGTACGTGAATAGTTATTGCGGTCAGAGGATAAGTGGTGAGGAGGGCTACTGGTGGACTCAGTTCTGTTCTGCGGTGGAATTTATTAAGACAATGGATTACACGGAATAAAAGCGAGGAAATTTTGTAATTATAGCTTCTGGGCTTGCTGTAAAGCCAATAGATTACAAAGCATAAAGCTGTAAATTATGAATTGCTGAGTATGATAAAAGTTTTTGCAAGAAAGTGTAAATTTTTTCAAGCCAGTTGTAATTAGGTACATTTCTACTAAACCAGTGAAAAATTCAGGATTAAAATGTAATTCAGGCTTTTTGATGTAAAATGATGCTGAGATTAATTTGTAATTGCTCCAACTAGCTTGTTATTTATATGTTTCATGATATGAGATGCATAATATTTGTAATTGTAATGTTTAGGTATTTTGTAAATGTCGCAATTGAATTGATTGTTTTGGAGGAAAGGAGAGGATGCAAAAGAGTTAACTTATCTTTACCAGTATGGTCAACCAAAGTTTAATATAGAATTACAAAGGTCTCTAAAATCAGTAGTTTTGGTTTTTGTAAATTATGTGTAAGAATGGTGAGTATAAGGTGGTTAAAATGGGATAATGAATTAAGAGGACTGATTGATCTGACGAGTTTTGATCCTTGAAATTGTGAAAAGCGAATAAATTAATTTTTCAACAAGTCTTTTTTGAACGGCGCTAATGATTGCCATGTAATGTCGCATTCTAACAGTTTGCTTTGACTTAATTCACCTTTACATATTTTGTATGCAATGTGACGTGACCACATTTTTTAAAATTAAGAATGAACCTGAAGCAAACTTGCATTTATAAATGACATTCCCTAGGTCATCCTTGTATCCTGCCTAGTCAATGTGTCAAAATCGTTTCGTTTCAATCAATTCGTTTACGTTTGGTGAACCCAATCAATCTGTACATGGTCAAGGACTTTATCAATGGGCGAGATGTTCCACATCGAGATGCTGGGCATGGTCTGTGGGACTTTAGGTTTAGCAAGCGGAGCCGTTTGGATGATTTATGAGATGGTTGATGGTTTGTCAAAGCCGAAGCATGTCGTTTTATGCCCAAATATACGAGTAGATTGTGGATTGTGGAAGTTCCGGGCATCATTATGTTATTATGAAAACGATTTGCAAAGTATGACTTATGTATGGCTGGATTTCTCAAATAAACGGATTTCAAATACCTATGTGAGCTGTAAATTTAAAGACCATGCAGCTATGACAAAATAATTTTTATAATTTTTTTTCATCAATTTATGTTTCAAAATATCAACTAAAATAATTTACTTCCAAATTATATAAACTGTGGCAAGTTATGTAGTCATCAAAAATAATTTAGCTTTAAATCAAATTGTGTAAAAATGAATGAATGAATGAATGTAATTAGCAAGGAATATTTTGTCGCTGATTTTGTCTCTGTCCAATGTGAGGTCCAATGATGTACAGCTCAATCCTAGCAAGGATGGTATTTCTTACGACGTTGTTTAACCATTCGAACGGGCGCAAAGACAAACAAATTTGTTATTAGCACGCAGAAGAGAGCTACATACACCTGGCCTTCCATAGTTATATGTACAAGACTATTTTAAAAATAATTTAGAATAAAAAATTATTTCGGCAAATTGTTTTAATTAAAACAAATAAATAAGTTAAAAATACGTACCCCTGCGCAGTTTTCCCCAACCAAAGGGCATTCAGCCTTTAGGTTTTCTCCAGCTTCCAGCGAACTTGTGTTACTCAGTTTTGATTGAATACGTAATCCTGTGCTGTCCACACTGGCTCCCAAAATACCCCAGCAGAAAATGACAATCAGCAAGAACTGGCAGAAGTACTTGAAACGTAAAGCAGTCATGTTGTGCAAACGCAAAGACCTTAATGACTTTTACTGTGTTGGTGTAAAAACTGATAAGAATTGATAAATTACTGCAAAAATGTTTGGGTTTATATACTCCAGGCAAGCAGCCAACGAATGAAATGTAAAACAAGCTTCCTAAACAACTAATCTGTCTATATAACTTGGTTAAATATATAAAAAACAAAATGCTTAGTAAAAACCAAAAACATGACAGTTTCTGAAAGTACGTACCTAATAATGTTTACCTGATGGAAAAAACGGTATCAAAGCGAATAAAAACCTTTCTAATCCTCAGAACTTAATCCTTTCTGGTGTACTCTTTTGAACCATTTAAGCTTATATTGTACCCAAGACCGAAGAAACACCAAACATAACTCTTGTCAATACCTGAACACAAATATTTTACAAAAATTTCAGGTACATTGCAATAATGAATAATGTTTAACAGAACAGGGGAGTACTAGGCTGGCAGGAATAAAACATAAAATAAGTTTTAACATGAATTTTAGGTAAATAAAGCCTTTTGTAAAATCCCAGTGTTAGGTTTGTTTAGAGATTTATTCGTTTGGCTTTTCATATTGTGAAATAGTCATTTTGGACGTAAAAATTTTTTTCTCTTAAACAATGGCTTTTCCTCATATCGGAACAAAGGTAAATGATGGTTTATTCAATAGGACAAGCTTGACTTAAAAATAGTTCATAAGCTTTTATTCTGACAATTACTAGGGATTTAAAATTTGATCCCCTAGAGTTGTCCAATTTTACCCATGAACTTAAAAACAATGTTGAGAAAAATAACCCATGACTACATTTTGTGCATCAGCACTTATTACTTTAAAAGCTTGTTAAAATACGTGCTAAATGTTTAAAGTATGTACCAGAGTAGTTATCAGTTAATGCATTGTTCCACTGTTCTAGATGTATACAGGAAATTGTTGTTCTATTTTGGTAATAAAATTACATAGATGAAAAAAGTGAATGAATAGGTAACCCCCAAAACAACTAAAGAAAGATACTGCTTAACAACGTGTTAGAATTGCTTGATTAATACTCTTTAAAATGCCCTCATGAAATGCTCAACTAAACCACTGAAAATAACTTTCTTGCTAGTGGTTTTAAATTGATGTAGATACTATGGGATGCGGCTAAAACAAGTTTTACGTTAATTTGGACTTTAAATATTTATTTATTTCAGTATAAAAGTTTAAAAGTATGTACATTACACTTTAATGATTAAAGTCAAATGGAAAGTTACATTTCAATCACGAGAAATATCGTGAGTTTACAAAGACTTAACTAGTGAAAATACATTACTCATATACTTGGTAAAATTCAAAAGATAGAACAATTTTTAAAATAGAATGTAACTCATTGTCTGTTAGAACAATAAAGCAATAATCGTACTTTAAGTCAAGTCGTAATATGAATATGCCACGACTAAATATTTTCAAATAACATTACCAAGCATGCCAGTCAGTTGTCGGTTAAAATATACTTTTAAATAAAAAAATATACGGTGATAAAAAATAACTTTTTAACGTTTCTAAAAAATACCAATTGTTTTAATTGTAAAGTTTTTATTGCAGTGTAGCCAAATTGCGTCTTCAATTGGGAATTGCAATTTCAAATGGTTTAAAATCCAAAATGAAAGTCTGTGATATAACATTTTACCTGCGTTTCATATAAAACCGAACGCTATGTGAACTTGAAAAAGAAAACTTAACCATCCTAAAACGCTGTTAAATTTAGAAATAGTACTTCATTATCATTTTACTTTATAAGTTTGTGGCAGTATTATTTATTTTATAACTTACGAGTAAATTAAAATTAGTTTTGACTTATTAGTGTAATAGATTTTGATTTATAATATTTTATTAACCCTAAGTTCTCTTGCGATGGTTTTTTACAACACATTCTTTATCACTTGTGTTATTATCCTTGTTTGACGGAAACCTAATCAGTGTCATATGATGTGTGTGTGATCATAATGTGTGTAGTGTAACCAGCATATGCTTGATCACGGCTGTAAAACAAACTCTATTTAAAGAAACCCAAAACCTTCGTTTGTTCGTATAACCATTGTTCTCTAGAATGGTATAAACAAAGGCTAAAATATATATAAGGTTTGAGCAAGATAAAGCAAAATTTGTATTCGTTCAATATATTGTATGCTTTTCATGTCTGCCTCATGCACAACATAACAATATTAAGCATGTGAAGTAAGCAGAACATAGTTATAGCATGGGTATTTACATTGTTAGCCACTTCAGCCCGACATTAGCCCAAAGCAACTTTAATGCATGCATTTACATTTTTAGCACAGATTAGAAAGATGTGTAGAATGTTACCTTTTTGATCGTAGTGAACATTTATTCACATTGGTTATCTGATAATCTTTTAAATTGTAAAGGCTTGCAGAGCAGAGCCTGACCATTATAGTGGTATGCACTTTGAACCTTTGTTAAATGGTTTTCAGAAATATGTAGAGCTAAAGGCAAGGTTGAATACACTTGTGGTTTCAAGTTCGGTTTACAATAATCAGTAAGTGTCATTTTAGAGGTTACTCTAATATTTGTTTCAACATGTAAGTTTTCATCAGTTTTTCTTGAAAATTGTTGGTAAATAAGTGTTTTACTGGTCTGTAAAATTTGAAGCTAATTAGGTTTTAAATTACAAACTTCTGACTTCCAGCAATGGCAGCTGCAGTTTACATCCAACTGGTTGGAATACTCCTCTTGGTTATTGTTGTAGCCAGAGATGCTAACCGCTTTCACTGCTACGGGTTGTTAGCGTAAACTAACGAATAAACAAAAAATAGAGCGTGTTCTATGATGATCAGTGTGGCTAATGACTGTACGGTATACTGGACACTTGACACAAGTAATGGATGACGAATAATGACTGGTTGATAGCATAAACTATCTCAAAACAATTAATAGAATTATGCGATTTATTGAAAATGACAAAATAATAAACCACCACTTTAAAAAGTACAATTATCTCGCTCAAGGAGCTACACCTTAGCAATAATTATTAACAATTAGGCTTTACGCTCAGAACTGGCTACCCGAGAAAGGTTCAACAAAAGTCAAAGTGACGAATGATTCTCACGAACGAAAAATAGAATGAAAGTAAGTGCTTGGTCAATCTCTCACCACCGTACCAGGACTGCATGGTATCCCGCTCCCACCGTGCCAGACTGCGTGTTCATTGCGAGCGAGATGACCAACCGACACTTTTAAAATTTATCAGACGCAACCCTCAGAAGGAGGGAAGGTTAAAGCTATAACACACATTTTTACTGGGGCTTTTAAAGAAAAGTAACAACATTGTTGCTTATAGAGAGAATCTCTTATGGAAATTAGTACTAGTCACTCGCGAGTGACAAACATGGGAGCTTATGACAAGTGGGGCAAAATGACACATTACAGAAAATCTTTAAGTAACATAATGTTCAGAATTAAATGATTATTCTAAAAATACTAAAACTAGTTCCAACAGTTATTATGGTTTCCAGGATAGAACCGGCTGTTCTTAGCTTACATTACAAAACAAATGCATATATTCTATCAACTTTAATATTGTAGTGAAATTACTAACAATTACTATTTTATTAATTACAGGAAAACGGTACTGCTTCGTTGAGAGTGGTTTTGACAGCACGAACCAAATGAAGGTGCAAATGGAATGTAGTCGTGGCGATTGCACAAGCTCCTCTGAGTGTGATTTTGATGAATATTGCTATGATGGTAAGCTTAATCATAACTCAGCTTTGTTTCTGAAAGAAAAATCTAAATATAAATAAAAGATTATTTCATCTGCAGACGGTTGCTGCGTGTGTAAATTAGTCGCTCTTTTTTGCCTTTCGCGAAACCCTACCTACTAATCTGGCTATCCGCTTGTCCACTAGAACTTTTCCTCCTTTTTCCACACAGGCTTGACGGTTGGGGGTTCGTTGAAAAACCCTGAAGTCCAATGGTATCCTCATAAAACTTTGCAGCAGCCCGGGTAAGAAACTCGTTCAGTTTCATGTTCAAATCCTCCACTTGTTGGGTTTGAAGTCAATATTGGACGCTAATTTCCAGCAGCGGACATTCTATTTTTTTAAATCGAGAGTATAAATGAGTTCCACCTAAATCAAATTTTTGTGCTGAAATGGATATGACATTTACTTACAAAAACTGATTTATGCGTACTTATAAGCACCCACACAATTTTACAATTGCCCGACTGTTTGGCTTGTCTAGATTATTAAAAAACCGTTAGAGTTTTATAGGCTATTATATTTGTATATATTTTTTTTAATGGGTAGTATGTGTCAGTATTGTCAGAGTCCGCCGCCATGCAGCAAATAAGCACAAAATACACAACAGCTCAAATCACGAAGAATAGTTATTTGTGTATTACGTTCAAGTAGAGTGTACAGCAACGTATTGATAGACAAATCGAATATTGGTTTGACTATGTTGGATTATGACAGTATATATCGGTGAGACAGATCGTTTAGTGCAGGGTCATTCAATACTAATTATTCTGTAGAATTGGCATTCTCTGTATTCCATATTATGTGGAGGAATATAGTCAGCGATCACACATTACGTCAAGCGTTATTAATGTCATACTTGGAACTGCTTTGCTGAGTAGCGTATGGTATAATACCATTGGTATTAAAAGTTAAGTATGAGTGAAACAGAAAGTTGCAAATTGTCAATTACGCACAGCATTTTTACTCTCAATACATTCGATGAGACGTATTATTATTGGTAAATCCAACTTATGGCTTGCCTTTTTATGTAATTCTCCATAAAACCAGAAGAAAGGCAATAATTTATAGCATTGACGTGTAGTTGTTGGAAAATCCCTTTTAAAAAACGTAGAGAACCAATTTGGAATTTGCACATGGTTTGGAGGGTGAAATGTAAGCAGCAGCAAGGAAAAATAACAAAAAGACTGGATGACCTTGAGATCAAGATAAATTGTGAAAATCGCGCTAATTAAAATACCGATATTAATATGCCCTATCTAAACAAAAGGCTTTTCTGTATGAAATGATATGGACTTCTGTGAAAGTATTCTGAAGGTCAAACATACCATTATGAGAAAGGATAATGTTAAAAAATGCATCCTCATCACACAGAAAAGCTCATTTTGTGAGCATTCATTTATTAGGTAGCCGCAGGCTAATTATTCATAATGGACCTTTTGTCTGTTCCGGGTCCTTCCGCCCGCCCGTCCGTCGCCCCTAAAACGGTCCTTAGAAATGGGATTTTGAATTCTGGTTTTTTGAAACGGTACTTCTGGTTAAACAAGACCTCGCGCCTGGTCTACAAACATTTTGACAAAAAACCACCAGACGGAGCTAAATATTGAAAAAAGTGTATAACTCCATTCCCTTACAACTTTTTTTCTGGAATAGGTTCCTTAGGTCATACTGCATATTAGTGACACCCCATTTATTCCCCAGGGCACACCCCTTGGCGGCCAAAATCTAAATGCACCATAACTCTGGTCCTTTAAAACTTTTTTGAATCTTATTTTGGAATGGGGTTCTTTGACCCTAGTGCACTTCCACAACTCTTTCTTTTTGAATATAAAATTCTATGCGGCTACTTGCTTCAACATTTACAGGGGTTTATTTTTACTGAAATCTTATGAAACGTTTCAGTGTCCTCTCTGATTTCATTTCAAAGGATGTGTGTTTTTGAGTGTATTGAAAATGAAAGAGTCTCGTTGTTCCCTTCTACCAAAGAATAAGCTGCAGCTTGAGACTAAGTACCTAAAATGAAAAATTGTTTAAATTGAGCAGTACAGTTTAAGTTTATTTAGAAGAAGTATGTTCAGAAAAATTCTTGAAATCGGAGCTACTCAATTATTCATCTCTAAAACCGGTAAATATTTGGGTACTCAAAATAAGACATGTTCATTATCATCTTTTGATTCCAATCAAGGGTTCACTTAAAGTAACGACAAAACTTTATATTAGTTACATTACCACTGTTGTGGAAAATTTCATTGCAGTAAAGACCATCCTACAGTTTCTGGCAAAATGTTTATCTGAAAGTGAGGATCAGTATTGCATTTATAGTACCCTTTACTAATATTTCCTAGAACAATGTTAAAATGCCGTTTAAAATGATCAATGAACCCATCCTATATTTGCTATACTGGCATGCATATTTCCTTTTCTGTAAATTTCTAATTGATTTCAACTTTTCTGGTGCTCTTGGAACCGACTTTACAACTAACCCATCCTAATTGCTAATATATGAAATGCAATTTTTTGGTACCTTAACCGTGTTTTTTGGTTTGGTTGTGTTTGAATTTTACTCGCTACAAAATAGATTTATGGGTTTATTCATAAAGAAACGTAAAAATATATAAATTGAAAATGCTACACGGTATTCTGCATTTTACGGTAACTTTTGTTCACGGAAAATCACAGCGTAGTTTTACCTAGTTTCAAATTTTTTCTTCTTCTCAAGAAAGAAAAATTCCTACTTATTCAGCTTATTACCGATTCCGTTGGCCTTGAAATTAGAAATTATATAGTGTTATATAATTGGCAGCACAGAAATTACATAGTCTCAAACCTTAAATTGTTAACTGGTTTTATTAGTATTTTATATCTGCTGAGCTCCAAAAAATGGCAAAGTTTTCTCAGTACGGAATGTGTGTACTAATTAACCTAGTTCTGTTGATTTCAATTGCTGAATCAGCTTCTTTGAAGTTACCGGTAAGGCGTTTACAGATCAAATATTTATCGGTGAATAGATAAATTGCCGATGAAAGTTGGAATCACAATTGACTATAAACTTATTATGTTTATTATTATATATTACAGAGAAGCTCTCTTGGTGAGAGTAGTTTGGACAATATGAATGCAGACGTAAGTGAAAAGGCAAAGGTATGCCATTTTGCGGATACTTGCGAATCCCACACGGATTGCAAAGGTTATGAGGAATGTAAAGGTGAGTCAATTTATATTAGAATTTCGTTTCCATTCAAATAAAAATTCCCTCGTGCATAATTTTTTTTTGTTTGCAGACGGTTGTTGTGATGACCCATGTACTGTTGTTTTGTTTATTCCATTGTGGTGTTAATTGCTTTAATTTCTGTTTTGTGTCAGAAAACCTTATTCAGATATAACCAGTTGATGGCAAGCCATTCAAAATGCTCGCTGCTAAAGATCACGAGTGTCCGAAGAAGAAAATATATACTACGACAAAACTACATGATGAGTGTACCATAAATAAAGCAATAGCAAATGCCGTAATTAAGAACCGAAGATTAGAACCCCGGGGCGGGGCCCTCGGCCCTCAAATAACCGGATTTAAACAAATGGACCTCATATTTGTAATCCTGGTCAAAAACGGACGTAAAATCATGTGTTACACATGATATATCCATTAATTTGGAAAATTTAAAAAATAAGGGCCCAAATCAGGACCTATGTAGTTAAATTTTAACTAATGGACATCATATTTGTAATCCTGATCAAAAACGGACCTAAAATCATGTGTCACACATGATATATCTATTAATTTGGAAAATTGAACAATTAGGGCCCGAAATCAGGGCCTAAATAGTTAAATTTTAACAAACGGAATGTGGATTCGTAATCCTGTTTAAAAATTAACCTAAAATCATGTGCCGCATGATATAGGACCTATTTAAAAATGTTTGACCGTTGGTGACCTCTGACCTTTGGAGTTGACCTATTGACCTGAAATTCATAAGTGTTCTGTCGGAGGTCCACTGGAGTTTGTATACCAAATTTGGTTGGAATCGGATTGGCCACTTGTTTGTTTGATTTGAACAGTTTGTTCCTAAAACTTGCAATACTTAGTCTGAGCTTTTTCCGTGTCTACCTGAAGCTTATTTAAATTTTAATATTTCTGGTTGAACGTCAGGCATTCCAGTATTTACCAAAATGCAAACAAAGTTGTATTTTGCGTTGTTTGTTATTGGAATAATTTTCCTGAAACTTCAATCTGAGGTAAGTAGTATTATTGAATTCAAAATTATCCTGTTGACTTCAAAAAGCACAAGCTTGCCAACTAATTGTACAAATTAACATTATAAATCCAAAGCAAATTTTGCAGTGCATACTGTCTTAAATTTTTAGTGTATAGATGCAAAAGAATGTTCACTTCCGGATGCTTGCGACGACTGTCCTAATGGAACAGAAAGCTGTTGCTCCGGCCTGCAAATATCTACTGGTGGAGATACTCTTGAAGTTCATCAAAAAGGAACATGCACTTGCTGCCGTGACTGTCGGCATTTTGAGGCGGATGGGGGAGATTGGATGTCTTACGCTTATAAATGCAAATGACGTGGTCCAAAGGATAATGCAGTATAAATTTGTCCACTATTTACAAAACATCAAATGTATATCATAGATGTTCAAATTAGTATCTGAAATTGGTGAAAAATAAAGTTACTAGAACTAAATTTATCCCAGGTGTAGTTAGAATTCTCAAATTTTACTTTATTTACAATATATTCTGTTTAAGTTTGTCAACTAGATTATTCATGTTCCTGTATTGCCAATTAAAGGTTTTGAATAGTTTTATTAGTTTGATTTTGATTGCTAACTCAAAAACGGTTTCTTCTATTATGCATTACGCTTTAGACCACTTATCCCTAACACACCATCCTTGCCTTTAGATCATCCACACTGAATGTACCACGACATACACAACAAAAGCTCTAAAATTTTACACAATTTGTGATTTTCTTGAGTACATCACACGCTAAAATCTTTTTAAAACTTTTGCATAAACCTGTCTTCAACAGTCGCACTTACAGAACACATCAACAAGTTTCTAATAGCTTCAATAATGTTTAAAATGAGTTAAAAATGATGATGGAAAGAACGCAGAGCTGTTTAATAAATTTTACGGAAGCACGAAGAAAGCGCACAGAAAAAAGTCACTCCGAAAAAATCCCCCGAAAAGAAGCCACCAACAAAGAATTTAATCAACTTATTTAATTTGTAATAATTCCAAACTCTAATATAATATATTATTGTTTATCCTAGCTACGCCTTTTAAATTCCCAACGTCTCTGATTTTTCAACATTTTAAGGAAACGTTCATGCAATGACACAGCTTATTTGCTTCATGCACTATAATAAAAACAATATTAAAATGATAAGAAAACGTGAGATTTCAAAAGAAAAACTTTTGGATAATTTTAAAAAGTAGGTTGAAAGTTCATGTTTACCTTGAACTTTTTGAACCTATGTATAAAATATGTATACCCAAGAGCAATAAAATACAGTTCAAATTGCACAATTAAAATTTTATGAACAAAATATTACCAACTAACTTGACATTAAGGAAATTTTTATATCTGAGTCTTTTTGTTTGTAAAGTGGAGTTTTGTTCATATAAATCATTATAAATTCAAAAAAAGTTGATTTTACGTGGAGGTTTTATGATTTGTTTTGTAGCTGCAAAAACCTGGAAGGAATGTGGTTTCGAGCTCATTGTCATACAGTATGAGCAAATCTTTGTTTGAAGTGCTGATCATAGTGTATGGTTGAAATCTAGACAATAAGGCTTTTATTACATTATCATCAGAATGACAACTCATTTGGTACCTTCAAACATGTCATTGAATAATTTACTATAGCATATGTAATCATTCTTTATGAAACATTAACCATTTTAGATTTTCTTGGGCTCACAAACACTTATTTGTTTCAAATAAAGACTAAAAATGTTATAGAATTCCATATCCCATAAATAAACGCAGCATCAAAGAAAGTTATAAATGTTTGTTTGTTTTTATGTTTGACTCCTTATTAGCTCGCTGCGTCAGCAGGAGAGCCTATTAACGAGTAGTGTGTCCGTGCGTCCGTCCACTTTATTTTTGGGGTTTATACCAAGCTATGTGGGGTCAAAATCAGGCTATTTGGTTTCAAAACCAGGCTATTTGGGTTCAAAATCAGGCTATTTGGGTTCAAAATCAGGCTATTTTGGGTCAAAATCAGGCTATTTTGGGTCAAAATCAGGCTATTTTGGGTCAAAATCAGGCTATTTGGGAACTATTTGGGGGCTATTTGGGGCCCATTATTATCTATTATAGAGATGTTTATATAGAAATATAGAGATGTTTTACCTATTGCAGTTGGGCTAAATGGGTTTTAAACCAGGGTAAATAGGATCTAAACCAGGTCTTTCGCATTTTTTATGGTTTACCATTTATTGGTTATTTTTCTGCGATACACTAACAATCAAATACCAAGCACGAAAATTTTATTATTACATTATATCGGGTATAACTACGGCGATAAATATGCTGCCGAAATAAGATTTGTGGAAAATCAGATTTCACTGTTTAGTAACGAAAGAGTATATTTTTGTTTATTTGCAAATAACCAGATATGTAACAAGAACCTACGTAAATGAATAACTACCGGAAGCAACCTGCGGAGTTATATGAAATATGACACCCAATAAACTTTTCAAAAATGCCCAGAAAACGTTTCAAAATGCACAGAAAACTTTTCAAAATGCACTGAAAACGTTTCAAAATGCACAGAATACGTTTCAAGAATGCCTAGACAAACGTTTCAAAAGGCCAGAAAACGTTTCGAAATGCACAGAATACGTTTCAAAAATGCCTAGAAAAACGTCTCAAAAATGTCCAGAAAACGTTTCAAAAATGTCCTGAAAACGTTTCAAAATGCACAGAAAACGCTACAAAAATGCCCAGAAAACGTTTCAAAAATGCCCAGAAAACGTTTCAAAAGGCACAGAAAACGTTTCGAAATGCACAGAATACGTTTCAAAAATGCCTAGAAAAACGTCTCAAAAATGTCCAGAAAACGTTTCAAAAATGCCCAGAAAACGTTTCAAAATGCACAGAATACGTTTCAAAAATGCTTAGAAAACGTTTCAAAAATGACCAAAAAACGTTTCAAAATGCACAGAAAACGTTTCAAAAATGCCTAGAAAACGTTTCAAAAATGCCCAGCAAACGTTTCAAAATGCACAGAATACGTTTCAAAAATGCTTAGAAAACGTTTCAAAAATGACCAAAAACGTTTCAAAAATGCCTAGAAAACGTTTGAAAATACCCCAAAAAAGTTTCAATGTAACAAGAACCTACGTAAATGAATAACTACCGGAAGCAACTTGCTGAGTTATATGAAATATGTAACCCAATACACGTTTCAAAAATGACCAGAAAACGTTTCAAAATGCACAGAATACGTTTCAAAAATGACCAAAAAACGTTTCAAAATGCACAGAAAACGCTACAAAAATGCCCAGAAAACGTTTCAAAATGCACAGAATACGTTTCAAAAATGCCTAGAAAACGTTTCAAAAATGCCCAGAAAACGTTTCAAAATGCACAGAATACGTTTCAAAAATGCGTAGAAAACGTTTCAAAAATGACCAAAAAACGTTTCAAAAATGCCTAGAAAACGTTTGAAAAATACCCCAAAAAAGTTTCAAAAAGCACAGAAAACGTTTCAAAAAGCACAGAAAACGTTTCAAAAAGCACAGAAAACGTTTCAAAAAGCACAGAAAACGTTTCAAAAAGCACAGAAAACGTTATAAAAATGTCCCAAAAGCGTAACTCATTGGTCATTTTTGCAAATTTTTGAAACGTTGAGCTATAAGCCTGAAATCATGTATATGAAGCGCTATTGACATAAGCTATCATTATGCCAAATTTCAGCCCAATCTCCCGTGTAGTTTCTGAGATTTCGTGTACACAGACAGACAGACATGTTGATCGCATTAACTACCTCAGCATGCAATGCTTCCGGTTGTTAATAAGATCAATAATCAATGTTGTTTGATTACAGGCAGAACTAAATTTGTAACACCAGCCGGGCTATATTTTTTCCATGCCACTTTTGGTGCAAAATGTTTTCAATTTAAAAGTTGTATGTAATTAGTTGTATATTTGAAAAATTGATAAATTTAAAAGTTGATGCAATTTATAATTTCTTGGACACATTTTGGGGAAATGCTTCTAATGAAAGAACACCATAATAAGTAAACAAATATGAGAAGTTGTAATGAGAAGTGTTCAGGAGTATTTGGTACTTAATTTGTTTTTTGTCTGAAATATTTCATGACAATAGCTTAGATTTATGCAAATTTGTTTCAAGGTTGACAGACTATATATATTTTGAAAGCTCGCCACTTACAGTCTGTGTCAATTGAAAGGGGACACTTGAGAAATTTTACATATTTTTTTAATAATTGCTTTTAGACAGAGATATTTTAACATGTTTAAATATAAAGTGTTTCAAGTAATCAGAAAAATTTTCCCAACATTTTGATGTAATTTGTTCGAACCAGAGCAGTTTTACAAAAATCAGTCATTTTGAACTGTCCCAAAAGCAAGGGGCCAGTATGACAAATAGTCATATAAAAACTACTCAAAATCGACTAATTTTCACAAAGTAAACAAAATCAACTAGTAAAGCCTCCCCGCTTTAAGATGACCTCAAATATACGATTTTTCATTGAGTTGGATACGTTTTGTAGGCGTTCGACTGGAATGCTATCCCAAGCTTCGTAAATGGCGGACTTCAACTCGGCTTGGTTGCTATACTGACGCCCGTGGCCATAAACACGGTGTGACATATCAGCCCAGAGGCTTTCCATTGGGTTAAGGTCGGGACAACGAGCTGGCCAGTCCAATGTTCTGACTTTTTTTCTTCCAAAAATTGCATGATGAATCTGCTCTTATAAATCGGAGCATTGTCTTGCTGGAATATCCAGCCGCCTCCAACACATTTTGGGCCCTGTCGTAGCAGCGAGCTCTGAAGAACGTCCTGGTAACCCTGGGAGTTAGTTTTTGGTGGAATTGGAACAATTTCTGTCTTTTTGCCTGCACCAAAGCCGGCCCACATCATCACTGATCCTCCCCCTGAAACAATGAAAGGAGTCACATTACGTACATGTTCCGAATAGTGAGCAAAGAGGCTAAAATGAAAAACATATGCACAATTCATACCTCCATGGCGTCTAGAGAATATTTCTGGCTGTTTTCTTAAATCATACCAGTAGTATGCGTATCCATCCGGACCGTCGAGGTTAAATTTCTTTTCGTCGCTAAAACAACTTTACCCCAGTCTTTGTCACCCCATGTTTGATATTTTTTAGCAAATGCTAATTGGTCATCTTTGTGTTTCTGGGTCAGGGGGGATGCACAAGCTTTTTTCTTCACTCCAGATTCGTTTCCTTGGTGAGACGTCGATGAACAGTGCTAGGAGACACTTCAGTAGGTAGTTGTCTTTGAATTTCTCGTACTGAATACTGGCCTGTACTTGCTAATTTTGATATAACTCGGTCGTGTCGTAACGTGGTGACCTTGGGGCGACCTGCGGAGTTTACTGGGATTCCATTCCGCTGATGAGAGTGTAGATACCTCCGCTACTATTACTACATCCTATTGAACTTGCAATTTCTCGCTGCGATAATCCTTGTGAGTGCAGGGCTTCAATTTGCCCCTTTTTATAATCAAAAATGGGTATTCCAGTTGGCATGATGAATGCAGACAAAAAACTAACATTTTTGGGCAGTCTTATAAAAAATATTTCATAAAATACGCCCCTGGCCCCTTGGTTTTGAGACACGTTAATTTGACTTAATTTAATTAAATTATCCTAACTCAGTTTTTCTGAGACCAAAACTCTTGATATTGTGTGTGAGACTCGTGCACAAGGTTGTTATCGTTTTGTATAAATATCAGCAACATTCATTGAATTTGTCAGATTTTATCATAAATTTCTCAAGTGGCCCCTTTCAATTGACACAGACTGTATAATCCAAGATTTTACTACATAGCATTATTTTTTCAATACCACATACAAAACACCTATGCACTTGCTATGCAGCGAAATTGTTAGTAGTTTTACTACATTCAATGAAAACATCTTCAAGCATTTTTGTAATTTTGTATGCACAAAATATACATATCATATCATCGAATGGATTCTCAAGAAAATGTTAAATTTTGCTATTGTACTAATAACTTTTGAATAAACTGCAAGTTAAAAAACAAATGCTGAAATTGTTTCGGTTTAATCATTTTCTTTATTCTCAAATAGTTACCAGGTTGTAAATCGTTTTCAGAGTTTGTTGAATAATACAGAAGCATTTTAGGATACCTCTTCAGAGTAATCTGATTGCAGACGTTTTCAGTGAAGATGAAGATGCTGGCGTATATTTCCACAAAAATTGTAGTTCCAATTTTAAAAGATTTTACAAGTTTTGAAATCAGCAACTTGAAGAAACCAATTGAAATTTTAGCCGAGTACACACAACCGATTCCGCAAAGACCCAATACTGGGAAGAATGCGAAGTTAACTACAAAAGGCAATCAATGTCAGGAGGCTTGCAATTAAACTTTACACGAGGTAATGCTAAAAAGAACTATCCGCAGATAAGAGCGGTGGAATTAAGCTCTAATATAAAACCTTGTTTTATATATAATTTGCGCGAATATTAATTTCATATATCATGGTTTATGCAGAATATATACATGTATGGTTTTCCTTAATAATACCATTACGTTGTTTACGAAAGTTATCAATTTCCACACAAGTTTCTTTAATGTGCAGGACTATATGTCTAATACCATACGGGTTATTACGAATTCAACGGTTCTTCAGGTAAAACTTTAAAACTCTATTTTATGCACAAAGGACTTGTGTGGAGCTTGGAATAAATTGTGTTTGGATACGAACATCCTCTGGTCGTATTATTTTTACGAGAACCTTAATATAAGCGCAGGCTTAATTTTGGATTTTAACTGAGTTGGCAATCTCATTTTAACTTTAATTTTAACAAATGATTAGACAAATTAAAATTGTTGTTTGCTTTAACTATTAATTTATCTAATGTTCCTGAACTACCTGGCTACTCTCAAATTACTCTCGTTATGTTTTACTAGCATGTAATTTACTTAATTAAATTCTGTTTGTTTGGCATCCGTATTTAGATAAACGTCATCGTGCAATATAAAAGTAACGCTCAAACGTTTGATTTATAAAATGATATTAAGTATTAGCGCATATTACTCTGATATCTCTAATTCACACTGTATACTTCATCCAAATAAACCCAAGATTATTGCGTTTCCGCTGGAATCAGACTACCATGGAAAAAAACCTAAATACCTTTTCTGTAAGAAAATTGTTGCATGCTTTAGGAACAATTCGTTAGAGCGAAATTTCTAGGTTAGCAATCAAACAATTCCTTCGTAGTATCTTTGAAGATTATGCCGACTTATATCTTTCAAATGTTTCCTTCCCAAAAATATAACCAAATATAAAAATTAAAGCATTTATATATTTGAAAATTTGATTACCAAAATGTGAAATGGACAAACATGAAAAACATACTTTCATTTCTACTAATTCGAGAAAACTATAATTAAGTGCTCACAACCTGCACGTGGACTGTTTGTCTCCTCCCCGCAAAAATCAATTTGCAAATTAATTTTAATCACGAAATAGATATACCAACTAAAAATATAATAGTCCTCTCGGATGTTTCGACGACAGCACATCTTTCCAAAGTGTTAAGACACAGCAAATTGATTTTTAAAATGTACATTTTTTTCAGATACCTTGTTATTTACACCTTACATTCTTCCACTGATTGCTCCATAGATTCGCTCATCGTGCAACCGTTAACTAACTGTGAGTTTCAGGTAGATGAAATTTCTTCTGCGCTCAACTCCTTTTTGCCAGTGACTGGTGGAACAAACTTAATTCATTTCCAAAACCTTTTGCACTGTAACATACCAACAAACTTAGTTAACAGTGCAACTGTTATTTCTAATGGTCTAAATAAAACAATTCCATTGACAACCGAAGCATTTCTTCTTGGATACAGTGGTGACATAGATAAGTATTTCTACACTCCCTTCAACGTTTCGCGGGAATTTATTGCTCCGTGTGGATGGGCTAGAATCCTGCACGTTCAACTACTAACAATTTTAGATGGTTCAGAGTCATACAATGTGGAAAACATACCACAAACAAGATTCCTGCTTAACCCATTTCTACAATCGGATCAAATTTTTCAGTCAAAAAATGCTTATTTTACGGCTGGTGCAGATTTTGAAAACCTTAATTACGCCTATCATAGACCAATGGATGTGCACATTGTTTTTATTAGCAGAAGTCCGGAAACCATCTCGATTTATTGCACTGCTAGTTCTGATCTTCATTTTTGCAATGACGCCTTGTTTGGAATTAATGCTTTTGGTTATTTAGCAAATCACAAAATTTTAGTCCAATTTTACGATGACGGATTGCTAAAAAATTCTAGAAATTTCAATAATTTTAAAATGACAATTTACTGTGAGCCGTGTAGCTACAGCCCTCTCATTCCCCAAGGAAGAATCCCAGTTGATTCTTTGGTAGTAAATAGAATATTGACAACAGGAATTAGTCCTGTCAGGAAGCTAGTAACGACTATTCAAGCTTGCCAGTCTGAGATGAAGACCAAATTGAATCCAGAAATCAGCAATTTAGACCGTTTAGTAATTAGTACAGTGTTTTTTAATGTAACATACCGTCCGTGTCTAGATAGATTTAAAAAAATGTTAATAATACTAACGGAAGTTACTAAGGGTACATCTACGATAACTGAAGTTGTTACAATACAGTTCTTTACGTTCCATGGTGGCTACATCAAAGGTGTCTCATTTAACGGTTTTGTTTCCGCATTTGATTTGCCCACTTGGTTACTATTAGGCTTTGTTGTCATACTTCTATTAATTGTAAACTACAAAAACGTACCAACGCTAGACAAGGCTACCATTTTTGAGTCCACTGTTTACAAACTTACTCATTTATTTTTGGCAATTTTCCGAATCTTTGCTTTTCAGGGCAGTGAATTTTCTAATAATCGCTTCAAAATTCCTACTCAAGTATGGACGGTTTGCATTTTTATAATTGGTTACTTCTACATGGGTGACAATATTGGGGAGCTCACAGCTCCCAAAGATCTCGTGCTATACAAAACATTTGAAGAAATTTTGGATCGAAATTACACGCTTATTTTTACGCCCAGAGAAAGCTCATATATTCAATTAACATGGCTTTTTGAAAAACATGCATGTGATCGTACATTTAGCAATCTTTGTGCGTTTTTGTATTTGTCAGACATGGCTTCGTCTAACATGTTTAGCAATGACGGTACAATACTAAACACTACAAAGGAGCAGAAGCTATACAGTGCCATAGCTGAAAGCAACCATGATGGAGGAATATCCATTGATGAGTTATATGAGTACTATCATATCGGTGTTTCAGATATGTCTCGCAAGTATGCCATTTTGGAATGGTCGGATAAAATGGCAGATCTTAAATACTATATGGGAACCCACTACATTCATTTAAACCGGGCCCAGCCTAAGCTATTTTCAACCGGTGGTGGCAATTTCATGTCAACTAGAAAAGGTTGGACGTTTTTATATTGGATGGATTCATGGATTATGCGTAAAATTGATACAATGTGGTGGTCAGGCATTTACAATCATTTTAAGTATATCAACGAACATCACATCAAATACTTACACATTCAGAGAGAACGCAAAATCGAAAATTCAAGTGAAAGTTCTGAGAGCCAGTTAGGGTTCACAGTACAGTTAAAAGCAAACACAATTGTAATATTTTATATGTATGGTATAGGAGTCTGGATGGGTGTTTTGTTTTTTGTTATTGAAGACCGGATGAAAATGAAATGTAGATTAAAAAGAATTGTGAATCTAGGAGCACATTTTGTTCAAAGATGTAAAGCTATTCTTTCCAATCAAGCTAGAAATATGTGTAATTTTATCTTACACCTTGCACATATTTATAAGTGTTTCATTGCACACTTCAAGATGATGAAAATATTCAATAGTATGAAGTACGCAGTGCGTCAATTTAATAAATTACTTAATAAAGGACAGCAATAATAAGTGAGAAACACCTAAAATATCCATAACTAAACTGTTTGTCAAGAGAATGTGTTGTTGATAGGTGTGTCTGGCGCCTGAAGTACCTAAAACACATTTAGATTAATAATTTGGTTTATACTGAGCGTATATTAGTGTCATGTCTGATAGAGAAGTATTTTTGTTTTCGTTCTTAGTGGAAAACAATTCGTTGTCTGCGCTTGTTTATAGGCAATCAAAAACAAATTTTTGTCGCGCAGAAGCTTTTGGCACATGTACAACCCGCATACAAGTCAGTAATGCGGAAATATTAAACATTTGTTAAAAAATAAAGTTTGAAGTTCATAAGTCTAAGCACAATAATACGTAAGTTAGTCAGGCGACAATAGTTGGCAATAAATTGTAATTTTGTGTTGTGTGAAATGCTTAAAAATATATGACATGTTATAAAGTTTCAAAGTTTTTGTCTGCGGGTAAACAGCATCAAACAAATGGTACCGAAAACTCCATTAAAACAAAAGCATATAACGAAATAAAATAACAGCAGTACTCAGATGTTGGTACCGTAAATGGTAATATAAACTTCCAAAACTCACTAATTATTGTAGCTTAAATAATCGTTAGAGATCAAAATGGATTTTTGAGTGTTAAGAACAACGTGCAATGTAACATTTTCACGATATTCGGCTACACTGCGATTAAAAATACCAAAGGCGCTCAGTAAGCAACGAAGTTGCTTTACAAGGAAATATAAGCATTTCTTCCATTGGTAATACGTTCCAAAACTTCGGGGATTACTGTCCAGTCTCATAAGAAAAACATTAATATACACTTGGCTTCATCTAAGCAGTTTTGAATATTCAGTTTGAATTTGAAAGTCATCAATAAATTTGAAATGTCAAAATAGTAAGTTCAAGGAAATCATTTTCCAAATAACACTCATGGGAGAGAAACCAAATATTTCTATGCCTGCACAGGTGTAAACTATTTATATATAATAATACACAATTACTATAAGAAACTTAACAATATTGCAAAAGAATACTTGATGTCCAGATACGAAACATTAAACATTTCTACGTACTTAGAAACAGTGTATTATTTTTTGTTAAAAAACCATGATACACTTTAAATAAACCTTTGATGTCTGATCGATAAAATGGTTGAGACAAAGATGCTATTTCATAATTGGGTACATGGTGAATGTGTTGGGAAATTGCAAGAACGACGAAATACGTAAAAAGAAAGACAACAAGAATGCGGAGGAGGCCAAGTCCGGTAACTTGTGTGGTGACGTGTGGCCACCATTGAAATGCTAACCCAAATGAACAATTAAAATATTAACCTAATACACTGACAGGTTTAGGTTATATTAATTGCAATCTTCAATTTTAATTAGCATTTTAAACTTCAACATATGTTTTGATAAATTTTAGGACAAGACAAAAAGAATCAAGTGGTATCGCCGTTAAAAAACGTTCGCCTGATAAGTCAAGCACCGTCGCTTTAATTGTGACAATGTTCAGGACCTTCAACAACATATGGACAGCCACATGCAAGGATTGGGGAAACAACTTTCGTTCTCTCTCATCTCATTAGAATCGTTTTAACCGATACTTTTTAGGATTTGTCATTCTAAGCTACATAGTTAACAAACTCTAGCCAATAGCTAGAAAATTATTCAAAATAATTTCCGCTTTCCCATTATACCAAATCCGCTCTTTTCTGTTTAGATCTGCTGCCTCTTTGCTATTCCGTCACAAAAATATGCTGTATTCTACAAGACAAGAAGACTATGATTAGCCAAATGAACATTCATTGCTTTTCAGTAATTATCTTAGGTGTTAAAAAATGTGTATGCAATTGTTTTTCTTATTACGACTAGCTCAACTAGAATACACACGTGAAAAATTCATAAAACTTACTTTTTATGTGGCACGTGGATGTGCTGTGTTTACTAGGCTTAACATGATTCATTATAATACATTATATTTGACTGAACATTATAATTCTCATGATCGGTCAGTTATATGTGATTAAAACATGTGCGTGAACAACTTAATACGTAAAACCCACCATTTCGATATTCCACAGAGTCGTATTCTTATATTTTCCAACAATAAGCATTGTTATTTAAGTATTTAAGTCCAGCGGATATTGTATAGTGACAAAAATGTGATAAAATAGAAAGGTATACACAATTTGCTATAAATGAAAGTTGGTGCGGAGTTAGCAAGATGAACGGTGAATTTATTCATATATCAAGAATTTCAAAAACGTTTAAATTAATTGAATGCATTTTAAATCCAACAATACACATTTCAAACGCTTATAAATAGTTGTGAAATTACCTAATTATATTTTGTTGAATTTTTTTTTTTTCCTGCAATGGCATGTTTTCTTAACCTTAGTACTGACTACAGCAACAAATTCTTTCAGAGCAATTATAATTCTCCACCATTTAACGTGCAATAAGTACTCAATAACAAAACAAACCAAAGCTACAGCCAAAGATCCAAGCAGCACATAAAAATTGACCACAATATTTGTGCTCATAGTAAGTGGTGTTGGCTCGGGCGTTAACATGTGCTCTCGATTTGCCTTATATTGTCTAATGTTTTGTTTCAGCTTTAAGGGAAGGCTTTGCCGTTCCTGCTTTGCCCATACTAAGTAGAGACCAGATTGCATTACTGAAAACACTCCACTGAAAGCACTGAAACACTGAAAGCAGTTCACCTGATACTGGTAAAGATAAAAATATATAGCTGTAGTAAAGCTTGCCGTATGGAGCACTACTTATATGTACATTCATTTCGTTCTCAAATTTGTCTTGGTTTAGATAATCACTGTACACCTCTAAAAGTTTATCATATCGTGCAACCAGTGCGGTGTTATTGCAAGCTACTAGGTGGTCCAATATAACCTCGTTTGCATTGAGGTGTTCTCTCATAGATTTGGGTCGAGCAAGTAGCTTATTAAGTCGCTGTTTAAAGTCTGGGTTCCTCTCCACGGACAATCTCCAATACATATCCATTTCATTGGGATACTTAGCTCCAAAAACTCGTTCAATTGAAAGTGCAAAGATTCCTTTCGCCAAAAAGTCTAAGCCTAATTGTAAATATTGTTTTACTAGAGAATAGGTGCCCGCTATTGCTTCTGAAGGTTTGGAGTAAACTGTAAAATTGTTAGTTGAATGTTGCTCAAGTGAATCAAATGGTTGTGGTGTTAACTGATTAACAAACAGGTCAATATTAGTACCGTGGTACTCATTGGATAGCAACACTCCCATAAACACCCAAGGAGATATTAGAGTATTTTTTTCTAAGAAAGTAACGGATTGGCCTACCAATATGTTGAACGAAAACATTAAATAATTCCAGTGCTCTGAGCTTTCGGTGACTGATGTATATTTCAGAACCAAGAGCGTAAACAGGGAGCTAACTACAACAGCAATCCAGGTATATAAATCAAAAGAGGAAACGTATCCTGCCATTGAAATGGATTGTGTTTGCCGAAGTTTAGTTCAAAGCAAAAATTGCACTGGGTAAACGCCTTCAAAAAACATCTCTCGTCCAGTTGTTGCAAATGCCTCTTGAAACTCAACCGTTGGTAGAAACGTGTCTAGAAATTCAAAATAAATAGCTTCCTCATGACTTATTGCTGTACAGTTAGGGAAAATGCTTTGCATAATATTGTAAAGTAGTCCATGTCTCGATACTTCACTTAGTTGAGCTTCCATCACAGTAATCACTAGATTTCTCAAATTTGTCGCCAGGATCTTACGCAAGGTAAGTGCCGGTCTGAATTCCTGTACGTTAAATTTTGTGAGTTTGTATCGAGCAAACTTCCAAAATATTTTTCTGCCGCAATCTCTTGTATTTTCTAGACTGCCGAAGAGCTGACCCAACTTGAAAGTGGCCTACTACAGTACGTGGTAATCACATCATAATATCTTGCCAAGTTTGTTTGAAAAGATGCAGCAAATGACTTTTGGCTAATGTAACGATTCGTAGTTTCAATATGTTTGATTAAAAAAAGCAGTTTAAATGATACCACGTATGTTACTTTTGCTGAATACCTGGTAAGATAATCAAATATAAGTATAATAGAACCTGGATTCGTCTCCATTTCATTAGACAAGTGTCTTGCAACATGGATTATATACCAATAATACTTTGCAAGTATTATTGGTGCAATGGGCTTGGGTTTTTGATAGAAAACAATGTCAAAATAGGATTCTGGTATTATACGGGTAATATCTAGAGGATTAGTTGTGACAACAGACCATGTATTGCAAGGAAGCGGATCTACGTACATTTGAATAGTACAAACTGGCTTTTGTGGCGTTGAATTTCTAAAAAGAAATTCTGAAGTTCCCCATAGAAATGTATAATATTGTTTGCTGTTGCACAAAAGTGGTCCTGATTTCGACGGATAGTACTTGTAATGCGATAGTACTATAGGAATAGCTGGTGCCAAAACTTGATAGGACCCGTAACTTTGAAAGTCCACAACGTGATTTATCATCATGTGGGCTAAGCACCTTTCAAAGACTTGTAGTTCTTTATTCAAGTCGATAATGTGGTCAGGCTGAATTTGTAACATTGATACTGTACGCGAAACACTAATGATATGGAGAAAGCAAAATGCTCTGAGTAGTAGTCTTACATCCATTTTGCAACAGGAGGGTTAATGTAATACCAGAACTAAAAAAGCATAATTTTTCTGACAACTGAGGAAAATCAAGTCAATTTTGTAAATGATCTCTATGGTAGAAAGTTTATGAGACAATATACCGTGAATATGCCGGTTGCTTCCAAGAAATTGACCTCGGAATAGAAAAATGCCCTCACGTTATTCTCTGTCAAGCTCAGAATGTCCATGTTCATCATAATCGTTTTTGGTCACTTCCTGTTGTGACAAAAATTGCAAAAAAACAATGGTGGTGGTCTCAAAAACAAGTGTGTTGCGTGATAGTTAATTTATATTCAAAAAGCATATAGGAAGAAAAGCAGTACTAGGGCATGATTGTACTTATATACATACCGTTATAACGATATATTAAAAAATTAAACCGGAAATCTGGTAAATGAGTTTTAACTCATTAGGATCTTCACAGTTATGTATCTTGAGAAAAACTTACTTTTAGTGAGAAAGTAATTTGCCTGTGTTGTCACGCAATAACGCCCTATTCAATTTAAGGTGTTTTTCCTGGGTTTAGCTCAGTTCCTTGTAAACTAACTTAAAAGTATCGAAATCTTTTATATTGCTTCGCAAAATGCGCACCACAATTTTATGAGGATTTCTATCGCTATTATGAGCTAGAGCTTACTCGTAAAAATATTGGTAAATATAATTCATATATATAGCCACAAAACGGCTGTGCTGTAGTTTAAATTAAATTAAATTATGCAGACTTGTTGAAAAGGCTTTTTGTATAATCAAGAATCAAGCAGAAAATAAAAATGTCGCTGTTGCAGTTTTTTAGTTAACAATCAGTTTATAATTCATTCATAATTTGTCATAAGTAGGCTTTGGAATAATATGCACGGAAAAACCCCAAAATATGCATGCAAATATGCACAAAAATTGCCAAAATATGCTTGAAATATGCAAGCGTCAAAAACGTTTTTAAGCGTAAACTGACACCAATGAAAGCGATTTTGACGTGTTAAGCAAATTTTAATCACCAAATATGCACAAATATGCATCATTTTACAAAAATTTGGCCGATTCTGCGATATAACTTTTTAAAATTTGCAAATATGGCTTTTAATTTTTACAAAACGTTCGAAAATCTCAAAATATGGCAAAAATTCAATAATATGTCGAAAAAAAATATGCCAAAAAATTCAAAAATATGCCGAAAAATTCTGAAATATGCCGGAAATTTTCAAAAACACCTGAAAATATGCACGGCATATGCAACATGCAATTAGCGACAAAATATGCAACTACAAGTTGGTTTTAAAATATTCCTTTTGATGTGATTCGTGCACATCCAAAAGCTTGGTGCTATACGGCTAGCCAGTAAAAACATGCAATTTCATATTATTCCGAAGCCTAGTCATAAGTCATTATATGTTTACCCCATATTGACCACTTTATTTGTTTTTCACCCAGAATGCATGTTGCTCAAAAAACATAAAAAGAGAGCGCAAGTAATCGAAGGGTACTATAATGCATTGTGTGTAACTTGATTCTAAGGCTAGTTTACCAGCAGTATGTTGCAAATTGTGATGATTTAAGTATTAAGGTAGTACAGGGTGTGTTTGAATTCTGCTTTGGTTTATACGTTTCCAGTTTTTCATTCTAGTTTACATTATATGATTCATAACCTACATAATATAAACGGGAATCTCCATACCTCGTTTGTTGTCTAAAATTGTCAGGAAATATCTATGACTTATTAAAATAAGCTTTAAACCAAAACTCCGTTTGGGTAATAGGAAATGTAGCGGATATGATAACTTGGGCTTGTCGTACACATTCAGCATGACTCTGATTGTTCTGAATAGAGCAAAGATGAATAATATGGAATAAAGTTGTGGCACTTCAGCTGGCCAATTAAGTAACCGCGACCGTCGACAGAAGCGGTCTCTTGGCCTATTCTTCAGGCAAGCTGGCATGTTCATAATCAAGCATCAGTAAGGGTGTCAACCTGATACCTTCAGCTTTGGAATTAATCAGAACGAAAATATTAGCAAGGGCATTACCTTATGGCACAGGACTAGGACCCTATCAAAGTGGTATAATACTTTACAGAGAAATGCTTTATTAAATACAGGATGTCAGGTTCCTTCTGATAAACAAATATTACAAAAAATGACCAGGGGTTGAATCTATTGGTTGGGTGTTTACTGAATACACAATACCTCGTTTTCATCGAAAACAAAAATTTTCTCGATTTTGTTACAAGGTATGGTTTTGGTAGGTTTGAACCATCCTTCTTCTCAGCAAATAAACATTTTTTCCCAGCTTCCCCAGTTTTGGCTCATTAATTCTAGGAGCACTCGAGAAAAATTGGATTGGTAACACTTCCTGCTTCCTACCACAAATTTTCAAAATGTTTACGGTAGTACAAGCATAAGCTTTGGTATATAACTTAATCCGCAATATAGTTCTAACTGTGACTTGACTAGTTAGAATGGTTGTAGCGACGCCAATAAGGCTACCCGCACAAACCAGCGTCACACCAATCCCAGATTAAATCCCCGAAAATAATGCCAAATTAATTTAACACAGACTTGTAGGTCAGCACAATAATTATCTTTCTCAAAACAATGTCTTTATTTTAATCGCAATTCAATAACTTTTAATCGCTCAAAATAATTACTCTGAATAATTATTCTCTTCAACTGAAACCCGAAAATTACAACTCGTGTTCTCGCTCTCGCTCACAAAGACCAACTGACTGCCCTCACCAGACAGCATGCCGCCACGCTTCTCAACAAGACAGAACTGGACTCTCAACACGCATTCAACAAAATATAAAATACAGACAAAATCTAAAATATCGACTTCTTCCTCTAACATTCACTCCCACCTCTTTTACTAATTAGTAAAAGACCAATTAGGTCTTGAGGAAGAGTAGGGGAAAACCAGGCACAAAAATGAAAACTACACAATCAAAAAAATAAAATGAAAGCCTGGGCAAAAACCCTACTCGGCAGAGAGAAGCTCCACCCCATTTGGTTCCAACAAGATTTTAAACCATTTAACTTTCTACAAGGTATATCCATTGACCATAACGTGTTGGCTTCCGGATTTCTCGACCCGATCTCCTCTTCTCAACCCCTTTCTCTTTCACCGCATTAATGATAGGCTCGTCATTCTCCTCCTCACTGCCACTCTTGATCTCCAGAGGATACAACCGTTGCAAAGGTCTGAGCATCATCCCAGTAGCGGTTTTCACCTTGACTAGCCGCGTTTTCCCGTCACTCCCTGGACAAAGCTCTGCAACTACTCCCAATGGCCAATCGTAGCGCTTTCTAATGTCCGCCCCCACAAGGACGACATCCCCAATGGCAATACTCCCGATTCTGCTTTTTTCCACCGCGAGTCACTAGCCGCCGCCACTTTAGCTAAACACGTCCTCAGCTCATCATAGGACAACCTCGACTTGCCCAACATTCTTTTTAGCAAATCCTTGACCATTCGGATGAAACGCTGCAGTCTATCTTAAAACAACAAAACAAAACAAAATGTCCACAAGGAACCCAAATCTCATGTCCAATTAAGAACACAAATCTCAATATCCAATTAAGAACACAAATCTCAATTTCCACTGAAGGACCCAAATCTCAATGTCCAATGAAGGACCCAAATCTCATGTCCAATGAAGGAGCCAAATCTCATGTCCAAAAAAGGACCCAAATCTCATGTCCAATGAAGGAGCCAAATCTCATGTCCAAAAAAGGACCCAAATCTCAATGTCCTCCACAGGACCCAAATCTCAATGTCCACTGAAGGACCCAAGTGCAAGTGCTCACTTAAGAGCTGTGCACGCCAAAGGAAGTTGCAACTTCAGATGTCCACTGAAGGACCCAATCTCAATGTCCACTGAAGGACCCAATCTCAATGTCCACTGAAGGACCCAATCTCAATGTCCACTGAAGGACCCAATCTCAATGTCCACTGAAGGACCCAATCTCAATGTCCACTGAAGGACCCAATCCCAATGTCCACTGAAGGACCCAAGTGCAAGTGCTCACTTAAGAGCTGTGCACGCCAAAGGAAGTCGCAACTTCGCAACTGGTCTTCATTTAGTGGCGCACGACTCCCAAGGAGAAGCCGGCATCTATCCCCTCAAGTCCAAGTGTGGAACAGGTATTCCAGCCCAGAGCCACTACTCCGCAATTATCCGGGCGTCCCCGAAACGATGCGCACAAGTAGGGCTTTTAAATAATATACCTTCCACTGTAGGACTGTGCTTGAGGATATCAGCCGTCTCCTTCTCTCACTTTCTGTTTCCACCGTCCACAATATCTAGCAGACCCTTTCTAAACCAACCAGCTTCCTCCCACCATGCGGACACCACCAAGGACCGCGATCAACAACCACTGGAGGAACCAACACTTCCGGATTTTGCACTCCAGACACGCCTCCACTGCTCAGATTCACTGGTGGTCCATCTGGTTCTCAAAGAACACACCCAAGTCACCAACACGATGAATCCAAGCCCAAATCCTGGAGGAGTCACTACAAAAAACAGAACAAATCCGGCGCAATCTGAATCCCGACAACTTTTGAAGCTCGGACACCTCACTGGTCAACTGCTGTATGACTGGTGGCCTCCTGCAAATCAATCTAAAAAAATCAGACGCCAGCAACAACCCAATAATTAATCACACATCTCTGTTGTAATCACTGCAGCCCACACAATACCAACGACACTTATCTGGGCAGGGCCTCCAAAAATGTAGCGACGCCAATAAGGCTACCCGCACAAACCAGCGTCACACCAATCCCAGATTAAATCCCCGAAAATAATGCCAAATTAATTTAACACAGACTTGTAGGTCAGCACAATAATTATCTTTCTCAAAACAATGTCTTTATTTTAATCGCAATTCAATAACTTTTAATCGCTCAAAATAATTACTCTGAATAATTATTCTCTTCAACTGAAACCCGAAAATTACAACTCGTGTTCTCGCTCTCGCTCACAAAGACCAACTGACTGCCCTCACCAGACAGCATGCCGCCACGCTTCTCAACAAGACAGAACTGGACTCTCAACACGCATTCAACAAAATATAAAATACAGACAAAATCTAAAATATCGACTTCTTCCTCTAACAATGGTTATGTTTGTTTCAACTATTAATTACCGTAATGGACTTAAGCTACCTGAATATTACTTCCTAGAAAATAACTCTCTAATTTTATTTTACCAGTATGTAATTTACTTAATTAAGTTTTTTCTTCTGGCTTCCGCCTTTAGATAAACTACCTGCAAGCTAGATGTAGTACTAAGGCCTCTAAACTTTATAAGAATACAAGGATTAGTAAATATTTTTCAGTTGTCTCTAATTCGTTGGTAGACTACAAATCGTATTATCTTTGCAAATTATGCCGACGTTTGCGTTTAATAATGTTTTTTTCGCGTAAAATGTATTTAAGCTGAAAATTTAAAACATAAAACACTTAAATATTTAAAAATTTTATGTGGAACGGACAACCATAAAATACATATTTCCACTTATATTAAATTAAAAATTAAATGAGCCTACCTCAGAACCTTCACGTGAAAAGATTTTTTTCGCCCCGCAAAAACCAATTTGTATATTAGTTTTTATCCTAAATAAAATATATACACTCTGTCCAATAAATGAAGCAACGGCCTACCATTTCATTGTATCTCGGTAATGGTTCCAGGCATTTACCCGAAACTCACAGTGAATGTTAACCATCTTACATGCATACTGCATGCCAAGTTTCAGGAAATTTTGTTTGATCGTGTAAAAGTTATAGCAAAAGTTTCAAGGTTATAAAAAATTAGGTGTCCAGAAAATAAAGCAACGATAACAGACACTTTGTATATTTGTTCACCTTTCCGCTTGAATTGTATCCAAGTAGGCTTTAAGGTATTAAGTTGTTCATAAGCTGACAGAACAACTGCAGTGAACGACTATATTGGAACAAAAACTAAAGAAAATAGCAAACAACTGAAGGTCACTCCCAATAAGGGGCAATCGGTGAATTATTCGGTATACTGAATCGACACTTCTATCAAAAAAGAGTTTTTAAAGCGTACAGCACCAAAAATGTATACAAAATTGTACTAAAACCCAAACTATGACCAAACACTTTCAAGTTTGAATCCTGAGGGAAATTGAGGAATTTTCGTCACTCAGAAATTTATGGAGTAATCATGAATCTTATTTACTTTTGAGTATTGACTCACATGATTATCGACAAACTGTGTTAGTTTATCATTTTTAACCCAACCGTTAGTCCAGCAGCAATTTTAGTCAAATAGTTGATGAATTCCGGCTTTTGCATTAAAATGAACGTGATTGAGGTATAAGTGTAAGATGCACCTATTTTGATGAACAAGTGTTTTTCAGCCTTTAAAGTGTACGTGTGCAACACTATGGCCACTTAGGATTTGCAGGCATTAAACTACACGCTTCACAACACAATAAGCCCAAAACTTGCACGCATTTTACAAATTGTGACCTACAAAGCATGATTATCTGAACTAGTCAAAAATCCACTAAGCTTACGATGAATTGAAAACGTGAATAGGCGATCAACGTTTTTATTCAACAAGCAAAACTCAAACAGGTTAGAATGTTTTTAACATGGTTTTAGTGAAAGTTCATCTAATTGCATAAATTTAGCTTATTTTGAAATATTTTGTTATGCAACTAAGAAAATACCATAAAACCCAATGTCAAATGTTTAAGCCTATGGAGGCATTTCGCTACAAACTTGAAAGTGTTTTGTCATAGTTCGGGTTTTAGTACAATTTTGTATACATTTTTGGTGCTGTACGCTTTAAAAACTCTTTTTTATAGAAAAATGTCGATTCAGTATACCGAATAATTCACCGATTGCCACTTATTGGGAGTGACCTTCAGTTGTTTGCTTTTTTCTTTAGTTTTTGTTCCAATATAGTCGTTCACTGCAGTTGTTCTGTCAGCTTATTAACTACTTAATACCTTAAAGCCTACTTGGATACAATTCAAGCGGAAAGGTGAACAAATATACAAAGTGTCTGTTATCGTTGCTTTATTTTCTGGACACCTAATTTTTTATAACCTTGAAACTTTTGCTATAACTTTTACACGATCAAACAAAATTTCCTGAAACTTGGCATGCATTATGCATGTAAGATGGTTAACATTCACTGTGAGTTTCGGGTAAATGCCTGGAACCATTACCGAGATAAACTGAAATGGTAGGTCGTTGCTTCATTTATTGGACAGAGTGTATATGCCAACTAAAAACACGGTAGTCCTATCGGATGTGCCGACGACAGCATAGCTCTCCAAGATTTGAAAACGCAGCAAATCATTGAATAAAATGTATATTCATTACAAATACTTAATTATATACATCTTATGTGCTTCCAAAGATTGCTGCAGAGGTTCGCCCATCGTACAACCATCGAGCAATTGCAAATTCCAGGGAGAGCAAATTTCCTCTGTGCTCAACTCCTTTCTACCAGTGACTGGAGGAACAAACTTGGTACATTTTCAGAACCTCTTGCAATGTAACTTACCAACAAACCTACTTAATAGTGTAAATGTTATTTCTAACGGTCTATATAAGAAAATTCCGTTGACAACCGAGGCATTTTTCCATGCAAATGTTACCCGTAAAATATTTGCGGATACTTACATTCCCGCCAACGTTTCACAGGTATTTATTGCTCCGTCTGGATGGGTTAGAATTCTACACGTGCGACTGCTAACAATTTTAGATGATTCACACATGGCATTCAATATGGCAAACATACCACTACAACGATTCCTACTGAACCCATTTCTACAGTCTGATCAGATTTTTCTGTCAACAACACGTCAGTTTACACTTGTTGTAAGTTCAGGAAATCATAACTATGCCTACCATAGGCCAATGGATGTTGTCATTATCTTTATGAGTAAACGTCATGAAAAATCATTCTGGTTATATTGCAAGCACCGCCTTGCTTACGTACCGAGTTTTTGCAACGACGGTATGTTTGGACTAATTTTTTTTGGTTACATACCACACCACAAAATAATTGTTCACTTTTGTAATGAAGGATTATTGAAAAATTCTAGAAACTTCAAAAATTTTAAAATATTACTTTGCTGTGGACCATGTACCTATAGCGTGCCCATCCCCCCAAGATATATCCCGGTGGATGTCTTGGCAGTAAAAAAATACTGAGAACAGGACTTAGTCCTGTTAGTGAGCTTGTAACGAATATTAGAGCTTGCAAGTCTAATATGGTTGACAAATTTAGACCGTTTAGTAATTGATGCAGTTTTTGCTCATAATATAACAATTCATTCGTGTGAGATATTTGATACATGAACACTAACAGTAGTGACAGAAGCTACTGAGGGTACGTCAACAATCAATGAAGTAGTTACTATACAACTCTTTACTTTCGATGGTGGGTACATCAGAGAAGGTGTCTCTTTCAACGGCTTTGTTTCCGCATTTGATATTCCAACTTGGTTACTATTAGGCTCAGTGGTCATAGTTTTAGTAATCTTAAACTACAAAAACGTACGGAAGCTCGACAATTATAACAATTGTGTCTCAGTTGTTTACAAGCTTACGCATGGAATGGTCAGATAAAATGACCAACCTTGAATACACCATGCGAACGAACCACACTCATTTAAATTGGATCAAACCTAAGCTATATTCAACTAATGGTAACAATTTTATGCCAACTAGGAAATGTTGGACGTTTTTATATTGGATGGACTCATGGATTATGCGAAAAATTCAGACAATGTGGTCGTCGGGTATCTACAATTTTTTAAGCATATTAACGAACTACACAACAAGTACACATATATTCAGAGGGAACGCAAAATACGAAATGCAAGTGAATGTTCTGAAAGCCAGTTAGGATTCACAGTACAGTTAAAAGCAAACACGATTGTAATATTTTATATGTATGGCATAGGAGTCTTGATGGGAGTTTTGCTTTTTGTTATGGTAGGCTGGTCGAAAATGAAAGGCGGAATCAAAAGTATTGTAAATGTAGCAGTAGATTTTGTTTATAGTTGCAAAGCCGCCCTTTTACATCAAGCCAGAAAGGTAGCTAATTTTATCATGCACCGTGCAAATTAATACACATGTTTCTTTTACATTTTAGGGTAAAAATATTTATTACGGCAGGAATGTTTACTTCTACCCTCGGCATATACAGCGGTAGTCCCTATTTGTCCTGTGTATTTTAAGGAAGAGTTCACTGAAGCCAGGCATCAGCTGATGAAATCATGCGTTTTCATAGTACCAAAATGCGCGACGTTGTAGCGCGAATGTTCCCATAATAGTCGATCCAATGGATCGGATCCATCACATATACCTAAGGCATGCGTAAACATTCCTGCCGTAGTAATTAACTGCACCATGTCTCAGTTTATTAAGCTCTAAACTAAAAATAAATGGCAAGCATTTACAATGTTCATAATTACAATGTGTATTCCAACGTGTAATATAGTTTAAAACATAACTTAGTGAAACTTCAATATTGGTCAAATTTACAATCTTTCAATTGCATCTTGCACAACATGCATTAAAACTTTGGATGAAGCCGCGGATAAATATTAATTTGCTTGAGCGGTTTAATTGTTTTTCGTTTCAATAATCAACTTTATAGTTTCGATTTCAGCAACTGTCCCATCTACAACCGTATCCACCTGCAAATATCTAAATACTTTCTGTGCAATCTAGTCTCTGAATTGACAAAATGTAACCACGGATACGTCGGATATTATCTACCTTGTTGTAGTGTTCCGTTGTAGGATAATTCTAATAATTCTAAAATGTCTTTTTAGACGCGTCTTTGATTGTGCATGAACATCAAACCATCTTGAAAATAATATATTTATACATACACAACCTGTGTTGAATCACATAGAAGAATTCTGATTTGCTTGATTATCTTGTTCTTGGGATAAGTAAGCAACACACCAGAATGTAAATAACATTGTGGAATGCAGTTTGGGATTTAGAAAACAATCGCTGCTTCTCTTACAGATCAGTTTATCAATTTGACGTTTGGTATTTTGTATTTGTTTAGAGTATGCCACTTTTACTGGTCTTCCGAAAACAATTGCTTTGATTATTTTGCCACGGGCTGGAAACGCCCATTACAACTAGGATGAGGGGCTTTAATCAAACAAAGCGCGGGTATTCGGAACATTATTTTTCCTAAGCTAATCTAAAAGTCTTCCAAAGTTCCGCCCGTTGGCTTTTATTCCTCTGTATATTCTATTCCGCACATATATACAATACATACAGGTAGAATGTAATAAATTTAATTAATTTCTTGTCTCAGGCTTGTTTGTTGGCACGTGGTTTGATATTTGATGCTTTAGTTAGTACCCATATGCTTTCAACAAAAGGAAAAAATAAGCAAGTACCTGGAAACAAGAACACTTAATATAAGTGCTTTTGCAAGTCTAAAGCTAACTTTAATATCTGGTCGTGGTTTCTCTTTACTGTTGAACTACTCCTTTAGTCTATATGCTGGTCTGGAAGCCTCCACACTTATATGCTCCACATAGGCTCCACAAATACAATGCTGTATATATGTAAACCAATATTATGGGTCAACATCATGCTTGCAATCGGATTGGTGAATTCGTTGCAAGCAGAGGATCTAGATTTAGATATTATAAATGACCTCGCCATGTTTGGAAAATGCACGTTTCACATAATACAAACAGTATTGCTGGACAAGGTAAGATTTTACAATTTTACTAAAAAGTAAAACAGAAAATGCCTTATAAATAAACTTTTACCTTTTGGTTTGATGTGTTAAGAAAAAATCTGCCGATAACTTGAAACCAATCCCATTCCCAGTTGTCAGGTCTGTTCACTCTTTTCAAACAAACTTCTTTATAAAAGCCTCGCAATACGCGTGTGACGACCAACTATACCAATTACAAACAAAGGAAGAGTATTTTATACCAGCATTGTCAGTGGCGCATCAAACCTGTGGGGTTACATTGTACATCTCTCCGTATAAGCATTGCAACGTCTGGGATCTTTGGGAATTTACTAAAACTGAAGACACATTGGCAGCATTTTATAAACCAATTCCAAAGTGGTCTGATGCTATACGCGAAGCAGAAAATGAAGTATATAATAACGCGAAAGCTGGAAACTTCAGTTTCAAAGAAACCTTCAAGTCATATATTAAAAAGAAAGCTGGAACCTTTATTAATATCAAAGAAACCAATTTTCGACTTTCTAACTGGACAATGCCGAAATCAAGACTTGGGTTGAATTACGGGGAAAGCAAGTTCTTCATTCTTGTTGGAAGTGTAGTTTCGGTAGTCTCCATTATCCACAAAACTGATCATAAAGGGAGTACATCACGTCATTGGTCCATAGAATCAACTAAATTGATACTGGAGGTAGATCCATACACAGGCCAGATTAGTAACAGGTTTATAGTGCGAACCATCTCGTCCAGGAAAATGTTGTTCCAAGCAATTTTAGCATGTACTCTTTCTCAAAATACCGTACTTATGACATTATGTTATCGATGGGATCGACAAGAGTTTGATTACATTAAGTATGGCTTGACAAATCCAGTTTCACCAAACACGATTGGTGAAGACAGAGTACGTGGTTTGCCTTTGGAAAAGTCAGAATCCTCTTGGTTTGACGAATATATAGTGTGGCAGGTAACGTCAAAAGATTCCCCAGTTTCAACGTTGGCAAATATAATCAATGATGCTACTCCAAGCTACGTAACAGATTGGTTATTGATGAAGCAAATAACAATTGACGAGAAACATCTTAAAAATTTGTTTTCAAACTCCTCAATTTACGCCGGACATTTAGGATTATCGGCTGCAACAGGTACATCTAACTTCTATGTCACTGAGGTAACAGAGCATTTTGAGTACCTCTCAGCAGAAACGGATGGCTACTATTTTGTTGTTTGCTCAGATGTTGTTGACGCTTCTCAATTTTCTTTTTCAGTCCTGATTAGTGTATATGACATACAAACATGGTTTTTGATCGTTTTCTGTTCAGCAATATTTGGTTATCTTCTTAATTTTCTAAAAAAGGGATCAATAAGTAGAATTCAGATTATATGGGTTCCTATTAGCGCTTTGCTTGAACAAGGCAACAAATTATTTCTTAAACAAGAAGTTCGACAATATACTTGGGCGTGGATTTTGATGTGTGTTGTTTTCAGTAATGCGTACAAAGGCGACAACATCACACATCTGACAGCTCCATTGAGAGATAAAAAGCTAGATACTTATATGCAGCTTGTTAATCATAACATTACATTCTTAAACACCTTTTCTGTAGGTAAGGGCTCCCAAGAACAGGTTCAACAGATTATGGCATATGGCGACTCATTTTTTACTAAGCTTGGCAACCTTGCTACCAACGTGTTCGGAGTTCAGGTTTTCAGGAATGATTTTCCCAGATTGCCTTATATATTTGAAGAAGATTACCTTAATTCCAGCACGAGTGCAAATCGTGATCTTGTTGAAAGTATTTCAAAACAGTTGTTCGATCCATATAGAAACAAAACATTTTACTGGGAGCTTCTTACAAATCCTAATGCGTTTTATAGAAAAATCGTAGAGTGCAATAATATGGCGTTTATGGAGCATTACATCAGCGTCTTGAATATGTACTCTGACTTAAAAAAGATAAAGTCGATTGCAGATAAGGTAACTATGAGTAAGGAGTCGCTGGGACGTGTAAAACGGGGTTGGAGATTTGATAGAATTCCCTTTGAACGCCGTCTACTCCATCGAAGAGTACATACCTTATTTCAGTCAGGAATAGTTGAGTTTTGGCAATATTGGTATTCGCGAATGGAATCTTGGAATAGCACCATTGCGCTTGCAAAACAAAATCTGGAAAAGGTAAAGAAGCTAGAGATGAAAGATAACGTGGTAGTAATTTTCTTTGTTTATCTAGCCTTGATATCTTATGCGCTTGTCGTGTTTGCAAATGAATGTCGTTCGTGCATTTTAGTAGAACTTAAGGTTGTTAGCAGATGTGTTGCCAAGCTTTTGAAAGCTTGTTTTACAAATGAAAAGGAAACTTTTGGTAAATATTTTACTGATTGCTGCTGCTTGCATGATAAAAATGAGTGTAAAAGATTTGAGTAGTGATATTAAATTACAAATAAAAGTACGTTTAAACTCAATTTTACAATATATAACTAGTTGCAAAGGAAAAAGTTCGCCTGAAACAGGACCAGGTTTTGACGTATTTAGCCTTTTCCTGCATCCTAAAACTTACTTACTAAATAAGTACTAATTTAATTAATCATACAAAGCAAAATATGATATCATGCCTGTTACATGTTTTAATCTAAATGCTTGTTGATATCATGAAAAAGTTGAAAGTAGCTCTGTTCCGTATCAAACGTAAGTTTATAGCATCAGTCAAGGTTATCAGTGCAGTCAATGACACGAAGCAAAATAACAAGTAAGATTATTTTTAGACTGTTGTGGAAGTGGTATAGAAAATCTGTGCAAGTCAACGTATACGACTTATACCAACGTATAATATCTCAGCAAAAGCAGCACACCAAAAAAATGTTCGACCAAACGTAAATTTAACGAAAAGTGGAAGAAGTACAAGTTTTGTTGAAGAAAAACCACGTATTATACAATTGCACATATCCATGTATGTTTTAAAAAGTTGAATGACTAAATTGTTAATAAAGCACTGATAACCAAAGTTGTTATCCCTTGTTGAGACTTTCAACAAAACACAAACTCGTTATATGCATCTTCCATAATTACTTGTAAGAATTTTTGTATGATGCAAGATTCAATAAAGTTACAAACAAAACGTTTTTCTCTCATCTCATCATCTCATCTCATGTCATCTCTCATTCACACTTGCTAACACAAAACGTTTTTGTGCCATGCCGTGGAATCGTGATAATCTGCTTTGCTCTTGCAGAGAACTGTCATAGATCCTTGATGATGACCAATTATAAAATAAGCCACACCAAGCGAAGAATGAAAGTACGCTAGATATTTCAGCAGTGATTTAACCAAATTGGGACTTAGTCAGTTGCTAGCGCTGCTTAAAAAATAAGTATGAAATGATAGCTCATAAAGCATTTATGCACATTTTGTTATTTCCTAATAGTATATTTGTATTCGTGGCAATTTTTGTGTTAGAAAATCTGGAGTTTTATTTATAAAATGAAATTAAAATAACTGAGTGCAGTGCACACTATACATAAAACATAATCAAGTTAGCAAAATCTTTTGGAAAATCCTTAATGTTTATGCTGAATTGGATATGAGTTAGTAGCTAGATTAGATTACTCGATCTTTACTTTAGCCGATTCAAAAGTAACTAAAACTAACATTCAAACTAATACCACTAATTTGTCAGTTTCAGCAAAAACATCAGAAAATTTTATTTAAAAACACGAAGATTTTTTATAATTTAAAAACGTTTTTGAGAAACGGATTATACGAGCATATTTTATAAATAAAAAACCGTACCCGTGGTTCATTGATATCCAATAAGTCAATGTTTGTGGAAAACTGTTAAAAACATTTCTATTTTTGAAAACTTCAAAGACTTGCAACTTGTCACTTTTAGTTTTTTATTGGCCGAAATATAATTTAGCCGTAATGGTTTTGTGTACATGGGTGATTTTACATTGAGTCTGGTGACTCACTTATTCATCACAAACCATGTTAGTTTCATGACGCTACAGAGTTTTGACTAGTGGAGCAGACGAGTAAACAACTGCGACTGATGATACAAAGTTGTATTGCATAGCCTTTTTACTCTGATGAATTTAGATCACAATTCATGAAATGGGATGAGTTTTGTTTTGTCAATAGTTGCTGCAACGCTGAAAGTATTATTCAGTACGTAGCTGTTGTGCTGTAAAACGTTCTCTCTCAGACGTCAAATCAAGTAATATCACTGCTGTTCTTGTTCATTTGTTCATCGATAAGCTCATTATTTTCTGTCGCTGAATGCATATACATCGTTAATCTGCATTTTTTCATATTGCGGTGCAATGTTTTCACTCTATCAATATTTCATTGAATTCAAGAAATTGAATTCATCTAATGATTTTTTCAATTATAGCTCACCAGTGAAATAAATTCATTGGTGCCTTGGAGAGCGATTGGGCTCAAATCATAAATTTGTGGAGGAATTTTAAAATTATATGCGTTTGAATAAAAATAGATTGTCAACACTCGTAGATTATCAGCAAGAATGGATTTGGATTTTGAATTCAATTGGTAAAGTGCTTCAGGTTTCACTGCAGAGAAAAAATCGTATTACCAATAAAATCTATTAAAACATATTGTTTTTTACAGAAACGCACGCATGGTTAACTAATTTAAATAATTTGGTTTGCATGCTTAGCAGGTTTTCAAAACATTGCGTTTTATATGCACAAGAATTACATTCAATCATATAAATTTTAATAATACGTTTTAACTGATGTTTTAGCGGTAACTACCTATTCTTGAACTTTGCATGTAAAAATTATCTTGTGAACTTACACGTGTAATGGCCCGACACTACGTACTCAACAAACTTTACAAACCTTTGCCTTGCGTAAAGCAAAACCTGATGCGTGAAATGAGAATCTAACTTTGCTGTGTTTGCAGCAGAGCAACAAGTTCAAGGCCACTCCGACAAATTTGTCACTTGCACTTGCTTTTATCATCATCCTTAACGAGGAATGTGCTTCGTGTACCAGTATCTATTTTTGTCTCCTCTTTCACTTATGTGTAACCCGAGTGTTGCTGTTGGTCACGAACGCTCCAACGCAGAGCAAATAAAACTTTCATAAAATCTGGTTTGAGATAAAGCAACGGGACACGGAGAAGCCAAAAACGTTTTGCGTTATATAACCATACATATAAGGATGAAGGAAAGACATTATATTTTTTACTCCTTTGTGGATATTGAGTGGTATAAGACTATTGTTGCTTGCTGGTCTCGTATTTTCATTCGGCAAGGTCTCTTTGGCTTGAAAAGCAATGTGTTTTTCCTATGCAATGGGAATTGCCGTAAAAGCAGTTAATTTTGGGATTACTGTATATCCTGGTGTTCTGCATTTTCATCAGTGTCATTCATCGCAGCATACGGAGCACTGAATGGTACAAACAAATGGTTTTATCAAAAATAAATCTCTGTAATCCAGTTATCATAATATGTAAAATTTTGATTTGTTTACACAAGCTTGTTCACGAGTTTCTTAATTTTTTCGTTGTGACTAGTTATTCAGCTGTTTTGACAATATCTTTGGCAACATTTCTCTGATTTTGGCTTGACGATTACATTTTCTGCCTACTGAATTTCCGATCATTCGTAAACGCCGAAACAACGGCTAATCCTACTCAGCCGTAAAATTGTTATTTCCTATTGAATGCAAGATATTTGGCAGTAGAGACATGTATAATGTAAATTATTCCAACGAAATCAGGCATATTTAAAACATATATCTGGCTTCTATTTCTGTTTTTTCATGCATTGCAGCCCAAATTAAAAGTCTTGAATTTGACTGGAAGCCTAATGTTTAGCAAAGTATAGTTATTAAACAGCTATGTATTTAACAATATTTTGCTGAACGATCATGCCGTTCCAAAGCAGCGGTTCCAGTACATTTGAGAAATAATTACATACAAGCATGGTGTTTTGACTTTCCTCATGATGTGGTGACATCTGTTTAAGAATTTTATCGAGGAGATTTTAGAACAGGAGTTTGCATAATATCTGATTTCACTGGCATGCAAGAATCCAAAATGCTAGTAGGATTGAGCAGAATATCAGTAATAAATTTCCGATTCGACTGGTAGTGCGGAGAGTGCGAAGTGAACTAAATCATACAAAATGTTTTATTCCCTACTACATTTCAGTTTTGCTCTGAAAAAGCTGAAGCGGAGTTATTCCACTGCACGCCAGTTCTGATATGGACAAATACGATAAACTTGCATAATATAATTTACTACTTTGAAAGAAAACGTTTAACTTGTTTAGCAGAACTGTTGCAGTAAAAAGACAAAAACGCAAATAATAAGTGTAAAACAGTTTAAATAAAAAATAACAAGCTGGTAAAGAACAAGATACAATATTGGTGACAATTGGCCAGCGTTTTGTATTTTTTTTTTGTTTTTGTTTGTTTAATACGCAACATCTCTCGTATATTTTTTACAAGACAAATCGATTTGCTAAAAAAGTCAAGGTTGAAACTACAAACTTTAATTCCAAGATAAATAATGACAACCAGATGGCTAGACAGGTTTCACCGTGGGAAAACAGAAATGTTGTCAGGTATTCTTGCCTGAAACTTCAAACCAAAACAAGGTAGTAATGCTTGTGAACCAATTGTGGTGCTTTTAAAAATACCAATTATCAACTTCATTCTCAATACCTAATTATCCATATTTTCGTTATTATTGTTAATCAAAAAAGTTTTAGTATAATGTTTATAATATTATAATAATCTCATTTTCACATAAAAACTAAATCAGGTACATTATTATTGTGTTTTTGATTCATGAGAAAAAGGGTATACATGGTCCCACATATTTGCGCAAATCTTAATTTGTTTGTTCTGATAATAGGTGTTACCTGATAAAACTAGCTTACAGATAATTGATAATCACAATGATCTTTCACAGACTGGAACCAACTTATCAAGGTACTTGAATGATTAATCAAAGTCTTCTGTAAAATGATATACTTAGTAATATTATCATAATATAATATATTCCCGTCTATCGTTTTTAGCAGCGAGCATCTTTTAATGGTTGACCATGGATTTTTATTGTTGAATCAAAGTTGTTTATGTTATGTTTGCGCTTCCAATTTTGCATTAAAAATTAAACCCGGTAAATTTTCAGTGTGCTTTAAATTCATGAGAATATATTTATTTATATTCTCACATATTTTTGCAAATCTTAATTTGTTTGTTCTAATAATATTTGTAACCTGATAAAGCTACTATCCACTGGATACTATCCAGATGATAAACACAAACACCATGCACTTACTGGAACCAACGTATAAAAGTTATAACCCCACTCATGACGTAAAGCCTTCCAAGCCAAGCGCACCTACTTCAACATCCCATCTTCCATGTGGCCTATGCATGCACTTTGTGGAAAAGGAATGAGAGCTGAAAAATCTCAGCTCTCCTACATAAAACAAACGACACACCTTCACAACTTGTGAATGCAAGTGCAGGGGCTTTTTCAGTCTTCCCCTGCACTGCAATATTTCGGCTAACAATTATAAATTATAAATAAAATTCTAACTACTTTTTCGTTAACGATAGTGTAGAAAATAAATATTCCAAATTTACTATAACAAATTCCTCCAAAGCGTTATTATTTCTGCATCCTAATTAAGAACACAACGGGGGAATTAAAAGCAAATTACTTCACCCGTTACAAAGTACTTGAATAAATAGTAAAAATCTATTGTGAAACTAGTAAGCTTGCTTAGGAATAATATCAATAGAAAAGATGAATAAACAAAATTGTTATATTCATTCGCGATTCCTGTATTGGTCTGGTTGTGTACAAGAAAGCCGTTTGGGGGTTGCTACCATTGTTGTAATTAATGTTGGTTTAATGTGAAAACATATACCTGACGTTTACAATATAATGCCTAAATGAGCTAAATTTACTTGTTTGTTTCTCACGATAGTTTTTTATTTGCATTCACGTATTTACTCATCAAGGCCAGCAGAATATTTTGTTAGCAATATTTCATCCGACTTAAGAATAAAAAGCACAAACTATTTCATGAGTTTGATCCGGACGTCTGTTCGTCGACATGTCTCTAAAGAATTGAAACAATAGCCCATTTATAACCCATGAAGACATCATAATACAGTTTACGACAAAAAACCTAAAACAATGCATTTTATTGCATAACTACAATCCTGTTTATACACTACTGCTGCCCAATTTATTACATATGAACAGAAATGCTCCTTAGGTAAATCGTTTGTAGCTACTCATTTTCTTTTGAAAATACACAGATAAGCAAAAATATATTGAATACGGAAATAATTGCGGTATTCAAATTCGCAAAATAGTATCCTATTTTTACTAAGTGATATATATTTTGCAAAAGAACTTCCTAGTTTAAACTCAAACAGGTTGTTCCCACGTTAGCGGAACTAATTATCTAGTTTGTTGTGATTTGTAAACTTGTGTACACAGGCAATGTCGACTTATGTGGCAGTATAAATTCCAGGAGGTATAAATTGAACCACAATTGCGATTGGTCATCATTAAAAGGTGATAGGTTTGCAAATTGCAGAAATTCGAACTGTGGAGTGTTTATTTTAAACTTTGCAAATTTCTAAGGGTTTAAATAGTGTAATACTTAAATTTTCCATAATCATCACAAAATGTTTGTCTAATAGTGTAATATTAAATTTAAGCAACTACACATTACTTAATACTTAATTGTATTGAAAAATTCCTAATAATAACACAAAATCAGTTGGCAACCTATATGTTGAAAACGCGGAACCGTAAGTGTATCTGAATAAGATATTGGCTTCGGTGAAACGGTATGTAACAATAACTTGAAAACTTTTTTGCTCAACTTTTACAAGGCGAATCAAATTTGTTGTCGTATTACTAAACGTACAAAATGGAATTGCAACCTGTGTTACTAAGTTTCGTGTTGTGTTTATCTGTTAGCTGGATTCAGGCCGAAGAATGTAAGAAAACTACTTTGTTACTCTACTCATTCACACATTAAATTAGTATAAAAATTTGTAATTACTTAAATTAATACAAGTAACAAAACGAATTTAGTCTATAAAAGTAAAACGTTTTGCTGAAACGTTTTATCAGTCAACTGCTTTATATGCGGAGGACTTGAATGCCTAGAAGTAAAGGAAAAAACAAGATTTGAGATAGGAGATCTTCGCACAAGAACTCCACGAGAGAAGAATTCACGACATGCCAGCAAAAAAGAAATACCCGTGTGTGGGGTAATATACCAGATCAGATCCCAAGGCGAATATCATCACGGCGGAAAACTTGGTGAACCAGTTAACACGCTTCATGAGATGAGTGCCGGATGGACCTTTACTAACGTGTCTTCAGACGGGTATACATGTACCTTTTCGCCCATTGAGGAGAGAGCCATAGATGAAGAAGATGCACAGCTTGAGTGGTGCTTTTGCGACAAACCTCTTTGCAATGCGGTGCTTCCGGATTGCTCTGTTCGACAAGCTAACCAGGCAAAATGTCCAGGTATTGATTGCAATACATTATTAAATTATAACAGGTTTTCATTACATTTTGCTAATAATTGTTAGACGCACAACAAGTAAAAATCAAAACTCATCCAAACAAGATTATTGGAGGTGAGGTTGCCAAGCCAGGGGAACTTGGGTATCAAATTTCCATTCGTCGCAAGGGCAATCATACATGCAGTGGCGCTTTGGTAAAAGTTGAGGGGAAACAAGCAATTCTTACTGTTGCCCACTGTGTTTTATCGGGAAACGCATCTGATTATTCTGTTATTGCTGGAATTACTAACAAAACTGAAAACAGTTTACACAAGCAGACTCGACAAGTTAGCAAAATCACCGTGCACCAAAACTACAGCGATTTCACTTTTGCCAACGATATTGCAGTCCTTTTAGTTGAGCCAGAGTTTGAATTGAACGACAATGTTTGGCCAATTCCGCTTCCGCATTTTCCTCGACGAAAAATGAGATGTCCTCATAGTAATTGTCCAAAGATAGATACGTATGGCCTTGGTCAGTATGGCCAATTTTTTGTAACAGGATGGGGGAATAACGAAACCCTTCAAATGGCTAAGATAGGCGCATATGATCTTTTGAGTTGTAAGGACAAATACAAACAGGAAACTATCGAGCCTAATACATTTTGTGCAGTACAGTACAACGGAGGTCGTAACGTCACATGTCAAGGAGAATCTGGCAGTCCAATTCGCCATGCTGAGGGTGGATTTCTGGCTGGTCTGGTCTCCTGGAGTTATGTAAGCATGTAATTTTCCGACATTCACACTTATTAATGGTGTAAATTAACTCGAAAGTGTTATGTGCAGAACTGTGGTTACCATCGCTATCCAAGTGTCAACACCGAAATATTTTACTTTGAAGACTGGATCAAGTCTGCTCTTTCTGGGGATAAACAGGCATAACAAAAAGTGAATGCATGCAGTTTTATGTTGTTTTTTGTACGTGTTACTAAAATTTTAACAAAATGAATTTCAAACTTTTTACTTTATTCACTATATTGATATCATTGCATGGAAATGAACTTCGATCAACCTGATAATAGTAAAAAAACCTACAAATTTCTATATCGGTTGTGTTTAATTTTTTTTACATAAAAAAAACATTTTTGCTAAGTTTCTTTCTTATCAAAGAGTAGTACATCCTTGGAAATAGATAAGAAAATACTTTAATCCTATTTGAAAAATTAGAACAAAACTTGCTGATTTTTTACCATAATAAATTTGCTTAGCAAAATATTCTAAATGTATTCTAGAACGACAACTCAGGCCAAGTTGTAAAATTCTGAATTAAATATGTTCATAAAAATCGGTATAATTCAAACCTTGTACATTTTGCTATACATTTTCTGTCAAATTAGTAAAGTCACTCTACTAACTCCAATGAATCAAACTATTTTATCAATTTAACATGATGTCATTCAACTTAAGCAATTGGGCTTGACGGAGGCAGTTTATAGACTATAAATTCGAATTTTTTTGAAAAGTGTTATATTTGGGTTAAGTCTTCGAAGAATTTGTATTCTGCAAACAGAAAGAGTTGTCATTTTAATCTGTGAGTAAACAAATCAATGGCAAAACAACAAATTTTCATGTTTGCAGTTTACGACTAATTCCCAAGTCTTGAAACTTCCATTGAAATCTGTTCCAATATCTGTCGACTTTCCTCTAACAATCGTAAGATTTTTTGTGTCCGATAGGCCCTCATTTGACTTTGGCTGGACAACTCCTCTCTCATCCAACATGTTATCTGCGCAGTAGCATCCTCCATGTGGAGCCGACCAGTCATTTCCAAAATGGAAAAGGCACCGTCCATATCCTCCCATTTACACAAATTGACCAACACATTCTTCAAAAACTCTAACAGAAGTAACAACTCGAATTTTTTTGCCGCCTCACATAGCTCCACAACCACCTCAGTCCTCCTCCAGTCGGCATGAAGGGTGCCAGTCTCAAGGTATTGAATCAACACCTCCGCGGTTTTGGGGGAAAGTTTGCTCAGCTCCACAACGTCCGTTCCCTCCCCGTTTTCCAAACCGCGTATCAAAGCTGGACACCGTGCTAAAATGAGTCGTCGTGAAACACAGAACTTTTTCCCATCTTTCGACACAATTTTGACTGTTGGGGGTTGGTTTAAACTCGAGATGCCTTCTGTGTCCTCATGGAACTTGGCAACAGCTCGGGGGAGAAACTCATCGAGTTTCTGGGTTAATTTCATCTCTTCTTTGGCGTCACGCTCTTCCGTGGTCATTGGAGGCACAGTAGTAGCAGCTGTAGACATTTCCTATAAAAAATCACGGTTTAAAAAAATCAGTTTTAGAAACATATTGCAAACACAAACTAACAATCTAAAGTAGAATCTATCTGTCTGAAACTTGAACTACTTTAATTTTTAACTAAAATTGATCTTTACTAAAAATATCCTGAGATTTCATATACAAACATTTTCAAGCATGTTTGAAACTTAACAATAAGTTATAAATCAACTTTCTGACCGACTACTAAACCACTTACCGGAATTTCTTGGTCAGAACAACTGTTATACAGTCCAGACAGATTAGGAATTCGGAAACTTTTTAAATAAATAATAAATTTTATGAATCTGCTATTATTCCAATTTCAAGTGGGCGCGGCATCAAAACTGCACAAAATTCACGAAAACTCAAATCAGCAGGTTGGCTTTAGTAAACATGCTCGGGTAGATTGATTTGGAATTGGGAACAGTTTCTCTATAGTGCATTTCTGTAGAGCAGTAAGCAATACTGGCACACCTGCTTGGAGTTCTTCTGTATATTGGGTGGTACCCGGCTATTAGCTCCCGAACCAGCTAGCTCCCGGTGGTCAATTAGCTCCCCGACCCACTTGCTCCCAGACACATTAGCTCTCCGTGCCATTTGCTCCCAGGTAAGTTTGCTCCCATAACCTCTAGCTCCCGGACCACTTGGCTCCCATGCCAACTTGCTCCCTGTTCCATTTGCTCCCAAACTATTTGCCCCCATAGGACTTTAGCTCCCAGGCAAATTTGCTCCCAACAATTTACTAAACAGGGCAAAGTCCTTGGGATACAATTTACAATTTAAAACGTAAGCAATTCTGAACAAACAGACAGACATACTACATCCTAATAAGCTCCTCTGCAAAGTGGCGAGATAATAATTCTACTAAGAACTCCAATTTAATGTGCATAGGAAATTAACATACTACTTGATGGAAAGCCTGTATTTAGTAATGAGATTGATGGCGATTGCGAAATTATTAATGAAAATAGTAAATCATGAGTTACCCAAAAATTCACGAAATTTGTAAAGAAGTAGCTGCCTTCTTAATGTTTTCAAGATTTCATATATTTAGCTTGAATGTCTTTTTCTACGTTTGTGAATGTATATCCAGATTGCTATGTAGGTTAATACTACAATTCATTAAAAGATTTCAAACCAACAAAACTAAAAAATTAAACTTATTCGTAAATATAATCACAGAAAACATGATGATTGATTGCTATGTACGTAACTTTCATTACCTACTTCATTATTTCAATAAAATATTAAAAGATAGACATAAATCGAGGAAATAGGTAAAAATTAAATAATCAGTTTTAAAATACAAAAATACACAAGCCAAGTCAACGTAAAAACACCCAGATTGGAGATTTGATTGATGATTGATCGGTAGAAAAGAGTAGATCAATCTAATTCATTTGATTTAAAAGAGGAAATTATTTCCTACATTGCTTATTGCTCCACAGATAAACTTGAATACTATAAGAAAATTATTTTGCAATAGAAGATCTCAAATTAACCAATGATAATATAATATGCTAGGCTGGTCAAAATTTATGAGAAGCCTTAACTAACTTCATGAAACGTAAGGTTAACGGTTTTATGATCTTAGAATTGTTTACGTTTTAAATTGTAAATTGTATCCCAAAGACTTTGCCCTGTTTAGTAATTTGTTGGGAGCAAACCAGCCTGGGAGCTAAAGTCCTATGGGGGCAAATAGTTTGGGAGCAAATGGAACAGGGAGCAAGTGGGCATGGGTGCCAAGTGGTCCGGGAGCTAGTGGTTATGGGAGCAAACTTACCTAGGAGTAAATGGCACTGGGAGCTAATGTGTCTGGGAGCAAGTGGGTCGGGGAGCTAATTGACCACCGGGAGCTAGCTGGTTCGGGAGCTAATAGCCTAGACCCATATTGGGTACTCACTTTATTTCAAGTATGTCCGACTTATATGTTTTGCGAGACAAATTACGTTATCCTTTAGTAATGCTTTACATGCTATTTGAGTAGAGTAACAAAAAAAGTGCTTAAAAGACCGAAGTGATATTTGCTGCATTTGAGAGGGAAGGGAGTTTAAAGTAAGGAATTGATAATGTCTGCGTGTATATAATACTCAAGTCTCAAGTTGGTTCTGACAATGCACGTCTCAATCACTGTCATTATATTTCAGCAAAGTATAATGAGAACCGTGAATACGTTACTGTCTCTAATATTGGATTGCACAAATGTGTGATAGTTGCAAAATTTGATATAACAGTACATACTCAGAGCAGAATCAAAGCTGCTTACAAAAACTTGTAAGACCAGCATTTTGGCTGTTTGTATTCATAACGTGATATCTGATCATGCAACATGTACGCTTTCCATATATTACTTATTTAGCTTGTCTGATAAACGATAATAAACTTGGGTACAATATTCGCTATATCAAACACTGCTACTATTTGTTTTGTATGAATAAAGTTTTGTGTTTCTTCTGTAAAATGCAACCATTATGCTACATTGGCTATCATTCTTGTGAGATCAAATTTCAATTCTTGGCTCTATGAAATAGTAAACCTTTTAAGTTACATACCACCTCTCAAATATGAAGATGTTTTGTGCATTACACATGTATACCTTACTCCTAAAATATACATTTACTAAGCATTATAACTATATCAACGATTGTGACATTCATAAACGACCTACACAATTGTTTTATGGTGTTTCCTAATGCCTAAAGATATGGCATAAACAATCCGATAACCAGCAAGGTAAGGCCAACACAGCGCTGTGCCGTCAGCACATATTAAAGCGATGAAAAACAGGAATGCTTAAACAGTAAACGATTTTTCTTACGGCGTGTTTTACGTGCCTCGTTATTCCATATATAATTGTACTTTGTACATGTAATATTTGTAAAGCAGTTTTAAATATATGTTTCACTTCATTGCTATGGTATCACGACAACTGCCGGTACGACAATTGCCGGTAGACAATTGCCGGTTAGCGACAATTGCCGGTACGACAATTGCCGGTAGACAATTGCCGGTACGACAATTGCCGGTAGACAATTGCCGGTACGACAATTGCCGGTAGACAATTGCCGGTTAGCGACAATTGCCGGTACGACAATTGCCGGTTAGCGACAATTGCCGGTACGACAATTGCCGGTGCGACAACTGCCGGTAAATTACACGTAAATTGGTAATGCTAAAGCCTTTCCCCATACTAAAGCCCTATGCTAAAGCCTTTCCCCATACTAAATTCCAATGCTAAAGCCCTGTCCCATACTAAAGCCCTATGCTAAAGCCCTGTCTCATACTAAATTCCAATGCTAAAGCCCTGTCCTATGCTAAAGCCCTGTCCTATGCGAAAGCCCTGTCATATGCTAAAGCCCTGTCCCATACTAAAGCCCTATGCTAAAGCCCCGTCCCATGTTAAATTCCAATGCTAAAGCCCAGTCCCATACTAAAGCCCTATGCTAAAGCCTTTTCTATACTAAAGCCCTATGCTAAAGCCCTGTCCAATACTAAAGCCCTATGCTAAAGCCTCTTCCCATACTAAATCCCTATGCTAAAGCCCTGTCTCATACTAAAGCCCTATGCTAAAGCCTTGTCCCATACTAAAGCCCTATGCTAAAGCCCACTTCCATGTTAAATTCCAATGCTAAAGCCCTGTCCCATACTAAAGCCCTATGCTAAAGCCCCGTTCCATGTTAAATTCCAATGCTAAAGCCCAGTCCCATACTAAAGCCCTATGCTAAAGCCTTTCCCATACTAAAGCCCTATGCTCAAACCTAATTCCGTGTTAATCTCCTATGCTAAAGCCTAATTCCGTGTAAATCTCCTATGTTAAAGACTAATTCCGTGTTAATCTCTTATGCAAACTCTGTTTTCCTGAGTGTGGTGTCGTTCAATTTTCCTGGTCCAATGCGTTTAGGTATACAAAAGTATTTTGTCGACGTAAAATTACCGTATTTTTTCGATTTATAAGGCCGTAAATACTCCAGTAGAGGCCGGTTACCATAATCTTGAACCACTGATTTAAGTCGAGCAGAAGAGTCACGATAAGGTTGACGCGGCAACGGAGTTGGCTGTCCAGATATATACTGCTCTAGTCGAATTTCGTTAAGAGACTCCTCTGACTGAAGTGCTTCTATTAACCGCCAGACTGTTGGATGATCCCCAGAAACCAGCGAGTGAAATCCTCTATGCCAACCTTCTACGCTATTATTTGTTTTAGATAAGTCGTCTAAAACACGTTGGTAGCAATTCCAGCGCTCGATTGGAAACAACGGTGGTTTTCGTGTGCGCCGACGCTGTGCCCTTCCGACCCAGGTGTCCTCAAAATAGTTAACAACTGCCGTTATGCTTGGAGTTGAAGAATAAAACGGTTCATCTGTTAACGTTTCAAACGCATCCGCAACGTGCGCAGGGGGAACAAATGCTAACGCTGACAGCATCCTAATGCTAAGAGCAAATTCGGCGTCCTCCTTGTAAGACGTTACTAAATCATGATATTTCTGCACCTTTCTCCACAGGCATTGACCAAAATGAAAGAAGCAGCCGGATAATATTATGTTTGGAAACACTTTTTTGAAAGCATTCATGGCGGCCTGTTCAAAATCGGTCATCACTGAGGTAGGATTAGCAGTTGGACATAATCCCTTTACAACTTGAAGCATGGTGGTATACGCATTCTCCGATTTTTGAGTCAGTAAAACATACAGGGTTGGAATCACGCTGCTGTACTTAACGCCATGAATGGTATAAATCTAAATTAGAAACATAATGTGTGGCTATTATTTAAACAATTTTGAAAGAAGTCATTCGAAACATTCTTATAAAGCATTAGCTACCTGAGCAAACAACTGAGGAGCCACTTTAAAGGTGCCATCAGGAAACCAATGGTTACACGTACTCATGAAATCCAAGTTTTTCTGTGTCCCAAAAATAAGCATTCGGTCTGGACAGGGTCCACTATCATGTAGCAAAAAGTTTTCCTTTCTTGTTGTAATTTTGTACTTTTGAGGAATATTTAACTCCAATAAAGACGTCGGTAGCGGATGTGGGTAATTTACAGTATGCCTTTGTCGTTGCACCAGACGTTTGATCGAAGAGATTCTAGGCAGCTTTGCAGCAGTTGCATTACACAATTCTTGAGTTTCTTGTGCAATTAACGTCTGAGGACAATCGGTGGAGGATACGGAAGTTAGCTTGATTTTGGAAATAACCTTCTTTGCTTCAATGATTTCCGGCGTCGGAGTGTGGTTATGATTCGCATTGTATTTCACAACTTGATCCCCAACTGTGTGAACTCTTGCTTTACACTTTCCCCAACGACGCTCCGAACACTCCCACAACCTTTTCTCGTTAAGATCTTTATCCAAAATGTACCGGAATCCATCGTAAATTAAGTTAGATGTTCCCCTCTCGCTCAAAACAAATTGTAACGCCATAACGTTGGTTATTAACTTTAGGTTACTTCCAAGCACAATAATTAAACCGCAGACAGTCACAATAATTAAATCGCAGACAGTCACAATAATTTACTATCGACACAGATGAAGATAATAGATTTTCCTGCTTTTAGACAAAGGCTTTAGCATGGGCACTAGTATGGGAAAGGCTTTAGAATGGGATAGGGCTTTAGAATGGGATAGGGCTTTAGAATGGGATAGGGCTTTAGAATGGGATGGGGCTTTAGCATTGGAATTTTGGAATTTAACATGTGGAGGGGCTTTAGCATAGGGCTTTAGTATGAGACAGGGCTTTAGCATAGGGCTTTAGTATGAGACAGGGCTTTAGCATAGGGCTTTAGTATGAGACAGGGCTTTAGCATTGGAATTTAACATGGAACTGGGCTTTAGCATAGGGCTTTAGTATGGGACTGGGCTTTAGCATTGGAATTTAACATGGGACGGGGCTTAAGCATAGGGCTTTAGTATGGGACAGGGCTTTAGCATAGGGCTTTAGTATGGGACTGGGCTTTAGTATGGGACAGGGCTTTAGTATGGGACAGGGCTTTAGTATGGGACAGGACTTTAGCATTGGAATTTAACATGGAAGTGGGCTTTAGCTTAGGGCTTTAATATGGGACAGGGCTTTAGCATAGGGCTTTAGTTTGAGACAGGGCTTTAGCATTGGAATTTAACATGGGACGGGGCTTTAGCATAGGGCTTTAGTATGGGACAGGGCTTTAGCATAGGGCTTTAGTATGGGGAAAGGCTTTAGCATAGGGCTTTAGTATGGGGAAAAGCTTTAGCATGGGGCTTTAGTATGGGAAAAGGCTTTAGCATAGGGCTTTAGTATGGGAAAGGCTTTAGCATGGGGCTTTAGTATGGGAAGAGGCTTTAATATGGGAAGAGGCTTTAGTATGGGAAGAGGCTTTAGTATGGGAAGAGGCTTTAGTATGGGAAGAGGCTTTAGTATGGGAAGAGGCTTTAGTATGGGAAGAGGCTTTAGTATGGGAAGAGGCTTTAGTATGGGGAAAGGCTTTAGCATTACCAATTTACGTGTAATTTACCGGCAGTTGTCGCACCGGCAATTGTCGTACCGGCAATTGTCGCTTACCGGCAATTGTCTACCGGCAATTGTCGTACCGGCAGTTGTCCTGCCGGCAATCTTCGTGTAACCCATTGCTATACTTTTGTGCCATGCTCGCCTAGTCTCAAGTAAATATCTCAAAATGTGAATTAAATATTCATGCATGCAAACTTACAACTGTCAGTGCACGGTTAAACCTAATTAATTCAGTTTTGTTAAAAATTAGGTATATTATAATTGTTGCTGATATTAGGTGCCCTAATAGGCTTATGTAACATAAAAAAAATAATAGACACAAACGCAGTAGAGTATAGAGCTTTGAGAGGCCACAGACCAACAAAATTTCATTACATTTATCCTGAAACTGTCTGCATAACCCGCATAAACATATTTAACTTCACATAGATTTATCAAGGCCCAGTGACAAAGCCCTTTCGATGTGAAATTTGTACTCGTCTCTCTAAGTTTCTCTAACTTACTTCAGTAAGTTTGCAATTTGTGCATTTAATAAGAAAATTTTCTGTGATTTTCATCTTTTAAAACTTCATTCCAACTTCGGTAAAAATTTTAACCGTTTCATTTAGTGACTTGGACATCATCAATAAATAGTTCTTTCATATAGTTGCTTTATTACAGAAGGAATCTCCAACACATTATCAGTAATATGCAGATTTTACATTATATGTAAGTATCTTGGTGTATCAGAAAGTGTTGTTGACCGTTTCTTGCATTGTACAAAAAATTGAAACTGCAAACAAGTTTAACAGAAACAAACAGTGTCTAATTGAGTGGGATTTGCTTGTAGTGCGGTGATCTCTTGTGCACGTAGTGCTTACGAAGAATATAGAAAAATGGGACGCTTTATACTTTATTCATGGGTTACTTACAGAAAACGAATAATACAGAGTAATACATTCTGGTAAACCCATTGCCTTCTGCGCAGTTTCATTTTAGTGTTGTGTAAGTGTGGAACCTCTTCACTTCTGCACATTCTTCAAGAGCCTGTCAAAATATTCTTCACCATTCCCAATACTCATCAAACCTTAATGGCTTATCTGTCTCTATAAAAAGCTAGTAAATTTAAAATTATTAGCATAAAGGGTGTGTATTAAATCGGAGCACAAAATACAATCGAGGTTTTTTGAATGTTTATGTTGCGTGTATACCAAAGTAATACATCCATTTAAAGCTCAAAATCAGCAGATTAGAATACAGTTGTAGCTGCACCAAAATCTATATTGTGTAAGGGTTTTTATACTAAGAAATAATTGTTTGAAATTTTTATTTTTTCCAAGAGTGTAAAAACTGTTATCCAGATTGACTTTATTTTATGGTCACGTGTACAAAAAGCAAACAAAGTTCGATCTTTTGTTTTTAATATATTGACCATATAGTTCTTTGCTGAATAGTACATCCGCTTTAATCTAAGATACCCTGTAACTGGTGTTGTAGGGAGTCAAACATGCAACGGATAAGGAAACAAAAGCTTATCTTGATTTGCATTTTGAGAACACACATAGGCAGAACTCAGACCAGTTATTAGTGAATTTGTATTCAGCAATGTTTTTTCTACTTAATGCACTAAAGATCATTTCATACTTAAAAGCAAAAAGAAAGTTATGCAACGGTATTGCAAGAGCACATATTTTCATGTTCGAAAAAAATATGCAAAACAAACGCACTGTCCTAACTTTCCAAAGAAACCAGCAATGGAGACGGTTAGATATATAAATGAATTTGCATTTTGTGGAGATCAAAACCCTAGGTAGTCTTTGATTATACTGTAATTCTTTAAAGAAATAAATTTGAAAATACAAGTTAACTTGTTCGAAACCCGGGAAAAATCATATTTTGGGTCCCGAAGTAAATGCAGCAATAGGATCCTTACACTACCAGGTTTTGACCACAAGTAATACTGATATTAAAGCCCTTAAGGCGCTTGTAGAGTTTATGCTTGTGCATGTGCTTTATGCTTGTGCTTTATGCATTTGCATTTATAGTTATAACTTATGAATGTGCCTGTGTGAATCTCGTGTGAATGTGCTTTATGAATGTGCATGTGGAGTTTATAGTTCCAAATGGAATGTGCCTCTACTTATGCATGAGCTTATGCTTTTGAATTTAGCATTTATAGTTAGGGATTGTGCATGTGATTATGCCGCGATTTATGAATGTGCCTGTGTGAATCATGAAGTTGAGATCAGCTGAACTTTTTCCAAAGGCACATTCACAAGCAAAAGCACATTCTAGTGTCCTAATTCTGGAAGTATAAATACTTATGAATTACTTTATGCTTTTTCTGAAAATCTAAAGCACATTCAAATGCGCATTCACAAAAGTGTTTATAGTTAATGCTTTTGATTAGAATTAAATTCACAAGTACAGGCATAAAGCACATGCACAAGCATAGACTCTACAAACGCCTTTAAAATGTAGTATCGGAATATTATGAACTCAATTTGATAGGCTTGTACGGTTGACTTATGTAGCGTAACAAAATTTGTGCTCCGATTTAATACACACCCCTTAAGACTTAACTTTTTAAAAATAAAAAAATTGTATATGATCTCAGTGGAGCCGCCATAAACTTTTCGAGAAAAAGCAATAATCGATGAAACTTTGCGCATTTCAGCATATTGCACACATATCTTTAACTTTTCAGCCTCCAACAAAATTGTACTTTTCGAAAACTGAAAATTGGTCAACAACACATTAGCATGGATTTCTATGCACCAGAAAGTTTCTGGCAGAAACTGTTTGGAAACGTATTTAGTGGTATTCACAAAATCTTGATTTGAATCATCATTTTAGCCATTTTAATATTTCTTTAAAAACAAGATTATAAGTAATCTTCCTTTTAACTCACTTTTAAATGAACTGTCATTCCTATTTCGTATTACTTGTAGATATTCGCTCACACGCAACTCTGCCACTGCTTCTAGTACACTTGTAATTATTTGACAAAAATACTTCAGTTTATATTAAATTACGTGTACTTCAGCGTACATGATTTTATACGTGTGTAAACAAGATTCTGAGAATATTGTCAACATGTAAGTTTGTGGAAGTACAACAATTTACCTAAAATACAAAAACAATTGTTTAAGTGGATTCACGTGTACATGTAGTGTAGTGTACTTATACCTTTCGTGTTCCACTTGTACAAATTAATGCTGGACTATCATAGAAAATGAAGCATTTAAGTTGACACTCGCTCAATAACATGATAGATAAAATACCAACACCTGAATGTAATATTAATAAATTATACTCGATTTGTTTCCCAGGTCTTGTTTTCTTACTAAGGTAAAAAATGGTTTAGGTGTTTTTCATTAAGTAATAGATAAATACTTATATGAATACTTCAACAAATTGGAATTTCGTAGTATTACGCCCGACAGTTAATGACAGTATCGCAAATCTTGTAATGCTATTTAAGTTTAAGGTAAATATGAGCATAGCTAAGTGTAGTTGGAATAAGTTTAAATTAAAGTGGCAACACTTCAAGTTTGTGTTTCTATAACGTTTTATTATTTGAAGCTTTATGATTGCGCCTCATTTGTAAAACCTTCAGATCTCAGTCTTCAAATAAATGCCAAAGGTTTGTTGAATGAACCGCAATTAGTTGTAGTACATTTCTTACGTCAAAACAAAACCTACACTTTTAATAATTTTTGTCTATACCAAAAACTGTAACAAACCAGCAAAACACTATATTAACTGAAAAATATAAAATTTAGTAAAACATTACATTTTTTATAAAATTTTCAACGGCATTCCTTTCACTTTTTCTTGAATTCACTATCTTACTACAAAACATACCGTTAGCGCATTGTATTACTATTTCAAAGGTACCACTCCTTTTTGAAAAGTGTAACGTTCACTTTATTCAGCATTTGAAGTTTGAGCCAAACCCTGAGCTTTCACATGCTTTTCACTCAAATAACCAGGTCCAGTTAAGTTATATAAACTCCTCCTGTTACAAAGATTGCTTATATTTCCACCCAATGTATTTGAGCAGCTTTGCTGATCAGCGGTTTTTTGAGCAATGTTTGATTCATTTTGTTCTTTCATTTCATAAATACGATATATACGGTGAGTTGTTCTTGAAAAGTTACACTAGAATAGAATTTGTGTACAGACAAAATGACGGCAAGATTTGGCCACAAAGTTCTCCAGAATATATAGTTCTAAGGAACATACAAGTAAATTGCATCGAAAATTTTACAAACATTTTTTCAATTGTGGGACTTTACAGTAAAGCTTCTTTTGCTGGTACAGCATACAAACCCACTCAATAAAAGTCAAGTTGATGTAATGGTTCCTTGTGTCAGTTGCATGAAACCGGACTTTCTCGTAATAAATCTGTTTGACTACAATATTAACAGCTTGAATGAGCATTGGAAAAGAATCAATTACTATATAAAATACACTGAAGTATCGCCAATTTACAAAATCAAGAATGTTTGTGATGGTTTGTATTCAAACATTAATTGGGTAAATGCACAAAGCGTTCAAGATAAGTGCGTCAAGAGTTTAATATTTAAAAGTTTTAACTGTACAAGTACAAATTGTCTAAAATCTACTTCGCATAATATAATCTTTTACTGGATTCGCGAAATTTCAAATGAGTATATTGGATCTGTTGCTACATCTGTATTTGGCGTCCAATATGTTTTTGTGGTTCCACAGCATGAAATAAAAAAAACCTTTTGATATTAATTTTATGTTTCAAATCTTTACTTTCAAGGATTGGTGTATTGTAATTTATATTGCTTTTACAAGTGCAGAACTTCTTCGCTTAAGTGGAGACAAAATGTCTCGCTGGTGGGTTTTGGTATCTTGTATCGAACAGGATAGTGCTTCAAATAAGTGTATAAATAAGAAAATGGCACTAGTGGCCTCAGGCTGGTTAGTAGCTAGCTTTTGGCTTCGACAGTTGATTTCAACAACAATGTATGATAACCTGGTTGGTGAACTGGAAGTGCACGACTTGCCAAAATCAATGGAACAGCTCCAAAACAGTTCAATGCCAATTTTTAAGGATGTACTTGTGCAAAGTAGTGCCTGGTCTGAACCTACAGCTGTTGTGAGCAAGGATTCCCTATTATTTAATTCTCTAAAAATGGAAGTTTTTGAAATTAAACGCAGTGTCGTTTCAACTTTTGAAAATGTTATTCAAGCTGTAACAAACAATCAGCTGCCTCCGCGGTGTACTTTAACAAGTTATGCATGCAATTATATGAATAATTCAGAAATGTTAAACAGATTTGTGGTGATGGCCTTCAAATACGAATACAGTTTAGTATGATGTAGTTACAAAAGAACGGTTTAAATTTAATACACTGACATATTTACAACAAGCTGCATGTAGTATTAGTATACCTCTCGCTGACTGGACAGTTACTGAAATGAAATTTCATGTAATATATGCGACTCCGACTTCACTACAATTTCAAACTAAAGGTAAATTGTTTGTTTATGTTTTGAAGTTAAGAAGGTTTCAATCACCACTAGCGCACCGTTTTATTGAATGTTACAAAGACGAAAATAAAGTCTTATTAGCATTTTTTTGTTTCATAAAAAATTTTACAAACTTTTGTCGCATATTCTTTTGTTTAGATCTTCTGATTCGTTGTAAAGTTAATTCCACCTGTTGAAAAATATCCTTAATCAAAAAATAACAAAGTAAATGCTCAAGCTGATAAAGTGATCATGCGCTGAGCTTGTGGCATGATTCTGCACAGTTATATATCAGAAGGCTTTCTGTATCCGACATTTTCCCTTTCTCTGGATGAATTTTAACTCGGCGATCTGCTGTGCAAAATGCAATGCCATTTACTCTTTATACTCCACGATAAAAATCACAATCCTCTAACTATCCTTTTGCGAGAAATTTAAATTTCTTCTCGTGGACTCCATTAAAAATAATTTTTCGTCACCACCGACGCCACAGCTACTCTGGAGGGCTGAAAATTTGCACGGGCTATTTTCAGCTGTCTTACTAATATTATGTAGTAAAAGTTTTGAAATTTAAGAAAGTTCATTTTTTGGTGTCAACATCCGCTAATAGTTAGTTACACATTGTAAATTTTTTCTTCATTTTGCTACAGCGTTCATGGCCTTTCACAAATATCATGTTTTGCGAGCACAATGCTATACACTTGGAAAAAGTAAAATAGTCGATCTAGTCGATCATGAATATACAATAAACCCGTGTGCATACGTGTTGTATATTAATTGGGATATTAATCCCTCTTGTTAAAAAAATGAAACAAATATATTTAGTACAATAAAATGTACGTAAATAATAAGCAATTTTTATCGAGTTTTATATACGGAGGATAGCAAATTTAATTATGAAATGCGAATAAAATAACGCTTCGTTGCGTTGGGCAAATGCGTACTTTCGTGATATTTAGTACAACAATAAGTAAACAAATTTATTTATTTATGCTTATTTGAGGGTTTTTTTGTATATGTTTGATGTTTAACTATGCGTTAGGCTGGTTGAAAGAAATGAATATTTTATGTGTAATGTAAGTTCTATGTAAATACATAAATATAAGTAAGCCCTGGTAAATGTTGAAATAAGTAGCCGCATAATGTTTTTATTGACAAAGAAATAGTTGAGAATGATTAGCCTGCAGCAACTCTAATTGTAATAAATTACAATAAAAATATTTTGCGTATTTTTTAACACAATGCCAATACTATTCCTTAAGTTGCAAAGTAGGGCTAAGTAAGGGAATTGGAATTTAGGCTGTCCATCTATACTGTCCCATATAGCTGTTTCATTGTCTTTAGTATAGTTATGTTCGTTTAGGTTTTTTAATTTGACATAATATAATCGGCCATTTTTCACATGTTTGGTAGATGGGACAATATAGATAGACAGCTTAAATTCAGAATTCTAAGTTAATCACAAAATGGCATTAAGTTCTGATTCAGCAATTTATGAATATACTAGAAGCAGTGTGGACGTGTGCCCATTACCCACGGGTTGGGTTACCCAGTAAAACCCGGGTTTTTGGGTACCCAGCCCACCTTGTTTTGAGAGTGGGTATTGGGTAAAAGTGGAATTTTCAGATTACGTTTTTTGAAAAAATACTATTTTTGTAAATAATTGACCTTTTTGCTGCACATAATATCGAAATTTTTCAAAATATTCATAGTTTTTGCTCTCCCGAATCATTTATTGCCCGGTATTCCTGCTGAGCTACTTCCTTTTGGGCGCAAAATTCATGGCGGGTGCATGCATTGCATGGTATTGCAATATACAACTATACCCAAAAATACCCACGTTTACCCAAAAACTCAGATAAACCCGGGTGGGTTGGGTTTTTGTCAAAATCCCGCGGGTTTCGTCCACTCTGACTAGAAGTCTGTTCCACGTTTACTCGTCTTCGTCATGATCATTCACATATATATTATATAAATATAAATATATTCTCAAACAAATTCTGAGCGCTGTCATCATCAAATCGCGCTGTTCCGTAATACCAAGTTACAGGTCTCTGAGCTTTCAAAATTTTCCTCCATATCTTTAAACTGAAGCGTGACTGCCCAGTCATGATTTTCCAATACTTTACCATTTTTCTTGGCCACATGATTTGAAGCAGATGTTTGGTGTAAACATACGTTTTGCTTATACGTGGAACCGTTTGCATGGCTATTATGTATATAACAAATGTAAGTAGTGCCATAATGCCGTAAGTAGCAGTTGGCATGACCTCCCATCCTGATACCAGGACCCAAGTGCCCAAAACAGCTAGTACAAATCCAACTCCCATTAATACCGCAGCAAGTACTCGAATAGCATCAAGTCCAATCTGATTCAAGCACTGCAATTTAGCATATTCTTTCAAGCCAGTTAGATTTGGGGGCTTATTGGCAATGATTTTAAGACAATTGAATGTAACATTGAATATACATAAAGAAGGAAGAAGCAACACTGACAAGGATCGACCTGACTCAAAAGTAGCCCAATGAGCAAACAGTAATCGAAAAGAAATTTTAAGATACGTAAAGTGTTCGGTTGAAAACTGTTCATTAAAAATAATGTACACTGGATCAAGATTAAGGAAAATAGCCATTGGTGCTAGCCCAGTTCCAACAATGAAAAGCATTATAATCAAGCCATTCATCATAAAGCCTACGGCATCAACAGGTTTGTCTTTCCTAATAAACTTGTAGGCTTCTGCAATAAAATTAATCCCAAATTTCATTAAAGTTTCATGAATGAGTGTTAAATTTACCCGCATTTACCTGCTTTTAAAATTTCAAACGTCGATATGGAAAAACAGCTGCCTTTGCAGCTCCCATCATTTCTAATGTAACGATCCAGTATCGACATACGATTGCCATAACTTTCAAAAAGTTCTGTTCCTTGAATTTTCATTACAATGTTTAGACTTAAACATAAAATTATGCATAGAAGCACTTCAAAATTAAGAAGAAGGAGATAACTTGGTACTCCGTTGTATTTAAAGACACAACTCTTCACCAACACGTATACATTGGTGCAACCATACAACAAAATGATTAGGTTTGACATGTAAAACATTACAAGCTTCCGCAGATCTTGCTGAACTTTATACGTTTCTGTGCAAATATCCAGAGATATTACATGGCTGTACATTATCTTGGTGAACAACGTTTCTTGCAGCGCAAATGCTTTCCACATAAGACAGGTAGCCATTTTGAAATTCTAATATTGCTTCCAGAAAACAGGGTCAATAAGTGTTGATTTGGTTTTAAATTGTCACGTTGTGTTGCAAATAAACCTTAGTTTTTTTGTTAAATAAAGCTAGCTGAGAAGGGTCAGTGTCGTACATAGTTGCCTCGGTTTTCGCAAATATATATTTTATAATCGTCTGAAACAAAATAAAAGTTAACTTATGAACGGAGTATTGTTACTCGGTTATAATCCAAAGCTTAAAATGGTATGTTCCCGTTTGTGCTAAAACAGCTTCAGGCATTTTATTATTCGACAAAAACTTTTTTTAGCAGTTTAAGGTTAGGTTCTTATTGAAGCGTACTGCTTTTACCAAAGTCACATTGAAACTACTGCGTTTCAATTACACAGGTAAGCATTGATTTATTAGCTCCATGTGTATTGATTTATTCGATTTAAAAAAGCGTTGCCGACATGGAATTTAATATTTAAAAAACCTAATAGCAACTAATATTAACTCTAGTCTGGGCTACGTTACAATGCCCGTATTATAAGTTAACCATAAAATGTACATCTATCATGGCTTTAAAATATTTTATCTTTCACCTTAAAATTTATTGATTTTAATACAATACTTAAGGTTTGGCTGGTTATGGGTCATCAAAGCTCATTGCGCATTAAACAAATTTTTGATGCTAGTACATACATATAAAATAAGAAATAGTACTTCAATATATAATATTCGAATTTTAACGTAGCATAGTAAGACTGTCCAAAAATAATATACCTAATATTACTGTGTAGCGAAGAAACTTCCGTTGTGAGGTATACTTTTTCGTCAGCCAAAAAAGTCGATTTTTTGAGAGACATGCTCCGATATTATGCCCAATGTACAGAGAAGCAAATTTCGTGCCATATCGGGCGATAGCGTCAGTGTTTTGTACATATATTTCTCATAAGTTGATACAAAAGCGTTTTAATCGAACATGAAGACAATCAATAAGCAGATAATAAAAACCCGTGAGTGGGTAGTAAAGCAATTTGATAGGAACGGGGGTCTCAGAGAGGCCTGAGAGTAAAGCATAGAGTGAGAGCCAGGGTTTGAGATGGGGCTTTGGCAAGGTAGAGAAGACGTGGGCTCCATAAGAAAAGCACAGGAGCAATGATAAGCTTATGGGGAGAGCAAGGTTAGTTGGCAAGTAGAGAGCTACCAAGCAGCAAGTAGACTAGTGACATGAAGTTGGGAATCTTGAGGAGAAATATTTGTATATAAATTTCTGAGGAAACGTTACAAGCTAAAATGTTGTTATTGGTTAATAGACCATTGTGCATATCAATTTGAATGATAATAAAGTTTCTGATCAAAGTTAATGAACCATTAAATTCAGTAAATGTGTCGTGTGCATAGGAAATGATTTTATGTGGGTTGGGCTCATGATGTGTGAAGTGCGAACACGAACCTAGAACATTGATCCAACTTGTGAAGACTCATGAACCGATTAAATTTGGGCATGCATTGATTCATCAGTTGAACCATACCATGCCATACCTTAATCAATATGGAAGAATATCGATGCATTGATTCTGGGATTATTGCCTCGCAACAGAATTGAAACATTTCAACCATTTTTTTCGAAAATATTTTGCTTTGATCATTTTAACGCAATAAAATACTAATAGAGAGATATTGTCTAAAGCACTAGAACGACACCAAAAGCTTGACTGAAAGTCTCTTGACCTGGGGAGTGGCACAGATGAGGGGTTCTTCCCCAATAAGTAGTTGCCCTGTAAAGCAGCCACTTTGACTCTATCGTACTGAGTTTTTCCATGATAATTCCATTTTACATTTTTATATGTTTTTTACATTTTTACATGTAAAAATGTAAAAATTCTTTTAATACATGGAAGAACACACTCCTTGGAAGTATATGATAACAGTAGAGGTCTGCTGAGTTTGAAAGAGGTGTATATATCGATATAAACATCTATATTAAAATGCTTGTTAGACACGCTTACTTTTCTGTAACGTTTCAATCTGCTAGCTTCAAAATGCATTCATCCACTATTTCCTTTCTCACTCAGATAATACATTGGACTGAAAAATACTGAAAATGCTGAGATCTGTATCTGCACAATGATACACTCGTTTTGTGTGATTTCCCACTCGTCTGTGTATCTTTTTTGTTAGACCCGGCCTTCTTATTCAGCTAAGTTGGTTTACTCCTGAACGTTATTTGCTCTTATATCCATTTTATTTTTATTTTTTGGAACGCTTCCGTGGTGTGAAATAGCGTAGATAATTGGATTGAATATTTGTTGTAGTGTTTGCACTGTCCTATTTTTAGTTCAATTTTAAGCTTAACAAATTCAGAGAAGTCACGTGAGCTTGCTTTACTTTTATCACAAACATATCTAGCAATGCAAATTGGTTTTTACACATGCTACAAGAAGCAATTCCTAAATAATATCTCTTCAAGACGAGAATTTTAACAAGAGACTTGGCATAATACTACTTTAAACCCCAGTGATTTAGTTTGTTCAACAACATATGAGTGGCAATGTACACCTCACGATAGTTGAAAGAGCACAAGTATGGCCTTCCCCAAATTCCTTGTTGAAGGACCACCTTCAGATGGAGGAATTCCAGAACGCCGCTCGCCTTTTATGCTAAGGGAAATTTCCGGATACTATTATGCCAATAAATTGACCCCAAAAAGACTTGTAACTGCAAAATCTTTATTTACCCCAAGACCCCAATGTCAAGAGAAATCTATAATGATAATTGACACCCAGTTATCGCCTATTCCAAATGACTTGCAGTTGTCAACTAATAATCTTATCAAAATTCACACTTGCTTTTACACTAGTTTTACAGAAAAGTTCGAATGTCCACAACTCAGACATCCGATCTAAAATACGAAATTCTAACGAAGAAACGTTTTAAGGAACAAAGAAAATAAGACCGGAAACAACACTCACTTCCGGTCACGTACAACAAAAATCAAAGTTCATGAAATGGAGACAAAGAAAGCACCCAAAAATAAACCCATTTCCGGTTTTAATCATTATCATTAATCCTCAATGACATTGGTGGTGTAGGATAATATAAATGATTCTACATGTATTAAGTGGCACACCAAATAAAAATCAGTTTCTGCTATAACAAAATAAATGAGTGACAAAACTAACAACAACAAAACGAATTTAGCATCTTTATTGCCTAACCCCTTAATCAATGTAAAATTTTGTTTGTTTGTAGAAGTTGATACAAGTGGATTCTCTATGCAAACACAACGTTCATAAAATAGTAATTTACTAAACTCAAACACTTTTGAAGAAGTATCACAAAAAAACAATTACAAACATGCGATTCGTTCGAGTTCAACTGAATAGGGTTTGACAACATTTTACCAGTTATCTTTGTATTTGACACAAATAACTTTGCATTAAAATACTTTGTGAAGTGTTGCTGTAAAGCTATTACATCAATTAAACTATATGTTTTGTGTTAAATTATAAGACTCAAAGAACAAGCATTTTTTACTTATAGTATCCAAAGTGATAGGATAACTGATATTTAACTGACCATGTCTACTTCATAAAATGATTATATTCAATTTTAATATATAAAGGATGTATAATAAGTAAAGCGACAAAAATTGTTTGAATTTTAAAAACTCACCCTTATCATTTAAAACAGAAACATGATATATCAATGATGCATTAGGCCTTGAAGAATTATAGAAAAAATTATCTCGATCAGATCTCTTTAGTTTTAGTTCATATAAGCATTCGACGTTAGGTGGCGCCACCTATCAAATTTCCGGGTACCAAACTTTTGACATCTAATCGTTAGCCAACCTTTCCAGAGAAGTTGTATGATTAAATGAATTCACATGTTATACTCAGAATTCATTTCTCTATACAATGTGATAAAAATTTTACCTCTACTGCTTCTGAATAGGTATGGATAACCTCATGCAAAATTTTGGCTTCAAAAACCAAAGTACAAGAAACCCTGGTTATTATCAAACCACCAATCATATACAAGAGGTTTTGGTACCCTGTTTCTAAAAGCTTAAGACATGAGCTTTTATTATTGTTAGTACATTTACATTAAATACAGACGGCTATCATCAGCTGTCCTCAGACCGCGTACCCATTATGAACATGTTGACAGCCAATCCTGGCCGTCACGTGATTCACAACCAAACAACAGCTAAATCTCTGAGGACAGCTGATGATAGCCGTCTGTACGAGCAGCAATAACATTTGGCGGCAATGGCGACACCAAAAGTTGATTCGAGACGAGATTTCAGAAAAACGTAAAAAAGTCCGTACGAATGTAATTTTCACACATCGGTAAAATTAACGGCAAATGATAGTTCATCTGAAAGCCCATTTGTTAGTGAATATTACTGGAACTATTGCTTTCAGAAAAAGCGTATTGGTATGATATGAGGAACACTTAAAAAAGTCATACCTTAAAAACCCCGGAAAACTGATAATAAATTTGACTGTACATAACTGTAAATTTATACAAACTGATAGGTCAGAAAAGCCTGGCGTATTTTTTCCTATAAACTACGAAGCTTAGTGCATCTAACGACAGTTAAGTAAATACATAGAAGTTTCATGGGGGGGTTTTATAGTTACAGTGATAATAAGCTGATCTGGTGACTTCCAACACACAAGATTTTCAAGCTCAAGTAGTTGTTATTTCTGCAAGTATTCTGTAAAAAGGCGTCTCAGCCTTGTGGCTAAGCGACAGACTTTTTGCATCAGAGGGTACGGGTTTGAATTGAAAAAATTAACAGGTCTTGGATTTGAACTCGTGTCCCAGTGCAAAAAGTCGAAAACTTAACCACAAGGCTGGGGAGCCTCTTAAAAATATTGGCAGAAATAACAACTACTTGAGCTTAAAAATCTTGTGTGTCGGAAGTCACCAGATCAACTTATTATCACTGTAACTATAACAAGAACGTCAATTTTGTCGCTTTACTTATTATACACCCTTTATGTTACAAAAGGTAACGTTTTCGACTCATGAAAAGCAAACGTACTTTTGAAACGCAAAAACCAAGAAATTGTTTGCATGAATTGGTACTGGAAAGAATATATGATACACAGATTGAGAAGCGGCCTTTCTAGAATACACTTTTTAGTAACTTGAAAACTTATATAAAAACCGTAGAGGTAGTGTAGAAGACTTTAAATTATCAGTTTTAAATAAAATATTTCATAAAGATGAAAATGAGTTTTCGTGTTTGTATTCTCCATATTTGAGGCACTCTTTGATCTCAGTCATCATTTACATAGCCCAGGCGGATATGTAAATTTTATTTAACGGTATAAAGCAGTTGTGTAGAACAAAAACCAATGAGCTTTTTTAACTGCTCAAATTTCTTATATCTGGATTTTTACAATTACTGGCTAATGATCCTGTCGATGGTTTCCAAGAAGTATAACTTCTGAACAACATTTGAAGAATCAAAAAATTCTATTGCTGCTTAACATTTTCCGAATTTAGTGACAACTCCCAACTATTAAAATATGTCACTTGGCAGCACCCAACAAGTGAAGCATGAAAGTTAGTAAGCATTCCTTTTATTGTAGTTTTGCATCCCACATTCTTACTCAGCAATGCTGAGTAAAGAAATGAACTGAAACCGTGGTATTTTGATTAACATTTAAATCAATCAATCTTTAGTTAGAAAAGGCTTTTATTTTTATCTTTATGTTTGTTATCTTTTACCTTTCTTCTGGTTTACATAATATTATGCTAACGTCCTATACATTTTTTCAAAAAAATCCATCCATGTATACCTATTCCATTATTTGTTTTATCAGCAGAGGACAAAGGTACATGTACAAGTGCTTTGGTCCCGTGCCAAAAATACCTAGTATATAATATCCAATGACGCAATCGTACGATTGTCAAAGTTCTTATCAGCACCACTGCCCTCTACGTTCTCAACTTTTGATGTTTCCAATCCAGATTCGATTCAGGTTTCATGCTGACAACTTTATTTCTCGGTTATTATATTTGATTATCCTAAGTAATTATTATTTTACACACACTACATCAATTGCTCCTTTTTTAATTCCCAGTACGAATAGCAGCAAAGCAGTTTAAATTTAACATATAACAGAACACAATAACGTAAGTGTAAGCATCCTATTTATAAGGTAAGTCAAACTTTTCTTTTCCCAAAAATAGCGCTTTGTCTTGAACTGGGTTGCGTTCACAGGCTTCCGCAGCACAGGTTCATTGCTGGCAGGCATTTGTGCATATTATACTGGGAATTATGTTTCATCACCTCATGTAAATAACAGTACAGTTCAAAACTTGCTCTCCACAAAAATTTGACATCCTGAATTCTCTTCAGAATTTAGAATTCAGAGCTTTTCTTGCATTTTTAAAATAGAATTTTGGGCTAAATAATAAAAAAATTAAATTACATGTTACTGGAATACACAATTTCTTGAAGTTCTGATGGAAAAACGAAACAGTGTTTCAGGAAAATTCACGCAATTACATAATTAGTGATTCGCACCACCCTTTTTAAATCCATGGTAGATTAAAGTGTACGTCAGCTATGCACATAACAGTCACACGCTCACCATCTCGTGTAATGTTAAAATTTTCAAGTATTTTGTTTGTGAAGCTTAAAGTACAAGGTCATATGCATCGCGCGTTGTAAATGGTGCATTACGTTTCGAGTGTGCTGTATGTTCATTAAACACTTTTTGTAGGCCGTGTGCAAATATGTCCATTGCCCATTAATCAAATTGCGATAAGAACTTTACTTTGTATCGGAATTGGTAGATACACATATACCTCTTGCAATCTGTATAGTTATATTGCAGTCTTGCCAAAGTACGTATTTGCTGTTATGTTTACTCATTCATTTAATTAATCAGTTTCTTAAGACTTTATAGACCTTAATAAAAACCAACAATAACATCTAGCTCACCAAATACGGGTTCAAGTTTAGTGACAAAAACGGTACATATTCACATGGGAATATTTCAGTCGACCCTCAAAAAAGCATTTGTTTACCCTCATTTTATCATGCCTCATTCTTTCGTGTCAAAATATTAATCATCATTGGCGCTTTAATGATTTTTTGAGGATAAAGTATTATTTTAGTAAATTTTGTCAACAAATTACGGTACAGCCTTCAAAATTACAGCCTTTTAATTCCAACCTTTGAGTAGGCTTTAGTGGAAAATCTAATTTGTCCTAATGTACTGCTGTAACAGTTATGCGATAGCAAAATAAACGTTTAGGATCAGTTCCAAAAACAATAAGAAATCTTTGGTTATAGCTTCAGCACAGTCTACAATAAGACTATGTGGTTTGTATTTTGTTTCTCCGTCAGCATAATAGTAATTTGTCACTTCAATATTTTTTAAGACTGACTGTCTTTCCTTTTTCCCAGTCTCTCTTAACTTTTTCCTCGGAAAATGAAACTTTGAACCATAATTGCCGTTTTATCGGAAAAAGAACTGCAGGCCCTTGTTTTGATTCCGAGTCACTGCGGTTTGCTTAGACTGGTCCTTGCGCAGATTTTTTATGCAAAAGCTGATTACAAGATTTTAAAAAGTTTTGCTAGGTATCGAGATGTACCAATGTAGAATTCCATTTCCGGATTATTTTACGATGAAGACACAGTCAGGGGCCCTTACACAAGAAATTTCTGTGTATTTATGTTATTGTAGTTTTGTAATGAAATCTTTAAAAAAATCTGACCAATGGTCAACCTATGTATAGATCCTAGTAAACAATGGTCAAGGTCATACAATGGTCATGCATACCTATACATAAATTAAAATCCCTAATGTACATGCATTTTATATATTTGAGCACTAAATAATTGTTTATCCTCAAAAAATCATTTAAGGGCCAATGATGATTAATATTTTGACACGAAAGGATGAGGCATGATAATTAGAGGATGCTTTAATGATTATTTAAGGATAAAAAATTACATACCTATTCACATTCCATGCCTTGCCATGTCAACTAGTTTGCCTGGCTAGCCTTTGTTAGTATCGCTTGCTTGAAATTTGTTTCCAACAAATCAGTGTCATAAGAAATGTTGCGTGATCTAAGCTGAAATACAAGCATGCAATAAACTTCGTAATAAGCTTTTTTGTTGTGTGTTTAACTTCAAGGGTCTGAATACTGGAATATTAAGGTGCAGAAGTCCTGATTCTGGCCCGAGTATTTTGATTTTAATCAGGCGCATGCACAAGTCGTAACTCCCATCCATTTAATTTCTTTCGTAGCACTAGTTTACATTTTCATAATTAGGTTTAGCAGTAAAATCTTGGGTTTGGTGAGAAATTCATTTGGTCGCGTGTCACATCATATACATACAAATCGCTCAAAATATCTATGACGTCTGTCTTACAAGAGAGGATTTGATGTAGTTTGAAACCCCTCAAACTGCACCAATTCCCTTAATATCTCCTAAACACCCACGTATACCTGGAAAATGCCAAAAAAGAATAAGAGACATAAACGCGACATCGACCATCACAATAACATCTATCTTAGTAGTCGCCAGCGCACCCATTCTGAAAAATCGTCTGACTTCCAATTGACCTCTGAAATACCTACTGATATTAATCCGTAAAATATAACCACCTATTTTACCAATTCCTGTAGAGATTTACGTGTATTCTTTAAAGCTTGTTTGTAAGTTTAGATCTAATCGCAAAAACTATACTTTGGAAAAATGTTTGATGAAAATATTGAAAATACATAAGTACTTAATGACAATTACTGATATATTTTGCGTATACTTCTTCCAGTTCTTTCTAATATCGAAATGGAGGAGTGGCAACGCAACCACATTATAGCGAATCTGCCATCTCTTTTAAGAGACACTAGTTGCAATGTACAACTAATGGCTGAATTGAGAGCTAGTAGCGTTCTTGCCGAAAATGACGTGGAAAAAATAGTAAGTTTTTGATTCAAGTAATGATTATGAGTAACTATCAATTAACATGTTTTTGTTTTGCAGATGGCTAACAACACAAACTCAGAAAAGGCAGAAATGCTGTACAACACCCTTATGAGTAGAACTAATGGTTACCTTACTCTTAATCTGGCCTTAAAAGCAACTTGACAAACGGGTGCGTTAAAAACTCTGTTTAGAATCCCAGCTGAAACGATTGGCGACCTACGTGTTTTATTTTTGGGGAAAGTACACACACTAAAAAGTTTACTTGGTAGTCTTCAAATTGAATCAATTCAAAGTTGGTTACATGAAAATTTATACTCGCCTGAGTGCTTTGATACGCTACAAGATATTTTATCAAAACACAATACGGCGTTGCAGTTGGTACGCGACACAATTCCGAATCGATATTTTTTATACTTTCCAAGACGATTGATCCGCCACGTGGAACTCTCGCCAGATATATTTACTGTGGCACGTGAAGATGTTTTTGTTTTTAAAAATATCAGTAGAGCCAAGCTAAGACAGTTCGTCACATTGTATGCAATTGAAAATTCAACAAGTCAACTCCTCAGAGGCAAAATCATAGCACGGTTTATACTTTTGGATATTGAGACTCACTGGCAACGGCTATGCGATAAAGTGACGGTTGCAACACATTTGATTAGATACGAAGACCTTACAGACATATTTATCGTGGAAGCCACATCAGGGGGTTCGGACGCCTTATTTAAATTCTTGAAGACCCAGCACCCTTGCAAAAATGAGTCGATTTTAGAAGAAGAGTTTGTCGAGATGTTGCTGGCTAAGGATATAAGAGGTGTTTGTATTTGCGATTCACCTGGAATGGGCAAATCACTATTGCTAGCAAGCATAGCAAGGAAATTCCAAGTGCGATGATCTGATAGGATTGTTGCTTTTTTTCAACTACGAAACTTTGAACTTTCCGAAAACTCAATACAAGGTGAAGATGTCGCTGACTCGATCCTTAAGACTAATATTTCGGCATCAGTATTAGCAAAACGTATTCTGCTTGAACTAGCTAAGACGAGTACTTTCAAGTGTGAGCTGTTTTTTGACGGACTGGATGAAGTTCATCAAACCAAACTGAAATCATGGAAATTGTTTTTTAAAAACATTATTAGAAGTCCGACTCATATGAGGGTTTTTGTGTCATCCCGACCTGTTGTCCGTGCTAAACTTGAAAAATCACTTGGCGCCATCGCTTACAATATACAACCATTTGACAAGGAAACCCAAATTCGATTTTTATCCTGTTACTGGCTGGCCAAAGTGCCAAGAAGTGACGTAAAAAAGCTTGAAAAATACGCCAAAAATTGCCTGGATGGAATCAAATTGGCGTTAGGTGACCAGGAGAGAACCATAGCCGGTGTACCTCTTCAGTGCAGATTAATAGCGGATGTTTACGATGAATTAGCCAGTGTATATGCAGAACCATCCTGCCAAACCTTAACAAATTCAACTGAAAACTTTGTCAACTCTCTTTCTGAAATTTATAAAAAGTTTCTGACTCGGCAGCTTGGCAATACAAATTGCAATTATAATTGTTTGACAAGAACGAGTTCTATTGAAATTCCGTGTGATATTATTTGCCAAGTGAAAAGTTTTCATGTGTGGCAGGCATTGCAGCTAGTATTTCCAAATATTGCAAGCCAGCTTTCCTTCCATGTGTCTAATTTTGAAGCCTTGAGTTCCAGTGATAAGCTATCCCCGGGGATACTTGAGAAAAGTCAAAAGGCGGAAGAGTTTGAATTTTGGCATAGAACCTTTGCGGAATACCTGGTAGCCGAATACTTATCTAAGAAGGTCTTCACGGTCTTGGAATCTGAGAAATTAAAAATAGCCGATTCTGGTTTGATATTTGAACAACTAGCTTATGACCACATTTTCTATGCTGGCGATAAAATTAAAAGTCGGTCAAATTATGAGTGTTTCAGCCATTTTACTCTTCGCCAAGACGTAGTGGCCTATTTTCTTAATGACATGATTAGAAACACAGAACTAGAGCGGCTGCGCACTTCCCGTATATCACCAGTGGAAGAAACGTTTCTCCATCCTCTGGAAGCTTGCTTGCAAGCCGGTTTGGAACGTCTTTCTGTTGCTTACTTGAAATCTGCGGAAAATTTTTCCATATGCAAAATGTTTAAAGACTCGGAAAACTATACTAAAATATTTAGTAAAAAAATCAGAAACGTTTTTTGTGTTGCAGCGGCATATTGTAGTAAAAATGTTATGCACGAGCTTTATAGCTTTTTTCAAAATGTGATAAATTTTGAATCTAGTGAAATTTAGGAACCGAATTATCTCATATCAAAACCTATGCAAATAGCTATCAGGAGAGCTGACTTTGAACTTGTCCTCTATTTTATAGATAAGGTTTCCATTAAGCATAATATGGGACTGCTTCACTGCTGCGTAGAATGTACTGCAGATCTGGATGAGGAGCATTTAGATAAGAGACTAGACATTGCTAGTCTACTTTTATCAAAGTGTCCTAACTTAATCACCGAAGCTTGGAAATATGAGGATAATTCAGTATGCAAAAGTGCACTCCTTGCTAATAAAATTCATTTTAAGGCAATAAAATTTCTAGTTGAAAACGGTGCAGACTTGCAGAGTGTGGATGAAATCGGACGAACTTGCTTTCTACAAGCTGCAGGGTATATGATGGACGATGATTTTTTAAGCCTTACGGATTTCTTATTTGTAAACTGCGAGGCGAAGGAATGGTTTTTGGATCCAATCAAGTGTAAAACGTTTTTAAATTCCACGAACCACGAAAACTTTGGGCTCTCCATGCTGCTTAGAAGGTTGACTTTTCTAATTGACACAAGGAAGCTTGATTTGGACAAAAAAGGAATTACCTATAGAGATTGTATTATATCAGCAAGTAAAAATATGGGAAACATGGTTGATATTCTAAGCAGTTTACTCTGCCCCAAAGTTTACCACGAGTACGAGAATATGTTAAAAAACATTTTGCTGAATGCGGTGAGAAACGGATACTTGGATATTGTAAATTTGCTAATAGATTTTAGCAATTCTATGATGGAAATCAGAGATGAAGAGAGAAGAACACCGTTGCTGCCAGCCGCTAGCGTTGGCGAAGTGGATATTTTTAAATGCCTTGTTTCTAAAGGCGCAAACATTTTTGCAGTTGATAATAATGGCAATACAATCCTGCATTTGTCAGCAATGTCTTCAACAACTTCGAACAATACCTTTCACCAGATGGTCGGCATTGTCGGTCAACAATGGTCTAAAATGTCAACGTCACATGATAGCAAAGTATATTCTCATCAGCCGGATATGAGTGATAAAAATGCACCGGATAACATTTTTGAGTTATTTAATTGGCAACGCAATGAAAATTTGCAAACACCTCTACACTACGCCTATAAAAGCATACGTGACTTGTCACAGGGCACTCTTGATTTGTTTCTAGCTTGTGGAAAAGTTAGTTTAGCTGAAAGTCATTTGAGATCATTAACTGTGGTAAACATTAACTGTACTGACAAAGACGGATTAACACCATTACATCTCGCTTTGTCTAGCAAGCAAAGATTGGAGTTGGTCAAACATTTGGTAAATCGTGGGGCCGACTGGTCACTAAAACCCAATAACGGCAAAACTGCTGCATTTTTATGCACAGAAGGAGGACTTTTGGAGCACCTAAGATATTTTGTGGAGTTGGGGTGCGACTTGAACGTAAGAGAAATACAGTTGAATGACACGCCGTTGATTTATGCTATTAAATGTCGACAAAGTATGGAGATGTTAACGTTTTTGGTGGAGTCTGGAGCAGATATTCACGCCAAAAACGTTTTTGGTCTTGGAGCGGTCCACTGTTGCGCTTCGCAGGGTCTTCCGGAGCATTGCAAATATTGTATGGAATTGGGCTGTGATATAAACATGAGAGATATGGAGGGTAATACACCTTTGCAAACCGCAGTAACACACAATCAAAGCATTGAGTTTATAAAGTATTTAGTTGAACTTGGGGCAGATTTCTCTATTAAAACAAATGACGGTGCAATTGCACTACATACGTGTGCTTCCGAGGGTTTATTAGAACACACAAAATTTTTCCTAAAGTTAGGATGCGAAGTGAATGCATTTACTCAGGACGGATGGACACCTTTGCTTTTTGCTACATCCAATGCACAAAACCTTGAGCTGGTAAAGTTTGTAGTCACTTGTGGGGCGGACTGGTCAGTATCAAATCAAAATGGTTGGAATGTCGTGCATTTCTGTTCCCAAAAAGGCCTTCTGGAGCACCTGAAATATTTTGTTGAGTTGGGATGTGAAGTCAATGCGTTTACTCACGACGGATGGACACCTTTGCTTCTTGCTTTATTCCATGCACAAGACCTTGAGCTGGTAAAGTTCCTAGTCGTAAATGGGGCTGACCGGTCAATATCAAATCAAAACGGTTGGAATGCTGTACATATATGTTCCCAAAAAGGCCTTCTGAAGCATCTGAAGTATTTTGTTGAGTTGGGATGCGAAGTGAATGCAATAACTCAAGATGGATGGACACCTTTGCTTGTGGCTTTATCTAGTGCACAAAACCTTGAGCTGGTAAAATGTCTAGTCACTAGCGGGGCGGACTGGTCAATGAAATATAAAAATGGTTTGAACGCTTTACATTTCAGTTCAGAAAAAGGCCTTCTTGAGCATGTAAAGTACTTTGTTGAGTTGGGATGCGCAGTGAACACAGTTGACAGAAAAGGATGGACACCTTTGCTTGTTGCTTTATCTAATGCACAAAGGCTTGAGTTGGTCAAATACCTGGTCACCGGCGGGGCAGACTGGTCAAAAGCAAATGCACACGGTATGAACGCCATTCATCTCTGTATTGAAAATAACCTTATGCAGCACCTGGATTTTTTTGTGGGGTTGGGTTGCGATGTCAATGCAGTAGCTATAGAGGGAATAACACCGCTGTGGTTGGCACTATGCAAAGAACAAAGTCTTGAGTTGGTAAAACATCTGATTGGCTGTGGTGCAAACTGGTCAGTTAGAGACAATCACGGAAGCAATGCCACACATTTATGTGCAAGCTTGGGTCTTATTGATCACCGGAAATATTTTGTGAAGTTAGGATGCGACGTTAATGTGATTGACGGTGATGGAGACAATGCACTTCACTGTGTGATTGTTGACAGTAAATCATCAGTAACCGTAGTGTTGGAGATTATTCAGATTTTGATTAGCGCCGGAGTTGACAAAGCCAAGAAAAACAAAAAAGGAAAGACAGCATACGATTGTGCAGTCGAAAAGGGACATCCATCAGAAGTTCTCAACATGTTACTGTAAAGCATAAAGTAGAATTTCCGAAAGCGGTGAGCTTTCCCGTGTTCAGTTGGAAGCTGACATTAAAGGTCCTGATATAAAATTGTATTTTGATTAAGAAACGAACATTACTCTAGCAGTCACGTGTATTTGAGGCTCGTATTTTATAAGTAAAGAATAAATTATTACTTTCTATCGTAAATAAAAGTATCACGGTAATAAATTTTTCTGGTGATAATTTGCAAAAGTTTGTTAAGAGTTTAATAGAACGAATTGAACATTGATGCAGCGAATAATTAGTTACATGTTATAGATTAAAATTAAATGGTAATAGTTTTTACTGATGAATTGAATCAATTGAATTAAAAGCAAAATTTATATAATTGTTCTGTAGTTTAGATCATAAAAGTACAATTGAAATTAGGATATACAGTCAAGGCTCACGTGCCTAAATAGACACTCAGCGTGTCAATATAGACACGCTGGGCCTTGACTGATATAAAGACGTTTTCTATGAATGAGTGTTATGCTTATTTAAAAATATTTATAAAATGATAATGGGACATTGGTGCAAAGTGCTAAAAATGTGCGATCAACCAATATAAATATAATCGTCATATCAAAGATTTTGATATTTCAAAGTCTTGAGAATATTTGTGTCCTTTGTAAATAGTAATTTTGAACAGTTATTGTTTGTAAAGTCTAAACAAAATGATAAAAACTGTAACCAATTTGTGTATACTTGATGACAAAATGAGTCATCCAAGTGAAATTAACTTCTTTTTAAAACATTTTTAAAAAATCATTATTCTGTATAATACAAAAATAACATATAATATTGCAAATTTGTGAAATGTTGTTTAATTCCTGTAAACTAAATTTAATGTATACACAACCATAATATCATTCTATAAAAAGTAGCAATAAAGTTATTTTTAGAAATACTACACAAACACTAAAACATTTTTCGCGCCCAGGAGGAATCAATATTTGGCAAGTGGACGTACTCAAATAGAAAAATTAGATTCCAAATTCTTAATCATTACAAGACTTACAGATTTTCAGTCTACGTATTTTCCCATTTAAATTGTACAAAACGTGACTCTCAAGGCAAGTAACTATCCACAAAAATTAAGATAGCTAATAATAATCCAGCTAATTGTGAGCGACAAGTTTTTTCAATTAAACATTGCAAAAAATATGCACTTCGGCTATATCTACCTACATTTTATCTAATCAACTACTTATTCTCAGCAGATGTCTGCCAAACTTGTCACAAAAGAACGACAGGATCCGCTTAATTCTGAAGACAATAGATTATTGCAGCATTTCTACTGTCCCGATTTCAAATACAAACTTCTTAAAGCACCAAAATTGGAAAATACAGAAACGAAAAATATCTAACAGGATTTCTGTCAGATGTACTTGGTATCTTTTATGTTTCTCTGGTGGAAGCTTCTGCTTATAACATTTTACTTCCCACTGGTTTTGTGTTCGGACCTTTATAAAATAATTGTATTACTTTCGCAATTGTATTTTCTTATAACAATATGTTTTGCAGTATGGCTTGCACTGGTTTTGCCAATGAAAGATATCGCAAAACTTGACTAACTACTGACTGGCAGTCTCTCAATTTCTGACGGTTGATAAGCGTAAAATACAACAAGTCCCTCAATTAGCGATGTACCATCGCTGGATTAATTTGCTTTTCAATGACAGAATTGCATTTTTGGATGTAAGCACAAATTTTCCCAGCCCTTTCATTATTTTTCCAATTTCTAGCTACTCAATTTCGATTTATTTATTAATGTCAAGCTATCAGATTTGTTTAGCGTATTTATAATATATCATGTTCCACTAAAAATACAAGCACAAGAGGCAAGGTTTTAATGATTTCTGTAATATGCTTTTTCTCAGTAGGTATTTTAACGGTAAAGTTTTACCACGTAAATTTTACAGACGATAAAAATATTGTGTCCTTTGAGGGTTGTACTATATTATGATGGTCGGTAGTGTGTTATATTCAACTTGAGTGAATGGAAGGTTTAAAATATGCACCATAACTCAATTTTATTGTGTACTAATAGTTTGAGATTTAAAACTTAAGACACTTTCCGAAATTTGAGTATGCTGTCAGATTTAAATATGTAGGCTCAGGAAACTTATACGCAATTAAAAGCACAATGCTAATTAAATACAAAGCTTTACTAGTATAGATTTTTGGTGAATGTAAATCAGTTCATCAGCAAATCAATATGAATTATTATTATCGACTACCAAAATTGGAAATTTATAATCAAATTTTGTAATCAAAATCATCAATACCTTATTTTAGTTGTTTAACATGACTGACATTTACCGGAATTTCATAACTCTAAAAATTGATTTGCTTTTTTGTGGTCTTCTGAAAGCACAGCATAAAATCAGGAGTCTATTTAGAGCTAACTGATATGCGCCCTATCAGATTTTTTGAACGACAAAATAAAGTTTTTATTATCATATTTATTTTTTATAATATTGCTCAATTTGCTTTCCCATTCCTTTATGCGAGATATACATATTACGATTATATGTATACTGTCCTACAACATACTATTGCAAAATTTTGGTTTATAGAAGTTGACCTAACCAGAATAACAAATTCTTCCTCATAAAGGTTTTTACAAGATTTCGTTTTTTATTTTTGAATGTTCTAGAAGCTACTGGAACATTTATTTGTGTTTGGACAAGCAGATCAGAAAGTACCGTTTTAGTTTGCAAGAGTTTGAAACAATAACGTATGACTCATTTTAAGTGAGAACTCCAATTTCTAACTTTATAATTGGCTAATTTCCCCTGACACATTTTAATAAACGTATAGTGTTTCATCTAAAGTTCAAGTATGATTTATTTAAAAGAATTAACTGACTTTCCTAGTAATAGGATACATCCTTCAGTCTGCCCAATCGTCAAGCGTAAACCTAAGACACGATATCAACCTAGAACGCATCTTGGCCTGTATTCTTAATGCACATTTGATGGCAAGTGATCACTATAATGCCGTAGTTACAAATTTTGTCCCATACATTTTAAATGGGGGCTAAGGGTTTGCTTACACTTACACTCAGAAAATTTTGCATTAAGAATACGGACCTTAGTATCATCACCCTTCATAAATGCCTTGAAAGTTTATCAGCAAACCTTTGCTAGAATACCACGCATTGTGATTGAGGCTCAGCTAGATAACCAAAACGCCATAAAGTTTTCAAGAAATCTACACACCTGGAAACAAAAAGTGTGGACTGTTGTTTGCTTATGTTTCTCGTTTCTAGAATGTTTGTGGTGCACCACTTCGCCATTATGTAAATTTTTTTTTGGGGAATAACATTTGCATGAATATGGCTCAAGGATTGTTATGTGTACTTTTTCTTACAACAGGAGTTTTCGTGATAACCCAGACTTTCACAATTTACTATCATCTTAATCCGTCGTTGCTAAGCAGTATTAACAAACTTCTTCTGTTAAATACAAGATCAAACCCAAAAGCAATAAATATTCCGGCAGGTTTGTTGCTAAGTTACCTGTTATGTGCGGCAAATATTGTAGCTCCATTCTGTATTATATTTTGCATTTTGCAATTGGACCCTTGCTACGTTTTTCTGAACATTTTTGTTTTGCGTGCTTGATATCAACGTACACCATTTGAAATATTTGCAGGTCTTATGGTATCAAATATGTTTATAGCATTTGGATGTTTAACAGTTTTAAAAATTGTGTTTCACGTTTTGTTGCTGATACTAGTGCTACTTTCGGTCATGTCATCTATAATTTATACGCTAAAAATTAAGCAGAAAACTATGTCAAAATACCATATCGTAGCTGAGTATATTTTGGTAAGAATTTTTGTAAACAAGGTAAGGGATTTTCTGAGCAGTACGACATTGTATTTTGTTATATGGAGTCAGAGTTTTCTAGTAGGTAGCGCTTGGCTTGTTGTTCACGGGTCTAAGGTAGTTCCATTATTTATGGTGGTTTATGGTGTAGGTATGTTTGTTATAGGTTTGTTATTGTCACAGTGTATTTTCCACTACATTGCAAATTGTAGAAGACAAAGTATTGAGTTTATAAGAAAGCAAAGAATTTTTGGGTATACAACTAGAAAAGGTAGTGAATATTCGTGCTTGTATAAAAAGTGGAAAGCTCAGCAACCATTTCCGTTGTATTGTGGGAATTACATTGCGGTCAGCAGAGATTCTGAACTTAGTTATTTAAACGTGCTAAGTACAAATATAACAAACTGTGTGCTGCTTTTGGTACCATAGTAGAATCTTAACCTATAAATATAGCTGAAGAATTATGTTTAAGTTTAAATGCTTGAATTTTATTTAGATCACCATTTATAAACTTTTGACAATACAAATTTTAAGCATCGTCGTCTAAACATATACAAGCTTTTAAATTACAAATTACATACAATTACAAATTTGTCAACCTATATATATATATGCTTAAAAGTTTATATTTAAAGTATCGATTACTCACTTCCTTAAAAGCATAAGCTGCACAGCCATGTCATTCGCAAATTTAATACAGTTATGTGGCGTCTGCTTATCAATAAAATTAAGCGATCCAAATTTCACCTTTATAAGTACAAAACTCCTACACGCTTTCTTAAAGTAGCGAATTTCATCTTTTGAACTGCTGTTACCGGAAAGGACACAATATTTCATTTTGTTTAAAATTTGCTTAGACTTAACATATAATTGAGACATGCTACCAAGCAGCACTACTAAAACCAAGCTACTATTTTGAACAATACACCCAAATATGACAAAGAGCAATGCATTATCCGCAGTTCGGGGTAGTTTCACAAGCATTGCGAGTGAAAAAGAGTTTAGAGGAATTGAAGTCAGAATAATTGCTGTCAAAATGGCTTTTTGTTGTATTTCGTTCATCAGGATTCCTAGAAGATGTAATGTTCTGTAGTTATTTACCAGGTGAGCCAACCTGATTGTGGAGGTTAAGCAATTTGAAATCCTAAATATTGAATTAAATAAAATTAGAAATCTTGACAAAAACTTCTGTAACAATTTGTAAAATCCAATACCTTTTCAAATGTTGGAAAAACGATATTGTGCACAGTGTCACTATCCCGCTTCCTGCAAACGCTCCACTAAAAAATCCAAGTGACTGTAACCAGTGATTCTGCACTATTACCACTAATTTTATTACAGCATTGACTGCTTTATTTTCTAGTAAACCGAGTTGGTGAAATTTTACAAACTTTTCGGAACACTCGTGTATTAACCAATAACCTATCAGCGACGGCATGTAGGGTTTATTAAAATGTAAACAAAAGCAAACGGAACCATGATACAACTGTAGTATATTAAATGGGCTAATACGGTATTAAAACTTGGTTTCGCTGGCTTTTTTATTTTACCCATGTATTGAGTTATTTCTGGTGGATCTTACTTCAAATTGAAAATTCCGTTAACATATTGGCAAATACTTATTGCGTTTGTTCTACCAGAAACAAAAAATTTATGACCAGCAGCTAAAAATATGACGGCTATTGCAAAAATGACTTTCTCAATTAACGAAAAGTCGGTTGATTTTGACGTTAGTAGTTTAAAACCTCCTCCAGCCATAAATGAAATTGTAAACAGAGAATGCGCATGAAATTTTCTTGAAGAAACGTTTGAGGTATCAATTCTAGCTCTTAGTTTTTTTGTAGCATTGTCCCAGTATAATACATCTCTACCAAGCAAATTTGAAAGATTATTGAGTTTTTTAAACAGATTCAAGTTTCTCTTTAGCTCTGTCATGATAAACTTGAATGGTTAGGTTTCAGAAGCATAAACTCAAACAAAATTATATTTGCTGAAAACTGCAAAGAAAACTATTTTGCAAACTTCCAGCTACTTTTTTGAACTTCAAATATTGAAAGCAGAAACCGTTCTGCATTACATTTTTAAAATTTTATCCGCGAAGAGTTTTTAAATAAACTGTGAAAAGCCTACAGTGTTGTTTACTCCAAAGGAGCAAAACCTATTCCATGTAAAACGTTGAGTTATGTAGGAATTCAACAATTATTTTGAAACTAAAGCGGATTTAATTGGTGTTTTAACAAGTCACAATATGATTTGTAACAGCAATTCAAATTTACAGCAAAATGGTGGTTCTCCTGTAAAGAAAATTGAACGGTTGGAAGTGTCAATTGTGTTGAAAACATATAACTGATTTGTATATATACATTGTTTCTGTAAATTGTAAGCTTATTGCTATATTACAATCGTTGTGAAATACAAGTTATAAAGATTCAACACAAGAAAGGATAACAGCTAACATCATTTGAAAAACTATTACTTTCAAATACCTTTCAAAAAACAAAATGACGAATATAAGTTGAATAAGTTAACAACATATTGTATTACGCAAAGGATAAAAATTTTCGGTTCAAAAATCTACCAGCGGTTTAAATTTTGTTGTCAGAATTGTCGTGTTAACATGTTTTCAGAATACCGCGCCAACCGACTAAGCATTAAAAATGCCGAATTTTGGAAGTGTAAATCGATTACATCTCACATCTTTCATTTAATATGCGTAGCAAAAATTTGCTATTGGAGGTAACTTGGATAGATGTAGGCAGCTGTTTCTGTGAAGCGATTTCAACGTGAAGTTTCTATCGCCATTAGTAAATACATTTGACGATAGAAATGCAAGCTGTTGTAAAACGCCAACAAAACTTGAACAATTGACAAAATGACGTTGATGAGAAGATTTTTTATTTAAATTTTATAATTAATAGACAATGTTTATATATTATGAACTTAAAATAAAATGACTTGAACGTCTTACGGCAAATTTAAAATGTCTTGAAATGTTAGATGTTTAAAATTTGTTAACTTTATTCTAAAGGCCAGCAGAATATTAGGACCATATATTGTAATTTTTGCAATACTGAGCTTGAAATTTTATTGAGTAACAAGCAGTGTTTTCGTGGTTAAATTTATTGAAAAATCAATGCAATTTAGTGGAGTTAACCTGTCGATAAAATTTATCGAGCCAAAATTAACCATTACAGGTGTAAGCTTTTAAAAACTTTGCTAAGACGACGTTGTTCTTTTATGCTGGATGTTGCCAGAGTGCTGGAATCTAGAAAGCAGTACGTGGAATTTGTTGAACCTGGTGACGAAATTGGCGTACTGGTGCTAAATCACTGGATGTGGTCATTTGCAAGAACGTGGTGCCTTAAGTGTGCAGCGGTATAATAATATTATGCACGCTGGCTCTATGGAAACATCTAAAAATGTAAGAAAATTGTACATTTGAATTTGCGGGAAAAGATACTTCATGGTTTAAAAAATAGATTTCTACAATGCTGTACAAATAACCCATCCATTTCGAACACTTCAAGTGTTGGGCATCTTGCAAAATGAAATCCTTCAAAGGGAAATACTTTCCTTGCTTATTGTGGGAATTATCCTGGTGCAATGGTTTTCGACGACTATGTTGATCAGAATGCCACTTGATGTGGACAACTTGTTTCAGGTGACGCTGTCGTTGTACAGTCTGTCTAACAGTGTGCCTGTGCTGATTGTATTACACGTTGGTGTGTCCAAGTTGTTTGTAGATTGCAAACAAGTACAGGAACAACTTTATGTATTCCTGACTGAAACCAATCTTGAATCGCACTTGGTAGCTATAAACAAAAAATTCAAGGTTAAATTTTTAAACAGCTGTTACTTCATAAGAGCAAATTTTGGTTCATGGAATTTTGTTGACAAACTTACTCCTCTCGATTGTCCGGATTTTGCAAACAATTGTACTGTACAACTTTTGCTGGTCGGATTAAACCAATTGCGTGCAAACATAAGAAGAAAAACCGGTGAAAAATTGCGATAAATTTGCTGATATAAAACACTGCGTTTAAAATACTTACATAAAACTTAATGTTGTGGTTTCCCCGATTTAGACACTTGTCCCAATTCGTTCGGTGCACGGATCAATGTTTAAAAATGTCTAGTTTTCCTATTGCCTGCTAATTACCCGCTTCGCCGTTACACGACTATGCTGATGGCTAATCGACCGAAAATGTCCGTATTTCCACAAAATTAATACTTTATTTAACAGACAAATAGGAGTTTTATTTATTTCCCGAAATTGGAGTCACAATAATTTACGACAAAATAATTAGACTAAATTTAAACGACAAATTATCTCAAAGACACAAGACCAATTCTTTCACCAAGATACCGAGAGCAAGTGAACGATGGATGAATAGACAGAGAAACGGGAACAAGAAAGTGCACGATCATCCCATGCCACCGTACCAGACTGCGTGGCTCCCGCTCTCACCGTACCAGGACTGCGTGGTCATTGCGAGTGGGATGACCGTTGACTTTTTACAATAAAAAAACGTTGCAATCCTCTGAAGGAGGGAAGCAACAAACACAATACACGTTATTTTTACTAGGGGAATCTAAGATTCCGAACAAAGACATTTTTCTTATGACTTCCTTTCCCAAGCCAAGCTTTCTTCTCATGGATCCACAACACTTAATGTTGACTTTATTCGTAAAATGTTTTTGATAGACAAAACCTAAATTCACCACACATTTCATAATGTTTACCTGTACTTTTCCAACACAATTTTACTTGCGTAGGTAGGTATTCCGTTGTTATTTTTAAGTAAATATACTTTTATGTAATGTCAACATATAAAAATTCAAACTTTAAATAAAGCGTAGTACCTTGTTTGTTCTATAAATATGAACAAACTATGTATTAGCATCAAAATAAATCTGCCAATTCATTGCTACAAATAACTTTACTTGCAAAACAAAATTTTAATTAGTTTTGTTGTTTTATAATCATTGGTATCTACCTTTGGCTTGTTCTTGTCAATTTGTTTCTTACATGTGCTAACTAAAGCAAGCAAATAAACTGTTCCCATTTGAGACGGTGCAGCATACTTTGGAATAAAAGTAAACAATGATCAGTTAAATTTGACGCTGTTTATTCAAAGCTACGCCTATGTGGAGTAAATAATTTACTGGAAATGCCATGCTTGAAACCATTCTTGACGATAAAATTTGTTTTTGTTGTATGTTTTCTATGTAGTTTGTTTTTCTTGTTATATGTGCTGGAATATTAATCTTTCAAGTCAACATGTTTGTTACGTTATTTCAGCTGGTAGCAGTACAAGTCTTATCTATATAAAAACCATATGTCATTTCCATATCTAGTAAAATCTCCTTTCTCTTGTACATGTCAACTACATTTTCTGAATAAAACCTGTGCAAACAAATCAAATATTCAAGTACAAAACATTCGTAGTTAGATAAATGCAAACAACACCAGGCCAACCTGACCTGAACCTATGAGAAAGTGTTTTTGTAGCTTTTTGTTTGTTGGCCCTGTTTTTTATTAGCTCTTATTAGAACACCTTGAAGGAGGGGCCGTAACTGACATAAAATAAACTGTTACGTTTTTGGAATTCAGAGGTCGCAGAAAGTATTTTTATTTTAGAATTAGCAACAGTCCCCACCTGATATCTGCGGTTTAATGTACCAGCTCCAAAATGTTGCACAACAAGCTTAAGTTTCTGAAAAAATCTCTACGTCTGGCCGATTCCTTGAATACTGTGCCGATTTTCTGGGACAAAAATTTAAGTCAAGTTACCCCGGGAAATCTTTCCAGACAATTCAAATTTCAAAGAATTGTACACACATTTCTTACAAGCGTTCTTACATTTCAAGGCATTTACAAGTGTGTCTTCTCCAACGACCAAAATATTTCCTGGATAAATAAGTTTCTTTTCGGGTTTGCTGTAATCAGCATTGCTGCACACCAAGTTTTCACACACGTCAGCGTTACAAATTTACAAGTCGTCTGCTTGTATATTAATGGCCTCCTAGAATATCCTAAGCTTCTTCAGCATAAAGCTGTGCTTGCATACAAATTCAAGTCAATAATTGACTGGTTGAACGTTGTATTTACCTATTGCTTATTCGCTACTGTGGTATTTACCCCACTTGTATTTGTATATGGAGTTCACTGGTACAGTCCCTGCAAATCCACATTGGTCGGGTACTGGATTCTACCAGAATGTTGGAATTCACAAATAACGGCATGGAATGCATTGAATCCAGTATTGAAGATATGCGTGATGATAATCAACCACTGGATTTGGTCATATGCAATTCACGTTTGTCCATTGGTCTGCAGCGTACTAATGATACTTTGTACACTGACAATACGGGAGTATCTGGAACTGTAAGAAAAGTTAAAATTTCAATTTGAAAATATGTTTTAATTTTTTAAATGTTTACTAGGTTGCTGGAAAATTGGAACAAAGCTAATCAAAACTTGGACTTCACACAACCATTCAGAGCTCTTCAGGTCATGGGAACTCTAATGAATGAAATTCTGCAAAAGGAGACAATCCCGATATTTGTGGTTGCAGATATTCTGCTACTGTCATTTTGCATGACAGCTTTCATCCAAATGCCCATAAACCAGAGAAACATTCCACAACTTGCGATGTTGCTTGCGTGCATTTGTAATACCTCTCTGGCTCTGATTGTCCTTTTGGGTGGATTGGCAAAAATATATACGGACTGTAAGAAAGTTCAACAATGTCTGGCTAAACTTCAATCAGAGATGAACTCGCAGTCTAGGTATGTCGTACCAAGCAGAAAATGCAGAATCAAGTTTCTGAAAAGCTGCAATCCAATGAGAGCAAAATTTGGGTCATTGAATTTTGTTGATCGGTTGACACCATTGGTGTGCTTTGATTTTGCTAATAGTTTGACCGTGCAACTACTGCTGCTCGGAATATAGTACATATTATGTTGGTAAAAGCAGTAGTGGAGCTCTATTTTTTCTAGTAAATATGCATGGAACAAAATCATGAAAATATTCAGCCGAAACTAATAATTGTTGGTTAATAACTAACAAGCAGAAAATTTTATATCTACCTATTTTACACTCCACCAATCGGCTGTTATTTTTAAAGTATTATGGTAACTTCAAAAACAAAATATGGCATTTAAATATTACGCAGAAAATTATTGTACGAGTTATATAATGGCATAATTATTTGGAGTGAACATATTGCAAAATTGTGGCTCACGTAATAATTTAGTTCGCAGTTCAGTGTAGTAATCTTCTGTTTTTGTAAACCGGTTAGAATATTATTTCAATCTGTTTATAGCAAAGAAATATATAATAGTGTATTTTCAAAAGTCAAAATCTTAGATGCCAAATATATCTCTCTGTGTAAAACGAATTATCAGTTTATATAAGCATTAATAATTGCACAGGCGTGCCATAGCTGGCTGCTTGGAAAACAGTTTTGTAGTTAAATTTAGCTGACAACATCTTATAAAGAGCCAAAAACTTTGTTATTCATGCTCAAACCAACAATTAATTTGTTTTGATTTCCGCCTTTTTAGTGTCTTTTGTATGGTACCACTTAGACAGAAACCCGTAAACAGTTTTTGAACTAACCATACCATAGCCATAGCTCGTATCGAAATGTATTTCATCAGAATATTATCTCGTTTCCAATACAGCTTACATACCCAAATTCAGGTTTTTGGAAACTCAAGTTTAACAACTTTTCTAAACGTTGCAAGGTTTTCTTTGATTGAAAGCACTATGCTTGAAAGAAACCTATCTTTGTTCCACAAGGTTTGTCATCTATCAAATACAATTGGTAGCTCTTTATTCTCCTGGGACCCAAGTGCCTGTAGATTAAAAAGTAGCAACTTAAAATATAGACTGTTGCTTTACAAAATTAGATTCCATACTTGTTTGCTAGCTTTGCTACTAATTGGCGCTGACCTAAAATTTCATTCCAAAGAATTCCAACTTATTGAAAAAGTCATGTTCCTGCTTTCCCTTATATTTGTATTAGCCGGCCATGTATACCTAGTTACGTGTAAAAACAACGCTGTCAGCATTTGCTTGTATGTAAACGGAATATTAAACTTCAAGTTAAATCATCCAGTCGCAATCCCCCAAAACGTACTAAAAGCACAGTTTAGACGCAATAGTTTCAATGCGCTGTTAGCCCAATTGATATACTACAATTGCATTTTAGTACCGATTATATTTGTTTATGGCTTGCATTGGTTTCAGCCATGCAAGTGTTCGTTAATGGGATATTGGCTGATTCCGGAATGTTCAAGTTTTAGCGAAAACAATTATTTACAGTGTAAAAATCCTTTAATATTTCGGGCTTTTAATACAGTAGTAAAACTAATTGTGCTAATGCTGAACCACTGGATGCACTCAATTGGATTTTTCCTTGGAGCGTTTGTGGGAAGCGGCATAATAATCCTGTGCTCAATGTCATTTTTGGAACATTTGGAAAGGTATAGCATACGCTAAATAAAAATATGGGATTTAAATTTAAACTTTATTTTTCGTTTCTAATTTTTTTTTAGATTTTTCATCTATATGTTTCAAGAGACAGACTGGGCCAACTCTGTAAATAAATTCCGGACACTACAGGTTTTAGCAGTAGTTATGAACGAGGTGCAGCAAAAAGGACTGATAACAGCAGTGATTCTTGCTTCCATTTCTTTAAACTCGTTTTCAGTGGCAATGCTCGTTAGGCTACCTCGAACGCAGGAAAGCCTTATTTTGTTTGCCATTTTTGGTGCAATTGTACCAAATACTATATTGGTTTTGGTAGCACTTCTTGGAAGCATGTCACAATTGTATATAAAATCCAAAACGATTTTGCAAAATTTTAAATATTGTTGGGAGGACTTAAGTCATTCGAGGGCTGAAAGACGTTGGGTTGAAAAAGTGTGCAAAAGCCTTACACCCGTTAAAGTAAAATTTGGATCATTAAATTTTATAGATAGGCAAACACCGTTAAACTGTATAGATTTTGCTAATAGCATGGCGGTACAGCTTTTACTGCTGCATAAATAAGTTAATTTTACTAGCAAATAAAATGAGCGTGGGAAGTGAACTGCATTCTTTATTCTTATTGATCGCCTGTGTGAAGTATGGTATATGTGAAAGCAAATACACATGAGAATATAGTGAAACAAAACTAAATGCGACAAAATCCAGACTTGAGTGTTGCCTATCTATTTAAGTCGGCTTTGGGAAATTTAATGCAAATTAGTGTAAATTATTGATATGATCTTGAACATTTGTAATTTTAATGTATACCAGTCAACTGATAATTATAATCTGACATTTTGTCATTACGGGAGTTTGCGCGCGTTGATGAAAATGGCGATAAGCACATATATTTCAGGGCAGATTATTATTGCATTGCCAGTGGTGAGTAGTGATCACATAGAAATTGTGGACAATCCAAATCCATATTGCACAAAATTAGAAAAACGCGCTAGTGTAGTGTTATTTTAAAGTTGACTTTGAAACATGGGTACCATTGATGGAAACTCTTACGGTGCAGCTATTCTTGCCTCAGCACATCAGCACGATTGGAATCGCGTATTTCAGCTACTGGAAAGATCCCCAAACGAGATTGCTATTATTGATTCGGCAGAAAATAGAACTCTGCTGCATTACGTTTGCTTGAGAAGTATTTCTAAAACACAATAATCATTTGAGCAACCTGTCTCCTTTTTATTAAACGTTTAATCTTGTGTAAACTAGAAAAACGGAATGATGTGGAACTGGCTGCAACTCGACTGCTGAAACACTGGGATCAATATTTTCCAGGCGACAGGTCGAGAATTGCTTTTGTGGACAGAAAAGACTGCAATGGTGATACTGCCTTACAAGTAGCTACCAAAAAGAGAAATCGAACTGTAGTTGAATTGCTAATTCGGAATGGAGCTGACATAAAGCAGTTGTAAGCAATTACTGAAAAAATGTGTAAAATAAATTGATTGTTTGATAAACATATTTAGTATCACAGAAAGCCTGATAACGACTTTGACGCCGTGCAGAGGATTTACGATCCCGTGTTTATCAGTTTGTTTGATCAGTCAATCACAATTGACAAGTGTGTGCATGATATGAAGAATAAGCTGCTGTGGACGGTGTATTGCAATTTTAAGTACGATATAGAATGCTTATTTAATTTAGAAATGCCAAAAAATTTATCTATTTTACGCTTGTAACATTTTTTGGTTTAGGTCCATACTTGGATTGCATAATACACTAATTCAGGATGCACATGCACCAACATTTAATCAGTCGTGGCATTTGGCTATTATGCTTCGTTGGAAAATAGCAACACGCTCGGCTATTTTGCAGCATCCGCTTGTTCGACTATTTGTGCATTTGAAAACAGAGAAATTTGCAAACCTAATATATTTTTCGATGATTTACCAGGTAAAAACTATATAACTCTAAGCTGAGTTGTAAAATGTATATATACGTCATACTTTGTGTTTTGCAGATTTTGTGGTCCATTATCAGTTTTGTGTTCATTTTTTGCAACACCCACATTCTTGACAGCACAAACATTGAAGACACTGGCCGTGAGTCTAATCTCACCATTTTATGTCAACCGTTCAGATTATTTCAGCCTGATTCCGCAAAGTTTAAATATTCGTCGTATTTCTTCATAATGATCATTCTACATGTGCTAGCTGTAATCAAAGAGCTAATTGAATTTAAGCTTTATCCTGACAAAAGGTACTACTGGAGGCAAATGGAAAATCTGGGACAGTGGATAGTTATTGCTAGTATTTTGGTAGTGTGGATTGTGGCAATTCTACGACAGTCAGGAAAATATGAAGAGGAAATTGATCATTTGGATAATCTTAGTGGACAGAAGCAATTTCTTTGGGCAATTTACCTTCCAGGCTTATACATTGTGAGCTATTCTTTAAAAAGTTATAATACAAAACAAAATTTTAAAACCATTTTAAATTTCTGATTTTATATTTAGCTGGGAATGTTTTCGTCGCTGTTGCTGATACAAAGTCAACTAGCCAAAACGCCGTTTTTGGGAGTGTATAACGAAATGTTTGTCAGGGCGTTTCGTAGCATTCTCAAATTTTTGCTGGCGTTTCTTCCACTTATGTTTGCGTTTCTGGCGACACTTCATATACTTCTGCCAATGGTACTAGTTCATATATTAAAAATAATATAATACATAAATCAATACTGAATAAATAAATATTGTTGTGCTTATAATTGACAGAGACCTGAATTTGTACCCCAGTGGGGTCTAGGCTTTGCCAAAATATTTGTCATGATGACCGGTGAAGTGGGCTATGACGACATTTTATACGGCGAAGATGAAACCGATATTGCTTTTCGGAATGTATTGAAAGGATTCTTTCTCGTGTTTGTTGTCACGGTGGTGATACTGCTTCAAAACTTGCTGATTGGCGTAACGGTTAGTGATGTTCAAAAGTTGGAACAAACTGCAACGATTAACCACCTGGCAACTAGTCTGGAAGATATTTATCTTCTGGAAAATGTACTGTTGTCACCTGCCATATGGGGACTTTATCTAAATTGCTTTGGTTGTAAGGATTGGTGCGTGAGTACATTCATGGTTGGTAAAGCAGACTTGGTGTAAGTTAATATTCTATTGTGATTTCAATATGAAGTAATTGTTTTTGTTTTCAAATTTTGTTAACTAAATATTTTTGTCCTTTATTTCAAAGCAAAACCACAAAATCTCGGAAAACAAAATACAAGCGGCTAAATGAATATCCACCCAAATTAAGGCAGGTGATAATCGATTGGTATCTAGAGAAAACTAAAATTAGCAGTGATTCCACTGCATAGATTAAAAACCACAATTAAAATCTGTATGTAGATAAATACTAGTTTATGTTTTGTTGGACACTGCTAGACAGCCTAATAGCATATTAAATGTACTTGTTGGGGAATGCAAGAAAACTACCCGTCTTCAATTCCTCCGGATATTACTGCCTCGGTGAAAAATATGCGTATATTTTCTAGCCTGAATCTACGAAAGAGCTGTGCCGCAATCTCCTCAGAGCTATCAAAATAATACCACTAAGTCTATCTAAGGTCTTCTACTTTCAATCAAAATGACGAGAAATACACTTAAAATAAACCTCCACCGACATCAACAGCAATTTAACAATAATAACAATTAACAGATTTATTTAACTGTTCAATTAACTCTCAAAAACTACAATTTGTACAACACGACGGCAATCACGACGACGACGAGAAAGATGACACAGCCAATCAGAAGTGAGTGCATTTGATCTCGTTGCAGTTGACACAAAGTTCATTGCAGCAGACGAATACGTTAAAAGCACGCAGACAAAAAATATATACATATTTTTTCTTATGACTAAATGCACGCAGGCATTACTACATAGTACATTATTATTATACAAACTTATTAACAAAGGTAATTGTTCACAATTCCCGACATACTCCCACCTTTTAATTACATGAAGCGGGGTAATTAAAACACTGACAACAATAAAAGGATGGAAGAAGAGAATCATGCAGATAAGGACAACTGTCTAGATATATTTCACTCCACGCATCCACTCTGCACAATCCCATTCTAACTAACCTGATACTGTGAAAGTGAACTAATTTACAATGTATAGAATATTTACTTTCCCATATCAAACGGCTCCTTTGCAACTTTAGACTCCTTACTCTCGGAATTTTCATCCAACTTCACAAATCCGTCACATGCAGAGCTTCCAGTGCATCCAGATTGGTCACTAGTATTTTGCAATGCGTTTCTGCTTGGAACTTGGCAAGATCCATCTTCATAAGAAGTCAACTTTACAATTGGTTTGGCTCACAGGTTTACCAAATGGTACTTCCAGATGGTCCAGGTCCTTCCAAGAATGATAACAGGTTCGCCAGATGTTGGGGAATGCAAGAAAACTACCCGTCTTCAATTCCTCCGGATATTACTGCCTCGGTGAAAAATATGCGTATATTTTCTAGCCTGAATCTACGAAAGAGCTGTGCCGCAATCTCCTCAGAGCTATCAAAATAATACCATTAAGTCTATCTAAGGTCTTCTACTTTCAATCAAAATGACGAGAAATACACTTAAAATAAACCTCCACCGACATCAACAGCAATTTAACAATAATAACAATTAACAGATTTATTTAACTGTTCAATTAACTCTCAAAAACTACAATTTGTACAACAGTTAACTTTCGATCTCATACGACCGCTACGCTACTGCTACAATTTTGAAAAAGTGAGAATGAACGACAAAACTACTAACGATCCGCTGCTGCTGACGATGACTTGACCTTTGACAAAACGACGGCAATCACGACGACGACGAGAAAGATGACACAGCCAATCAGAAGTGAGTGCATTTGATCTCGTTGCAGTTGACACAAAGTTCATTGCAGCAGACGAATACGTTAAAAGCACGCAGGCAAAAAATATATACATATTTTTTTCTTTTGACTAAATGCACGCAGGCATTACTACATAGTACATTATTATTATACAAACTTATTAACAAAGGTAATTGTTCACAATTCCCGACAGTACTGTTGGTGCCAATACTAGTTGCTGACACTTGCAAAATCTGTAATTATACATTTTGTTTAAAATTGACATTATTTCCTAATTAAGTATGCGAAAAAAGCGCAGGTGACAATTTTAGAACTATAGAGAATCTCGTATTACCTAAATAGCATTTGCAATTCGAACTTGTACTACAAAGGCAATTAAACTTCTTCAGAATTTTTCTATAAATAAATCTATCAAGACGCAGAATTTAGGACTGTCCTAAATCCGTTATTTTTATTTAGAGAAACTTCCGTTTATTATTGTTGTTTGATCTTCTGTTCAGTAACACGAGTTCACGTGGGGGTACTTTTTTCATGAACTTGAATGTATAATTTGGAAATCGTTTAACATTGTGTAAACTTTGTTTTTAGTTTCTCTCAGTTTAATTATAGTATTCATTATGCCTGGGTTTCTCTGAATATCGTTGCTACCAGCTCCATGCTGGTTTTCCCTGGGAATTATAAAAATTTTCTACTCAAGGTTTAATGGATAGGGCCTACTTTATCTTCGCTTTATTGTGTAGTGTGGGTTTCATTCCCACTATGGTTAATGACATGGTTAATCATGGATATATTTACCAACCACCTTACAAGAAGCTATAAACGAAAAATATAAATGTTTTATCATCCACGAACTTGATACTTTACTTTGTTATAAGTAACAACTGTGCTGTAAGCGAATTCGCAAAATCAATGCACTTTAGCGGTGATGATTTTTCAATAAAATTAAGCGAACCAAATTTAACCTTAATACAACTACAGCTCCGTAAAAACCGTTTTGTCCAACTAAACTTTTTTGGTTTCTCAGAATATCTCCATGCAACGTGTTGTCTAATAGTGCACAATGCTTGTTTTGACTGTGAATAAATTTCAGCCATTCCTCCAAACGGAAGTAAAAGCATCAACGCACTATCAGTCATTATAAGAATTAGAAGTAGGTTAGGTACCAGATTTTCCACTGTAAGTGGCATTCTGACCAACAGAGTTGTGCACAGAGATTGCATTGTAACTCCACCAAATATCAAACAGGTGTTTGGTACTCTTGACAGAACTTCATTCATATGAGCACCCAGCAGCTGTAGAGTTCTGTACATTACTGCCATTTCAGCAACATCCGTAGATTTCAATATCCAAGAATTCTTCAATCTGAAACAAAATTCGAATTAATATCATTCCGTAGCGTCTGCATAAAATAAATATTTCACTTACAGATGCAAATGATCGCAAATAGTGATTGCGCATAGGATCATTAATCCACCCACAACCAGAGCAGGAACATTGCAGCCAAAAGCCCAAAACCAGTGGTTTCCTATTAAAACCCATATTTTTGCAAAATAATTTAAACTTAAAATTACAAAACCGTCAGGACAGTAGTGTGGATGGCACTCTGGAATCAGTTCATGTCCAAGAATTTCAGCTTTGCAGGGATTTTGCCAATGGAGTCCGTACACAAATCCAATTGGAATCACAATTGCTGACACGTAAATGGCATAACACAGAAGTATGTTGAAAAGGTCAAGTGCGTACAGTTTTCTTGGTGCAGTATTTTGAAAATGGATTGTCTTTTCAAAGTTGACTAAACCGTTTACTAATATACAGATTGTATTTGCATTTTGGTAACACGATACAACGCACAGATGTACTGCAACCATTACTACCACTGTCGCGGCATAAATGAATTGGTCAGCCCAAGTAACGTTCGCGGGTCGAAATAGCACCAGTTTAAAAACTCCGTTGAAAACAAGCACAAGAAAAAGAATGGTAGCAATTGCTATTTTTTACGTTAGGACGCGATGCTGTTTCCTATTTGAACCTGAATTTACAAATCTGCTAGACTCTTCATCGCATGTTACCAGCACACTCCCCAACGAACGAGAAAGTTGGCATAAAAGCTTGAACAGTTTTAAATGTTGCTGCATTTTTAAATATTTGAACACTTTTTTGCTGAGTATTTTATGTGTGTCTTTACTCATTGTCAGTGAACATACTGGAGAAAATTTCCATAAAAAACGAATACGTATAATGTTGGCACGTGTTACTGACATGTTCAGTAATTAATATTTGACTTGGGATAAACACAAAGAAGGTAGGTTTAATCAACCTATGAACATTTAAAAGGCCAGCAACATTCGTGTTAAGCAAAGTAATATGAACTATCAAACGTGTTTCGTATAGATTGGTATTTTCCTGTAGAATACCTTCTATATATGTTGGGGCAATTATAAATGTTATAACGTTGACAAAAATTAATTACACACACACACACACACAAATATTGTTTGACACAAAGCAGCAAACTCATTTTAAATTGTGTTCATACGTTTGGGTAATGTACATCAGCAAGCACAGGTGGCAATTTTTGTGGGTAAAATCCCAGGTTGTAGGCTTAAATTGTTTTGTACATACACGAATAAATTTAATTATTTGCTTTCTTCGTTTAATTTAAAGTATACAAAGGTGTTATGCCGATAGTTTAATACCAATAAACTAATTAAAGTGTGCACTGAGTTTATTCCTAAGGTTCCTCCCAATCCTCCCAATCCATGTTTCCAAAAAACTAATAATGTATCATTCTTGCGTAAAGGGGAAGGGAATTTATACAAACTTTTCAATAACACATTTTATGGTTATAAGATTCCTTCAGTAATTTTTTGATATGAGTATGCTTATGACAATGTTCGGTTTGCTCCTTGGGATAGATTCTTGAGAACACGAACAAGCTGACGTTAAACAATAAGATTGGAATGCTGTGCCAATTGGTGCGTTACAGATACAATTGAGTTTTAATCAATTTTTGGGAGATATTAAATTTGTGTGACTGTTTGCAAAAACCACAAAACAGAATTTGATCTTAACGTAGCTTTACTTAAATTGTGTTTACTGCTAAGACATTTAATCTACGTGTGTAAGCTTTTTAACTATAATATGCGCTGCAAATTTAATTTACACTTATTTCTTTTAAATACACTTCATCCTTGTACCTGCTGGATATAACTTACAGTGTAGGATTTGGATTTGAAAAATGATGAAAACGTAACACCTGCAATGAGAATTTGCAGATACATAGAATGACAATATATGCTTACACATGAAATTAAGTGTTGGCATGTATATGAGGGGCAATTAGGTATCTATGAGCTAGTAAAAATGCTACCTAACTTTGTTTTTGGTGCTTCAGCAGTTTACTTTTTTTTAAAAAACAAATGCTAAATTTAAAAAAATTGCAGCTTGTTTAATATACATGCAGCAACGGAGGAAACTAGAAATAAGATTTAACAGCATTTGTTTGTTTATTTAGGCTTTACAAGCAAATCTGCTTAAGTGGTTCAATATTTGTTCAGCTTATATTGTATTTGGCTGCTGTGGATCATTTAAGTTCAAAACTTGTCCTTGTTTAATAGAATGTGTTGCGTGACTAATTTCTTTGGTAGTGTAACAGTCTATTATGACAAAGATTCCAAAAGCATGAAAACTACGCATTTAAAAAAGTCAGCAGCGAAACTTAAGCCTTCATGCTTTTGCTCTATTAATACTTATTGCTGGTGGAGTTTGGAAGATACTTAGCAACTTTCAAGCGATCACTTCAGCAAAATCTTACAGCTTGCTTACAATTATAACCCATTTGGTACATTACACAGCAATCTTTGGATCAATAGTGTTCGTTTACGGATTACATGTATATCAATCTTGTAAACCATTTCTGGCAGGATACTGGTTGCTTCCTGTTTGTGAAGATATTTGGACAATGAATACCTAAAACGAATACGGCTCATTGATCAACTCCATGGTAAAATTTCTAGTCCTTCTTGCAAATCATTGGTTGGTCTCGCTTGGGTTTCACGTTGGAGCTTTAGCAGTAAGTGGAATCCTACTTATGGGTACCGTGTCCTTCTATGAGCACTTGGAAAGGTTAGATTTTCTGTTCAAAATTATAACTAAATTTAATTAAACGCTGATACTTACTTTAACTTGTTGCCTCAGGTTTTCTATTTTCATCGGTTATTCCAAAAGTTTGACTACTGTGGCAAATAAGTATAGAGCTCTTCAAGTATTGGACATTTTTATGAACGACGTCCAACAAAAGGTACTTTTCACCGGAATGATTCTAGCGGTAATTCGAATTCAAGCATTTTCCTTAGTAATGCTTATTAAAATGCCCCATTCTCAAGAAAACTTACTAGCGTTTGCAATATCTTGTGTGGTGGTACCAAACACCATTTCGGTTCTAATAGTGTTTACCACTTACATGTCCCGATTGTATGTAAAATCTAAAAAGATATTACATGAGTTAAAGTCAGAGGCGCAGCGAGTGGTGGGCACCTAGGGCACGTGCCCTACCTAAAAATTTGAGAGCTTCAAAATTTTGGTAAATATCAGGTCACAAATATTCAAACGCGTTAACAATTAATCGTGCTATTTGAACATTTGAGGCTTTTTGCTTTGATTGCACGACAAAACAAAAACGATGTAGATACTTATATATGAAGCTAGCTGCTTCAAGCCAGTCTCTTATCGAAACTAGTTACAATCAAGTGGTCTTGGAACTGAGATTCTCTACTTGGGTTTAAAAATTGCAATTTGCAAAAGTAATAAGAGTGTTCATTTTAAGCCAAAATGGTGTAAGCTTTGGAGGGTTCTGGATAAACTGTTTCATTTCAATTGAATATGGTGGGTTATTCTGTTTCACCTCCAAGAATCATGGTAAAGAGCTTGGTGCAAAATCACGGACAAATAGCAGCAGTAAAGCAGATAATGAACCATACGATAGCATTTTTTATGAATCTACTCTAGAGAAAAGTCCTGGCATGATATTATTTATTTCACAGGAAATGAATCAGCACACCTTCGGAGAAAATCAATTTTTTTTCTTAACACACAATTTGCCCAGCCTTTAATATTCACTAATGAGTATTCTGATGTTTAAACACTTCATGTCAAGCTATAACAAACAAAATGCAAAATAAGTAGTATATTATTCTCATTAGCTTGATTATTTAATTTTTTCAGTTTTCTCAAGTCAGCAACTCTACAGTACGGCAAACTGGAAATCCTTTCGTTAAAAGATTTTACCCAACTAATTCACGGTCACGTTAGTCGTCTTAATGTAAACAAAAGTGGGATTATTTACAAGTTCACAATCAAATGCGTTAATCTGCAAAAAACTGGTGTTTTATTATATGGCGACATTTTTATGTAGATCACGGCAGGAAATTAAATTAATCTGTTTAAAAGATGGCTGTATTTTGAAAGAGTAATTGTTATGATATCACCTTTTCAGGTTTTGCTTTCTCCCTTAGCTAAGGCTCTGCGCCAACTATAGTTACCCACTCACTGCAAATTGAGTGCAGTTTCTGGATAATGTGGACATGGTTTGCTGTAAATATAGTATTTATTGATTTGGACCCAAATTGCAAAATTAGGAGATAAACGGAAATGGAAACAAACTATTTGTGTGTTAATTTAATAAAGACAAAGTTTTATAGAACATGACAAATAGACAATTTCTAATTGAATAGACACTTCGAAGTTTTGCATTTCGCACTTAACAAGTTTTTCTTTCCTAGGCAATATCTTACTGGACAATGTACCGTCGCACGTAATTTCTATTTTTGGGGTGCTATTGCCACTTAACTTTTCAAAATATCGTCTACCATATACGGTCTATAGTATAGACTTTACTGAACTTTAAAACGTACTATAACAACATAAAAAGGTACAAGAATGCTAAAACGGATAACTTTTGCAACATTTGCACATTTCATAATAAAATTTTACAATTTTTTTCAAGCTTCATAATACAAAATCAAAGAAACATATCAGCTAATTTGCTAGACAGAAGTAACAGTTTTGTGTTCTTCCAAAAAAGTTTTTAAAACAATTTTGGCATTGTAGTTGTATTATCTTTGCGTCACTACAGTTATTTTAACCGATTGTCTTACATTCTCGACGACATAGATCGTAAGGTTAGATAACCATACATGTACGGAATTACTGAATTATTGCAAACGTCTTGACAAACCATTTGATTTTGATTGATATTATGAGTTAATAAATTTAATATCATTCTAAGAATTTAAGAATAAGAAAAACAACTATATATGTTTGTTTTGACTAATTTTAATTTGGTGCCCTACCTAGCCTTCAGTGCTGGCTGCGCGCCTGGTTAAAGTATTTTGGTAGCAAACGCAACAAGCACTGGTTTGAAAAAGTCCGGAAGAGTTTTGCACCAATCAAAGTAAGGTTTGGAACGCTTAACTTTATTGAGAAGCGGACGCCACTGAAGTGCATTGATTTTGCAAATTAATTGGCTGTTCAGGTTTTGCTTATTAGAACCTGATATGCTAGTTGCTTCCCTTTGTGTACTATTTGTATTTTTTTGTGATTAATCTTTTTTAATTTGTCTGTAATTTTTTTGTCAGAATCCCTTGTAATATACTATGATTACGCCTTTACTAAATTCAAATGCACCCTCTCCGGGACGTCATTAGAAAACGTCTCTTGGATCAAAGTTTGCCCATACGCTTAGCTGCATAAATGACAAGTTGTTGATTTACCAGGTGCTAAATCTTCGAATTCTACAGACTCTACTAATCTTTGATAGATTTATCCTTGATAATAAACAAACCTTCACCTATCGAGCGCAATAATATAATGTTATAAATAGTATTCATCCAGCGTAGTCGAAACTTACTTGGGGATCCTTAGGATTATTTGTAAAAGTTCTGTAGTAAGCAGAAGATTTCAGGAGAAAAAAACAATTAGAATTTAGAATTTACGTTTGACAGCATCACTCCTTGCTCCTGGCTCAAACCCTTTAGCGCCAAAATGTCAGAACTCCTGAAGTTACCTAAAACGTATTTGCTGATGCTATATATAATTAGTTATATCAAACAATAATTGGCAAAATGGCAAAACCCAACATTAGAAATTCAATTGGAAATTTTTCAATTAACGTAAATGGAAATGAAGTTAAATGTGTATCATCAGTTAAATGTCTAGGTCTTACTATAAATGATAAGTTAAATTGGAGCCCACATATTAAAAACATAGTAAAAACTACGGTTTGATAAACATCAGGTACCAACAGTCATTGCTTAGTGTCCAAATGCGTAAAATTCTGTGCACATCTCTGGTATTATCACATTGCTCACCAAATTGTTTACAATTATTGTCCAGTATATTTTAGAAATTATATAAGTATTAATGAACTGGAATATAGACATACTAGAAGTGGTGCATGAATAATCACAAATCAATTGTGCGGAACTTTTGCAGATGAAGCAGCTAAATTTTGGGTAAACCTACCAGAAGATATACAAAATATTCCAAGCAAACATATTTTTAAAAAGAAATTAAAAATTATCTATTAAATTGTCAATCTCAAGAAAACTCTGTAACTAATTGTGAGAACATAGATTATGATAGGATTTTTGACTTTGTATTTTACAATTGGATGAATGAATTTGTATGACGTCAAAAGTAGTGAAAGTATGTAATTGCCTTCTACTTTAGAAGGGTTCTGTCACGAAATGAGAAAAAAATAATAATTGTTCAAATTGAAGAACATTAAGTAGGAGGATGCCTAGACTTGTAACTGATGCTTTACATCAAGTTCACAAAATTACTTTACTAACGCAAAATGTTGAAATGCAGGACACCACTTCTTAAGTTTTTATCTCCTTGTCCCATTTTTTGCTACCACCACCCATTTCCCATCAAGCTGGCTGTCGACGGCTCGTCCTTTTATTAGTCAGTCAGTGAGTGCGTTTGTCAGCGAGTCATCTAGACAGTTATCAGTTTTGAGAGAGAAGAGATTGTTTTTCGCCCCGAGAGCTTATGTCAATGTCCTTACGGAATTTTGATAGTTAATTAGAGTAACTATTTTGTGAATAAAAGTGATCTCCTTTTGAATCAGAAGTTCTTCTGTCTTTTCAATTTGCCCGAAATTACCCAGCGTAGTGCGATAACCCTAATGGACCGATAATTTAAATAGTCTTGGTGTTATCGTGTGAGTTAAGTTACCTAATCCTACTTGGTGGAGCAATCAAATCTAACTAATTTCCGTCACCCTATTAGTGCCTTACAAGTACCAGATTCGAGTCAGCTTCCAGCCTTACATTCCGAAGTTTTGTGTATCGATCCACTGGCCCTGAGTTCATTATCACCCCCAGAGTAATACCCAATTTACTACCGTAAGCATTGCGATTTTTTGTCAATCTAAATTGGTCGTTTATTAATTTATGTCCTCATTCTCCCAACCTGAAGTCCAGACCTGTCCCCAAATCCGAAACCCAGAAAATCCCCAAAAAGTTGTCCAGAAAAACAATAATTATTCCCCAGCCCCCCGCCAGTTCCCTTGTCCACCTGATCCGGTAGTGGACCACCAACACCTTTGCTGAGTACCCTTCTAGGTAGAAAAAACTTTATTTCAATGTTTAATAATCACCTTTTGAAAGTATGTTCGATTTTTGTGTCAATAGTTACTTTTATCTCTTTCAACATGCATATATTTACTTATATCGAAATAATAGTACTTTGAAACTTTACATGCAATTATGGTTGTTAAATAAAACAAACTTTATCTGCTATTTCTCATTAGAAATGTCTTAAATAAATATGTAAACATTTCAGAGAAATGTATTCTTCTTAACCGTTTTCCTTTTCGTCGTCCATCTAACTAAATACATATTGTGCCCACTCTATACCAACTTCCATTACGCCTTTGCAAATCCCACCTACGTCAGCAAACTGTCTTATATTGTCTCAAGTTGACGACATTTTCTTCAGAAGCGTTTTTGAACCAGCATTATGCCGCACAGCAACTTAAATCTCTTTCTTCGAGCTATAAAGCTTTCAGAAGTTTTTGGAAGCAGTATAGTACACTGGAATGCGGAGAAACTGGCAATGTTTCCCAATAAGCCGGAAAGTACAAAACATAACTGTTTGGAAAACAGGTTAAAACTACTTGCCCTTTTTACTGCAATTCTTGGAATAGGTGGTGCGACAAAACTTATTTCCTCTGCATATGAAAACCAAGTGCAACCAGTGGATAAGCTACTATATGCCGTTTTCATGATTGCTTTACCAATCACGTATATATGCATCCAAACTTGCAAGAACAATGCAGCAGAGATTTGTCTTTACGTCAACGGACTTTTTCGATTTCATAAAACGTATTCCCAAACAAAGCCCATGAATAGAAACATAAATGAGCCGGTGATTACTAAAATGAACGAAAAGTTTGCGCGTGCATTGTACATTTCCATAATAGCTGAACCCTTCGTGGTACTCTACGGAGTTTACTGGAACAACCCATGTGCACCAGCCATTGGCTTGTATTGGATACTACCCGAATGCGTATATTCCAACTATTTCGAATACTACATTATCAGTAAACTGGTCAAAATTGTAGTATTCCTAGTAAATCATGCTGTATGGAGCTTTGCCCTGAGTATTGGACCATTGGCCGCGTCAGGCATTCTCATTTTGTGCACCATTACTTTACAGAGCAACTTGAAGATGTAAGTTTAAGTTAGTCAGTTAGTCAATTATTATTAATTCAAATTTGGTTTAATAAGTTTCCACTTTTAGCTTTCAGGAAGTATGCGCAAATGGCGGAGCAAAATTCTGCCTGCAATACAGAACACTTCAAATTCTTGGAACCTTAATGAACGATATTCAGCAATGGACGCTGACCACGGCTATAATATCTGCATCCATTCCACTTCAGTCCTTATTCCTGACTGCTCTCATTAGGAATTTTGTATCTCAGAATAGAAATTACTTACATTTAGCCCTGTTTGCGGGTTTTCTTCTGAACTGTATATTGGTGCTCTTGGTGTTAGTTGGTGGCTTAGCGAAGGTGTTTACTACATCTCAGGACACATTGAGTAAGATGAAAGTTAGTTTGGTCTGCGATAAATTTATTAATCGAAGAGACCTGCGATGCCACAATAGATTTATCAAAAGTTGCACCCACATTAAGGTAAAATTTGGCTCGCTCAATTATATTGAAATGCAAACTCCACTTAAATGCATAGACTTTGCGAATGGCCTCTCTGTTCAGGTGTTGTTGGTTACCAAATAAAACGATAGTCATCCTTTAATTATAGTTTATAGCCTAAGACAGTCACAGTAATATTCGTCACAACAAAAGTCATCGATATCAAATGACATATAGTATGTTTTTGGAAACTGGTACTACGAAAATATGGTATTTAGGTTTAAAAAACTGCTGTAGTTGCAAAAACAGACTAGGGCATTAGTTGATATGTTGATATAGAATTCGGAGCTTAATAATAAAGTAGTTGTTAATTCAAAGTATTAATTTATCCACTATTGTATTCTAAAGCTGTATTTGAATTGTCAAGCAATTAACTTATACTAATTCAATAGAGTGTGTGTGCACTTTTTTCAGGATTGAACATGATTGCGCTGGCTGCGTAGGATCCGCTTACGTTCATACTCTCTCTCCATACCTCTTATTTTGTAGAATGCTTGCTCGAGCATCACATTGCTTGATGCAGCACAGAACAACAAAACAAATGCATACCATCGCGCCACCTACTGACCATTCCTGTCACTCATACCACGCACTGTTTTCAATTACTCTATGATCATGGCGCAAACTTCAACTGCATGCTATTTACGAGCAGTCTAGGCCCGTGACATGTGTCACGGGAAAATCAGCTAGTATACCTAGTGTTGATTAATGGGGCGTTTCTAGGCCCTCAACAATTAAGTTTGATGAGTATGGGCGTGCCTAACTTTCATGCACCCAAAAATCAATCGCATCACACTATTTCTCAGAAAAAAGGTTCGGATCACAGGACCAGTGCAACCAGTAAATTATTCAATGACAAGTAGGAAAGTTTTAGCAGTTTGAGATCAATTTATTAAAGAGTAATTTATTATTTTACAAAATTTAATGGCAGAAGGCCCAACGACAAAATGATAACTTGCTCTGCACAAGGCAGAAAAATAGAGCTCCAGTTTGCCTTTCGCCAAGGCAAGCTCTGAAGGAGAAGTAATATTTGGTGGTGGTGGTGGGCTGATGCTGCTCCGGCGGACGAGGATGATGATGATATTTTTGGGGCGTAAATTTCTGCTGCTGCTGCATGGCTCATCCTCGAGGTGCTCAGCACATGTCTTTCCCAAAACCCCAAAACTGAATCCCTCCGCCAAAAGCTGTGGCAGTTTAAGACACCACCGTTCCAGCACCATAAAGTAGCCAATTTTGCGACATACTCCCACCAGCCAATCAGATTCCGTAGGTCCTGATTGACTCTACAACAGCAAAATGATGAGAGGTCGACTTCCAAAAAACAAATAGCCAATTTACTGCTTCATTAAAAAGTTGGGACCTGACGCTGAGAACTGGTATATTTCACCCCTACTGCTCCATGAGCTTGACTCAGGGTTACTCCAGCTCCCGTTCGGACCCCGAGGTCCTAGTCCGTCCTGTCACATCTTCACTGCTCAACATGACTCCATTTCCGGTTTCTGCTGCTGGAGTACTGCTGGAGTTGACGCAGTATTATCAAATGGAGGCGGGATCATCATCCCCCTCTTCTTCTTTACTTTCTTCTTTCTTTTGAAGAGCACCCCACGCCGTGTTGTCTTCTTGTGGTGGATCTCTGGAGGTAATACACCCTCGCCATCTTGGGTCGGTGTCAGTCATCCTCCTTCTCCTCTTACACAAGATCCGGGTTCGGGATCTCCTCTCTTCTCGACCACTGTGGTGGAGGTAGTAGTAGCCGCTCAGGTTCCTCCCACCATCTGGATTCAGCTTCTGGGTCGAGTAACTTTCTCAAAGTGTCCAGGTTTTTGTACCAGGTCTGGGCTCCACACTTCCTCTTGTCATCCCTCTACTTGGTCATCCAAGTTGGTGCCTACGGCACGTTTCCCTTCATAGCACCTCCTAAACTAAAAGGCAGGTTTAGCCAAAGGGACCACAATGTGGATGCACCAGGGACAAACTGCAACGTGTGTTCTTCCAGGTCGGGTTCCCTACTTCCACTTGTCATCTCTCTACTGGTCATCCAAGTTGGTGCGCACGGCACGTTTCCCTTCATGGCACCTCCTCATTAAAACTTAACCCTTCTGGGGAAAGAGGCAGGTATAGCAAAGGGACTGCAACACGAATGTACCAGTGGTAGTACAAGCTGGAACATGGACTCTTCTTTCTTCTTCCTCACCTTCCTCAAGGGGTCTGCACTCCCACCCTCAAAGATCAAACTGGGCGGGGAGGAAGGGAGATACTGCTACCAAGAAATTTCCGTCGTCTCCTCCAGGGAATCCAATCTCTACTGGAGGAGTCTGTCTGCTTCTGCGGAAAATTCCATTGTCTCCAGGGAATCCAATCTCTACTGGAGAAGGTCTGCTTCTGGGAATTTCCGTTGCCCACTTCCTCAACTGAAAGCAGGACTTTTTCTGCTGGGAAAGTTCCGTTGTCTCCTCCAGGGAATCCAATCTCAACTGGAGGAGTCTGCTACTGGGAATTTTCCGTTGCCCACTTTCTCAACTGAAAGCAGGACTTTTTCTGCCGGGAAAATTCCGTCGCCCACTTCCTCAAATGAAAGCAGGACTTTTGTCTGCCGGGAAAATTCCGTTGCCCACTTCCTCAAATGAAAGCAGGACTTTTGTCTGCCGGGAAAATTCCGTTGCCCACTTCCTCAAATGAAAGCAGGACTTTTTCTGCCGGGAAAATTCCGTCGCCCACTTCCTCAAATGAAAGCAGGACTTTTGTCTGCCGGGAAAATTCCGTTGCCCACTTCCTCAAATGAAAGCAGGACTTTTGTCTGCCGGGAAAATTCCGTTGCCCACTTCCTCAACTGAAAGCAGGACTTTTGTCTGCCGGGAAAAATTCCGTTGCCCACTTCCTCAACTGAAAGCAGGACTTTTGTCTGCCGGGAAAATTCCGTTGCCCACTTCCTCAACTAAAAGCAGGACTTATTCTGCTGCTGATTTTTGGGCCCTCCATCCAATCCACCATAGGCACTTCTCACTGCAACCGCAGGATCCACGAATGACCACGTATAGGGACTGGAGGGCGTATCAGGTGAATTGCTGTGGGGGCACGCTGGGGGTTGATCGTTCTAGCTTCTGGGGGAAGGTTCTGCTGCTACTGTTACTTCGGCTGCTGCAAGGACACTCACTGTTGTCCTCTTCCTCTTCGATCACCACCACTGACCAATGCTGATGTGGGCGTCACCTTTTCTTTCTTTTTATGAGCAGCTTCCTCCCTGTCTTTAACTGGGCAGCTCCTCAATCGCCCAGGACTTCTCCTCCAAAACTGTTGTCTCCTTTCTTTTGTCGTTGGCCACAAAGCTGGTGTCTTCACTCGAGCAGCTGCTGAGGGTGTGGATGTGGCGGAGGCAGAGCCAAATACTGGAGGGGGTAGCTTGAGGCGTCATCTTCTTCTGCGTCAGCTGTTGTTGCACTCAATCTCCCACTCGATATCAGTAACTTGGGCTTCTCCTCATCGTCTTCTTGCTTTTTTCCCGTCCCTCCAGCTGCTCACTCACACAAAAACTGCTCCAAAACTCCAAAAGTCTCAAATTTTCACAAAAAATGTCACTGAAAAACACTGATTAGTCACTGATCCTGGCAGGTTCGCCAGTAATGTTGATTAATGGGGCGTTTCTAGGCCCTCAACAATTAAGTTTGATGAGTATGGGCGTGCCTAACTTTCATGCACCCAAAAATCAATCGCATCACACTATTTCTCAGAAAAAAGGTTCGGATCACAGGACCAGTGCAACCAGTAAATTATTCAATGACAAGTAGGAAAGTTTTAGCAGTTTGAGATCAATTTATTAAAGAGTAATTTATTATTTTACAAAATTTAATGGCAGAAGGCCCAACGACAAAATGATAACTTGCTCTGCACAAGGCAGAAAAATAGAGCTCCAGTTTGCCTTTCGCCAAGGCAAGCTCTGAAGGAGAAGTAATATTTGGTGGTGGTGGTGGGCTGATGCTGCTCCGGCGGACGAGGATGATGATGATATTTTTGGGGCGTAAATTTCTGCTGCTGCTGCATGGCTCATCCTCGAGGTGCTCAGCACATGTCTTTCCCAAAACCCCAAAACTGAATCCCTCCGCCAAAAGCTGTGGCAGTTTAAGACACCACCGTTCCAGCACCATAAAGTAGCCAATTTTGCGACACCTAGGTATAATATGTAAAACTTAATATCTATGATCTAAGGTATCGATCGACTAGAAACATATTCTATTGCTTACGAATTAAAAAAAGCACCTTAAAGGGCTGTTTCTTTTGCCAGCTAAGCGCACAAGTAATTTTTGTGCATTTAGGTTTACAATATTTTATAATATTATGTATATTAAAATTACGTTGACACATATAGGTAATGTTGTAATGACTATATTCAAACAGATATTTTGTGATGTAACTTCAACACATGTGACTACTTATATTTGACATATTCACATATTCAATCAATCGTAATACGCATATTTGTTTTCATTCTACCATTAGTAAACTTGACATTGCAATCTTGTTAAGTAAGTATTAAAATATTTTAGAATGTTATCCTCTATAAAAACTATCAGCATTGTTTAATATTGGAATCACAGACTTTACTTGTCGAATTTCATTACTATCCTACTATATTGTATTGTATTGTATATTGTATAGTTTATTTGTCATGGGTTAACTTCGGGGTGCCCCATGATAACCCTTACAAAATCTCATTTGAAAGTACAAATTCAATTATTACATCTGGTTTAAAATTTCTGGTTATAAACTGACTTTTTGAGTTTGCTTACAATGTAAAAAAACTGGTTGACCTTGCATTTTGCAACTTTATAACCTGAGTTTGCTCTTGATAACAATATTCATATTAAAATTATAGGTAAGTGTTCAGTTTTCATGCAGCTGGGCTAGTGAAGAGTCCGTGGTGATAATGGGTGACTCCATGACTGTATAACCGGTTCTTTTTACCTGCACCTCACCAGATTACAGGTAAAAAGTATCACCAAAGACCGCTGCCTCTCTGCATGCTGTTCACCCATCCTTCTTTTAATGTTGGTTGCAGGTTGGTTTGGCTATCTGGTTTTTCTTCTTGTGTTTTTGTTCATTGCTTTAGTTATTTTTCTTGTCTTGGTGGTTTCCCCACGCTCTCGGTTAGACTGAGTTGGTTACGTAGTTAAAACTTGGTCTGTGGCTTGCGGAACCGGTTCGAGTAGGTAGCTTGGTACGCCATTTTCTATTAAATTTTCGTCTAGGTATTTACTGCCTTGTTCTGAATTTTTGGTTTAGGTTTCTGATCGTCTTTAATTGAAATATTAAGGCCAGATTCTTTTAAACGATGACAGTTTGAAAATATGAGTGTTTTGTCTAACCGATTTTCCAATTTAAAAACTCCACAAATGTGGCCCTTTTTGCCTTGAAAATTTTGCCAGACTCGATTTTAGGGTTAATTTTGAGAGTGTTTTTACATAATTCGGAGAGCCACTTTTTCGGAGCTTCTGGTACTTCACTGATATCTGGGATTCCATGGATGACAATTTTGAGGTCCTTTTGGCCTTGGGCTCTCTTTTTGTCCAATTGAGGGGCTGTGTCTTCTTGAATGCTTCTATTTTTTATCGACGTAATTTCAGAACTGATGTCAGATTTTACAAATGTCAACTGAGATTGGATGTTTAAAAATTCACGAGTAATGTTTTGCTTTTCTGTTGTCCATTCTGATTTAAAGTCAACTTTAAATTCTTTGATTTCTTGATTAGTTTTAAAAATAATTTCAAGTAACTTTTTGAACTTTTCAAACTGTGATGCTAGCTCACTCACTTGGTTTTCAAGCGACTGTATTCTTTGTATTGCTGCCATTGCAAAAACTTGCGGATCAACTTTTGACTGCGCTTGCGTACTGGTCAAACTCTCGAAGCAAACCCTACTATCCTACTAACCAAACAAAATTAAAGGTAAAAAGAAAAATCCAGCTTCCCTTTGCATACATAGGGTGATGTATAATACGAGCCAATTTCGAGCTGCTTTCATACTAACATTTATTCACTTAATTCAATTCGCCTAAAAATGAGCCCTAATACTACCCAAACAATGTTGAAGAAGCAAATTAAACAAATTCCAATTTAAAACTCAGGAATCATACATTTTAGGCGAGGCGCCAAAGCCTAAAAATCAAACTTAATGACGTAAGTCTATACCTCTGCAGAAGGTTATGCAATAATATTGGTCAGTATTACAGTCTGGTTCTTATAATATTGAAATTTAACGTCTACACATACGTCGATCTTCAAGCCGTGATAAAATGCAAGCCTTTAAATTTTAATAAAAAGCATCTTAGACAATTGACACTCATTTGTTTTCAAATCAGAATCTTGGAGAAAATATAACTCTAAACGGCAAAGGATCCAAAATAATACCACTCTTTTGCGGTATTAAAGACTGTTTCTGCTCAAATGAGTATTCCGGAGTTACAGTAAACTTTTTAAAGATAGAAACAATGTACAGAAACATTATATCCATTGCCAACGTTTCCCCAACACACTTTTTCAGTCCCACAGAAAAAGGGTAAAACTTTTTATATTCCTTTCGCATGAATCTTTCTGGTCGAAACACCATAGGATCTCCCCAAATATCTGGGTAGTGATGAATACCAAAGAAATTCGGAGCTAGCATGGTGTCCTTTTTCAAAAAATAACCATGAAATTCCATATCTTCAAGCAACCTATGCGGATTTCCTATAGATGATGCGCTTGCCAATCTTAGGGTTTCAAACAAAATGGCTTCTGTGTACTTCATATTTTTGCAATGTTCAATTGTCGGTTTAGCTCTTCCTCTTGGAATGTTAGCATCTATTTCTTTCTGCAGTTTTGTTTGTACTGCTTCATGTTGGCTTAAGTATAAAAGAGCCCATGCTAAGACAGTCGCTCTGTGAATCAAGCAATTAAAAAAGTGAGAAAAACCAGTTAAATTACTCAGGAAAATTATTTTATACACAAGAACATACTTCATTTGACCAGGATAAAATATATCCACCATTATCGAAACCAGGTTGTTACGGCCAAGATCTCCATAAAATGGTGATTTAGGATCCCTTGTAGATTCCAATTTGGACAAGTAGTAATCCGTAAAATCCCTAACAAAATTAATTGCTCATTAAGAAAAATGTTGCAAAGTAGAAACAGGTCGTAAAAAAACTTTATACCTTAAACGCTTAAATTCACCGCCAGATAGATGTTCATCTATGCAATTTTCACACGTTGTTCTCAGTTGCCTATTTTGTTTCACCCAATTGTTCCAGCCCATTTTCTCAGGGAGTATATATCGTAACCAAGGAAACACTAGTAGTCCATTTGAAGAAACTTGAGAACAGCGAACTAGAAAAGAAAAATACAAATGCCCTTTGTCAAGGTTAATTCTGTATTACAATTAAATTAGTACTGTAATTTCATTTACGCCATTATTTGGTCGCCCAGCTTTACAGACTCTGAGCGAATTTCACACCAGTCCTGTTTATTGCCGGACATAATACTCCACAGAGTGTTAAATATAGGATAGAAAAATTTCCTTTCCCCTTGTTCTGCTCGAAATTCCCACTTTTTTAAAGTTTTCATTAAAATGTCAACATCGTGTAAAATCATGTCTTCCCATGAGCTTTTATTTTGTCGAAGTGCATTTAGGGTTTCTATAGTGAATTTACGATGAGCGTCTGATACCGGGCAGTGATGAAAATTTAAACCTTAAAAGAAAAATAGTTTGGTTTTAAAGCTTTAGAAAACCAAAAATACTGACAGACCTACCAAATCCTTTGTGAACTTCGAAGAAAATAGGACCATTTTCTTTCCCAGTTGCGTTGGGGTGATTATAAAGCTCTTCAATTAAATCTGCGTCGCGTACAAGCAACCAACTGAAAAATTAGCGTAGAAGCAAAATTTAACAAAAGACAATTTACTGAACAATTTTGTGTACTTCAAACTTTGCTAAGTTTTTACTTTTGTGATCCAAGTTTAAATTGCACATTGGGTCCATATTCTTTAGCCCAACGCATAAAAGTCAAATGCGGAGTTTTTTTCAACTTGTAATGCATTTCCAAGTATTGGTATTGGTCTTGGCCCTAGATAACTTATTATTTTAAAACTTTGTACAAAAACTGCAAAACTTTAAATAAAACGATTAACTTGAGAAGACTTCCTACCTGGTGGAGGTCTTCCCGATTTAGATCTACTCATGTAGAAATACAAAAGTATGCATGTCAACAGGAACAAAAGGAAAACTTCTATAGGTTCCATGCTGCTTAATTTCTTCTTTGGGATCAAAATTTGTCTAGTGTGGTTGAATTATAAAATGAAACTGAAAGGAATGCATGCAAATTCATTCTGTTTGTTGTGATATGTACACGCAAAGCATTAGTCACATCATGTCTCATCAGTGCTTTGATCATAATTGATGTGAGACGAAAACAGTAAAAATAAGATTTTACCATACCGTTTTTTGTTCTAGTTCTCACGACAATTATATGCATATAAATATTTTATTGATGTATCTCAGACAGTTACCGTAATTGTATAAACTTTACAGCTTTTTTGTGTTTGACTGAATGAATCTCACTATTTGAAATCATTAGAGATACCGTATTCAAAAAAGTTCTTATGTGGTTACTACAGAACTGGATTTCAATTTTGACGAGAGAGACTGGCAATTATATCTTCAAATTTCGTAACAACTTTAATTCCGATAAGAAAAATTCTTCGCCAGCCTGAAGAAAATATTGTCTTATTGAGTAATGTTTTAGTGCACACATTGCTCTAGAATTTACATTACCATAATGCCATGTATAATGAGCTGCATGAATAATCAGTAAAATTTAAAACATATAGCTGAAGTATTTGTTCTGTACATTGTATGTAGATTAGAATTTGAACAAAAGGCTTTCTGGCAGGTTCATTTTGATAGTTTTAATATATTAGATAAGTACCAATACCAGTTTTGAGGATGTTTTAATTTCAAACAAGTGTTGTTGGTTTATCTTAATTGGCAATTAATATTTATTTAACGAGTGTAATATATTGAGGATCAGCTATGGCATATTCATCATCATATTGAGTAAGTAGATGCACATAGGATTGAGGTCAGACACGTTAAACTTAAATGGATTATATGAAATATAGTTTTTTGATATACACATCTCAATTACACAGTTACACAATCTTTATTACGAATATAAAGAATTCCTTCATTCTTGTGAGCATTCGTCGTTTGAGTTGCAATAAGATGTTTACATTGGAGATGTATGCGTAAGACATTGCCAAAAGGAAACCTGGCTTTATAGCGCGCGTAAGTGTCACTGATGGGAACGGTTATGAGAAAGCGGGACACAGACAACCAAAGAATAATGTCTCCTGGGCACTAAAATCTCCAGTGATCAAATAAGTTCAATATTCATCTTTTGTCGCTTACCCGAATACCTGAACTATGCTCTAATGGTCATCAAATGGAGTTAACATTTTGGTAGTAGTGGTGTGAGCCTGCGTTATCTCATCTATCAATTTGCATTGACTTTTCTGTTCATATTTAGGAACAATATACAAGAAATATACATCTTTGTATTCACGCTTTAGTTTTGTGAGCTTCAGAAACAACGTTCTCTTCAGTTAAAATTTATCAAAATGGGTTTTACTATTATACCACATTGTTCGATATTTTTGGATAAATGAAAACGCAAAAACCGAAAGCAATACGCTATATAAAATTCATAAAAATCACAAAGTAATCCACATGAAAAAATATTTTTAAAATTTAAATTATTTTCCTGACTGTCCTTTTTGGGTAATTAATTCTTGTTTTCAGTTTCCTGGTAAATACATAATCGCAATTTATTTGGCGGTAACACAGTGGGCTGTTTCCGGAATAAATGCTTTTAGGGATTCTTTGAACAAGCATATAGATTAAAACCAAATGATCGGTTCCACCCAAAAAATTTTGTTTCTAATCTGAAATGTTTTTACACATTTTGAACATACATATGCCCCCAATTAATCACCCAAAATATTGGAGTCTCACAATGCCCCAGTGGAGCATGGCAAGTATATGAATTTTTAGCATTAAGAATTTAATTGTTTCACAGTAACTCAATAGTGGCAAATGTTTTCGGGCTGAAACTTTTTTAGTACGTTTGTCATACTATAGTAATTCATTCGTGAAAATATTACTCTACGAACAGCTCTGTATACTTTTCTAGAAAAAAATATCTTCAAAAACACCGAAATTTTCAGAATTTTTTAAACAAATGGGTCTGTTACTTGCATGTTTTAGACTTTTTGGGATCGCAAAAAACTTCATCTACAACTTTTAATGGGCTATTTAACGCAAAAACTCGTTTGAAAAAATATTTCGTATCTGGGGAGTTATGCATAAAAATCTTAATCAATACCTTCAGTCATGCAGACATTCATGAACTTAAAGTTACATAACTATTGTTTTAGATGCTTTGATGTGGTCGTTAAGGGCAATTTAGAATGCCAATGATCCATTCTACTAATTTCAATCACAGGTAGCTTTTGACCACCTCTAGAGTAGAAATGATAGCAAATTGTTAAATGATGGACACTTCCTAAAAAGTGCCCCGCATTTGGAAAAATTGCCATAACTGTTTTTGCACGCAAAATCTCAAAAATCTGAAAAACCCCATTTTGGCAAATTTATTGGTGATCATTTTAACATACTATTCTTAAAAATTGTGCGTCTGGTTGACGAGCTATAACCCCAGACGTTTAGCATACTTACTCGATTTTCAAAATTTGCTGAATTTTTAACTTATGGTTTTTTGAGTTTTAAGTAAGAGAAAACGTACAAATATTGGTTATGTTGTTGTTAGTTATCAATACAAAATATTTGAGTAAACAAACGTGAAAGATTTGGTGGAATTGGAATTCGAAAAACTTGTGATATAATGCTGCCATGTTTCTTAGCTTCGGTAAATGGCACACTCCCTCTCGTCCAATCAATGTTAAAATCTACACCGGACCAGTGATGGGCATTTAATTTTTACTCCCCTCCCACTCCCACTCCTCCGTGTGAGTGAGACAAACCCCTCCCTCCCACTCTACTCATCATTTGCCGAAATCCTATCACTCACTCTCACTCCCACTCACCTAGGGAAAAAATTTGACCACTCCACTCCTCTCTCACTCTTTCAAATTTTAAGTGACCCAAAATTGCGGTTTAACGAGAAAAACATAAGAAAAATTGTATGTTTTTGCATAAAATGCGCACTTAAAACGCAAAAATTGCGATTTATTCATAAAAATTTAGCGTTTTGGGGTAAAAATTACTAAAAATGTCTCTATTTTGTGTTCATTTTGAACCCCTTACTCCACTCCACTCATTTTATTAGCAAATTTTCATCCACTCGCTCCACTCCATTCACCATCGTGTTGCAAATTTGACCCCTCCACTCCACTCCACTCTTCCAAAGCCAAAAAATGCCTCACTCCACTCATTTTTGCCACTCCCACTCCCACTCTAGGAGTGGGAGTGCCCATCACTGCACCGGACATTGTGGAGATTGCTCACTATTCTGAGGCTTTGAATGCATGGAATCAGAAGTTTGAAGATCCAATGGTACCTCTTTTCCCTTCCGTACAAAAAAATTGGGATAATATGGTGTGCAAGTTTTTATTGGATAGTTTGCCATTTGAGAGTAATGAAAGTCAGGCAACCAATTTGGCTTCTTTGCTTCTTTGCAGGCAAATGCTTGGCTCCATGCTTTGCCGTCTCGTGCTATTGGGACCCTTTTGGATAACTAAAGTTTTAGAATTGCCATGTCACTCCGACTTGGCTGCAATCTGTGCAAACCCCATAAGTGCAAATGTGGAGAACTAGTTACGGAAAAAGGGACTCATGGTCTTTCGTGTAAATTTAGTGCTGGTCGTCACTCCAGGCACTTTTTATTAAATGAAACAATCCGACGTGCCCTTCAATCTGCCAAAGTTTCCTCAATCCTGGAACCGGTAGGTCTCTCGAGAGACGATGAAAATCGCCCCGATGGCATGACTCTGATAGCTTGGCGTGAGGGACGTAGCTTAGTTTGGGACGCAACTTGCGCTGACACTCTAGCTTCTTCTCATTTGACACATACTCTCTAAGAAAGCCGGAATTGCTGCTGAAACTGCTGCCAGGAACAAACATGCTAAATACAAGACCATTAGCGAAGACCATATTTTTGTTGTTTTCGCGGTGGAGACACTAGGAGCTTGGTGCGAAGAAGCAATATCTTTTGTTGACATTCTTGGAAAACTTCTAATAGCTAGTTCAGGTGACCCCCGTTCGAAGACTTATTTGAAACAAAGGATCAGTGTTACTATTCAAAAGGGAAATGCTGCTTGTGTAATGGGCATCATACCCCCTTCAGCCTCCATGGACGACATTTTTTATTTATTATGATTCATTTTTTATAATACCTATATGTTTAAACTTTATTTGTGATATGTTCAGAATAAAAGTTTCATTAATTTATTCAATCCTTTATTTTCAATTGCACATTCAGTTCCCCCCTTCTATTTTTCACGTGAGCGCTCGTCTTTTTACTCATGGCAATTTCTATTTTGCTTAAATTTCCCTTCAGCTTATTTGTTTCTTTTCCCAATGTATTATCTTTAACTTGAAGATTTTGCACTTCTCCTTTTTCTTCTTCATTTTTTCGACTCACGGTGATTTGCAAATCATCTGCCTAGAGTTTCTTATACACAACCCCAACTAAAAATGTAGCCCAAGCAACTATCCATAGAATGCAAATCAGGAGAATTATCACCAGCAAGTGCTCCAATTGCATATTATAGTTTCCTGTAGTTACAACATTGTCAAGACAACGAGAAATGGGTGTCCATATATGTGGTCAATAATCAACAGTGGGAAGTATGTGCTGGTACTGTATGGAATGGTATTAATTCATACCATGAATCGGTGTATATACCATCGTTAGTTTTTGTATGAGTATATGTTATCCAAACAAAAACACAATTGAAAGACCAAGCCAAGCCAATTTTAATTAAAAGCCTCAATTTCCTCAAACGCCTTATTCTATCAGCTCCCTTGACTATAATTTTACAGTTTTAATGATCCCTTTGTTGGAGTAAAATTTTGTACACAAGAACACAGCATGCATGTCTGACAGAAAATATTGTGGAATCTTTAAAAGAGATGTAAACAACATCATGTTTCATAATATGCTCATTTTGTTTCATTTGCATTTTTCCATTCAATATGTGAGGCAAATTTGTACCTTCTAGTAAATTTCATGTAGCCGGTTTACGGGCACTCGTTGAATTCTATTAGTTGCTTTAATGAAAATTGAGAAAACATATTTTCTATGACCAGTTTGCGAAACGAAAGGTTATGCAATAATTCAAATGTCAGTAGTTCGTAAGCCCTGGTCTGGCCAAAGGTATTTGCAAAGTTCAGTTTTATTCGAATTTTATGCCAATAAAAGGAGTTTTGAGGCAATGAACAGCACTATGATTCTCTTTCGTGTTCATGTTTTAACATTTATGGTTTATAAACTAGTATATTTTAGAGTTTATACATTTAGGTTTCAAGTAGTCAAGTTGAAAGTTGTCACGCCTATTCACTTTTTTTACAAGTGTTTATACATTTTAAATGTAAGATTTACGCATGCAAGGACTTTATGAAAAAATTAAAACTAGATTGGTTCTCATCAAATTAATTTTGTTTAAAAGCATGTGTTTTTCAATATTATCAAGGTAAAGAATCAGTCAACCCGCAAACAGTTTTGTAACTCTTTTAAAATTTAAAATGTGGTCATTTTTCACACACGTCAAAGGCCACATCATTATAACACCGTAAATTATCATCTTTTATTTGGTCTGTGGTCCTCTTCTCAATATTCTTTTCAACGTTGACTTTAACAATTATCGTCTCCGATTCTTTCCGAAAATTCCTCGATTCCGAGATACCTTCTTTTAAACTGTCATTAATTTTCAGTTGGACGTTTGTCTCCTCCTTAACATCCTTCAACTGCGCGCTCGGCGCTTCATTCTGTGTACTCATGGCAATTTCAATTTGGTTTAAACCGCCATTCAAATCGTTTGTTTCATTTCTCAACGTATTATTTTTAACTTGCAGCCTTTCCACTTTTGCTTGTTTATTTTTTAGACTCACGGAGATCTGCAGGTCATCTGCCTGAATTTTCTTGTACACAACCTCAACTAACAGCAAAGCCCAAGCAACGCTCCAAAGAATACAAATCAGTAGAATTACTACCAGCAAGTGCTCCAATTGCATGTAGTTTCCAGTAATTGCAATACTGTCAGCAAAAAAGCGATTACCTTGTACACCTTTCTCAAATCTGTATGCAAAGGATTGCCAGTCATCCCATTTTTGCATAAAACCACTTTCTCTGATAAGCTGGATAGTTTTCATAACCCAAACTCTGTTAACCGTATACGTGATATGGTATGCGTGTCTTCTGCTGAGTGTTTCGGATAACAAGAAACATTTTCGTGAAATATCATTTGATTGTGCTTTTACGGTGTTCTCCAAATTCAGAAAAATTCGTCGTTTTTTACGTGCAAAGTAGCGTGTGCTCCAATCAGAAACTTACCATATATTTCGTTCGAATGCACATACGATTTATTGTAGTAGACGCTGCTTTCTAGTAAATTTGACAAGTTCCTTTTTTCCAGTTCTTTATATCTAGATTCCCAAACTGAAGGAGCAAAGTGGTAAGCAGAAGGCCAAAAAAGTTTAAATCCGTTTAGCAGTAGGTCAGTTAATGTCTTGTATGGTTTTTCGTGTACAAAAACTGTCACACGAGTTGTGACCTCGTTTGTGTAGTATGGACATATTGACATCCCAAGAAAGCTTAAAAGAAATAGAAATTTTGTGCGTCTGTGTGCACTTGCAATTGACCAGCCCAAGAACTCTCCCACCATATCGAATATATTGTTTTTCGAAGGTTTGCCATTATATGGATACTTCAGAAATCGTGTAAAGGTTAAAAACGAAACCAATAAACAAACCACACTAGGTGTCGACATGATTCCCATCCACGATTGCATGCTAGCAAAGAGCCTGTGATTACTTTGGCGCAGACTTGTGCAATAAAACACAGATTCACTTACAAGCATATAAAAAGACAGACCGGTTTTTCGGTGCGCCCTTTTGGCTATACTGTCTCCATAATGCGTGTAAGACGTTGAAGGGTCAAAATACTGAAATTTGAAGTGGTAAGTTTTACCAGAAGAGGAAAATGTTTTTCTACTCATGTATTTAAATGTGAAGTTGTGATAACGTGATATCAGAAGTGCGTTCATGTACTGATTGTAACACACTGAGGAAAATCGTCTTATGTTTTTGCAGAGCACAATTTCTTTTGATATATTACGTGTGATTGTAATTTCTTGCTGCTGTCCATTCAGAAAACACTTTTTATGAAGGGTGAGTGGATTCAACATAATTTGTTCCGAAAAATGTTTCAATGTATGATAAGGTACAAATTTACCACAGTAGCCAAAACAGTAATATCTTGTCACTGTGTCACTTGTTGGTCCTATTTGAATCAACAGTATTGTAGCTGGGAAAGTGGCATTTGCTCTGTAAAACAGAGATGTGGAATCGTGTTTTGCTAAATTCCATTTGTGCACGAGTAAATAGAGAGTGGATGCACACAGCGAAAGCTGATTAAACGAATCAAACACCCTAAAAGTTGAGCGTTTGGTGTTTGTTTTTGCCAATGGTGCCAATATAACAGCAAAAGGTTGGCTATGTTTGAACGGGAACTCGATTCCTACATCTTTCCAGTACGTCTTCCCGAATACCATGTAACGCAAATTTGGTACTTGAAAACTGCATGTTGGTTCAAAGGAGTGAATCATTAATTCATGATTGTTCATATGTACCACCAACAGGTCAATCAGACGTTTTGCATATGTCTGGAATTCTGCTGATTCACATAGATTAGAGTCGTTGTTTGTCCCGTTCGACTTCCAGTTATACATAGCATTTTCTTGGCGAAGGAAGGCACTAACCAACTGAAGAATGTACACAACAAGGCTTAGTGAACACTTCATTTTCAAGTAAGGTTTAACTTATACCGTTTAAATTATTGGTAAAATATGTGGTAAATATAATAAAAACCAAGATTTGTATTGTATTGTATAGATCAAACCAAACTACTTATTCAAGAAGATACAACCACTTGATTATTGAGCTCTTTAGAACGATTACTTTTGAGCCACTTTTTGCTTTTTTTGCTTCAATGCAAACGTTTTTAGAATTCACATGACCAATAGCGTCAGAAATGTCTAAAACCAGTCACTTTTGCTTACGCGTTAAAATCTACCAAACTAAAACTGTCTCGCCAGTGTAGTTAAAGTTTTCAAATTAAATAAATGCATGTATTGTTGCTATATACTTACGTGGTTTTGAAGGCTGTTTTACAAGTGTAGTCTTCAAAACCAGTACCGCATTTTGTTGGAACCTACATCAGCGGGAATGTACGGATACATAAATATATATGTGCAGACTATTTTAAACTGCTTGTTTCTTCGACCGAATATTAAAAACTTTGATAGGTTGCATTTATGCTTAAAGTAGCTTCAAAATCAAAGCTGCCGTTTATGTGCCTTAATGCCAATACTTCAATAATAAAACAAAGGCCTATTTCTACATTGCCGGGTTTTGTGATTTTAAAAATTTTGTTCATATTTCATTAAACCTTTGAATATATTTGAGAAGGTAATTTACGTAGAGGCGCTAATTTTTATACTTTTTATAATTTAAGAAACTTTGGTTGATGCGAAAACGGGACAAACGGAATACGGCTTTTGAATTTTTAGTCCTACTTTAAAATTTGTAATGATAATGGGCGTTTACTCTAAATTTGTGTGCAAAAAAAACTTTACCTACTGTCGTTGTGGGTAAGCACTTAATGATGTTTCGTTTTCTACATGAATTTTTATGCATAAGAAACAAATTCTATTAGCACTGAAACCTTCACAAGTGTGCTGAGTTACTGTAGTAAAAGTGCTAGTTACTATTGATGTGATCATAAAATATGCGTACAATTGTAATAACAACATCCACTTGAGCACATAAATATTATATTTTACCGAAACACTTAACTGAGAGAACGAACTAAATACATACAACCGAGACTTAAATATGCAGGACCTAATTGAAATTTGAAAACTAAATTTGGAGTTGGTTTAGAATTCGTCGAATTTGTTTCAATAGGAGTGATAAGTCTGGAATATTTACCAGAATTCCTACACAATTCAATCAAAACCCTTATACTTCAGCAGCCTAGAAAAGCTGGTTTTATTTCAAGCATCAGGAGTTTTGGGAGTGTATTGCAGCAGTTAGCAACAGACATATTTACCAAGCAGCTACCTATCTGTTTGTGTAAAAAATTCCAATATTTTCAGCCAGGAATAGCATAACTGATATAGCTACTAATTTAAGAATAAATACATACATATATTCCACTTTTATATGTTTAAACACTTATGAGAATTAACTATAATATTGTAAATTTATACTCCAGCACCTGTTTTTGTCGCGGAAAATAACAGATTTATATTTATAATCATGTTGCTGTGTTGTTTTTAGATTGTTTTGATGGAACGTTATTTTAATCGTACTTGCGTTGGCTTTTCCTGATGCCGTATAGCTATATGATTATTTAGGGATATATTTTGGCGCCTGTCTAAATCAACCTGAAAATGTTGTTTTTATGTTAAAGGAAATGAGTTGTTTGTTTTTAGAAAGTAATTTATAACGAAGCAAATAGAACTTTGTCCAAATGGTGTTGTTTGTTGTGAAAAATACTTCAACAAAAATATCTTTGGTCAACATATTTATTATACTACGTTGCTACTTTAAAATAAATATTTTGTATTTGTTTGTCAAAAAATTGCTTATATATATTTACTAGTGAAAACACATGTTGGGTACCCCGGTTGTTTGTGTGATATACGTTTTAAACGAGATGTTGATTGATTTATATGATCAGGGTATCTATCCGCTGTTTATTATAAGAGCTTGACATTTTTCTCCAACCAACTATTAGAGAATTTTGTGAACATAATCGAATTTCTAATAGTTTCACAATTTGCATGTAACGTTTAATAATTGTACATACCATAGGCATATTTTAATCTATTGGGTCTCTGCCTATGCTTTATGTTATTGGGAATATCAATTCACACATTTTCTCTGGTAATAATTAGTAAATTGTCCTGCTCTTATGAAATCCTACTGCCATTTGGCATTTCTGCTGTGGTAGTGGCAAAACGGTATATCTGTATTATGTTTTAGTGTTTGTCACTTACATTTCCCAGTTGCATGGGAAATCTGAAAAAGATAACAGACAAGTTGATGTATATAAATATTAGCAATGTTCCAATACGCAACGAATATGAATTCTAACGTGATGGAAAATGTTTTAGATTTTGGAAAAAAGCTCAGCTGCTATTATGCACAAGTGGATAAACAAACTTTAACTTTTGCAGATGATGGTAATGCTGAGTACAGTTATGTACTTTCATCGCAGAATAGGTTCTTGGTGGAGTTTGCTTCTAAACCCTCTTCGGGATGTATTCATGCTAATAAACACTTTATTTTCTCGATTTCATTGTGTTAAAATAATGGAGGGTGATTGGTTTGGAACAATCAGCATTTTGTACAACATTATAAACCTATCCTTTTCTATTCAATCTGCATTGCAGAACAAATGAAGTCATGTTTTGCTACACCTAAAATACTTTATCCAAGTAAAGTATAGCAAGGTAAAAATAAGTTTGACATATTTCGAACTGCAAACAATATTATCGCAATAGATGCCAAGTATAGATAAATGGTTCCGATAATAGTTCATATAGTTCATTGTAGAAGATATTATTTAATTTTATTCGTAAGTTGTAAAGTCGCGACTAACACAAGCAATTAACTCCGTTTCATTATTATTGTTACCAGAATTATAATATCCAGTAATGCTAAACGTTGGATAAAAACGAACATATTCTGCAGGACCGTTCCCTTGAATGTTAAATTCAAATACGTAGGTTTGATTTTCTTGGACAAATTCCCCTGGATCATATATTCCAACAACAAGGGGAAGCTTGGCGTTCCAGTTGGGGCTATGAATATGCACATTAACTTCTGTAAAATTCTTCCAAGGAGTGAACCAAATTTTAACCCGGCGAATTGCGTATACGTACGCCACAAATAGTTGACAATGACCACTCTCAGGACAGCCTGGTACACGCAGTGAGTGGAATTCACCTTCCTCTAAAAAATTAATGGACGTTTCTTACGACTTTCAAAATGATTTTACTCTACTTGCTTAATAAAGAAACTTACGATGTATGTCGCAAGCGATACCTCCTTGGTAATGTGGGGAAGGCTCTTTATAATTTTCAACTTCATATACACCAGGAGGCCTTTGATTCCAACTTGACTCTGATTCTGATTCTGGTTGAGAAAACACATAGTCAAGAGCTACGAGCAAAAGTATGACCTTTCTGAAATTCGTACTTTTCATTGTAGCTTGCACCGGATTGCCAAGTTTCGACTTAACTGAAAGTAATGGAATGCAATCCGGACACTAATGCAAACTTTTTTTTTCGTTAGTGCGTTTTATATAAAGCGAAAATATATGGCGTTCATAAACTGTGATACAAAAAAGGCAAACTATATTTAAATATAATATCACGTACGTGAGATATCAGTTGATCGAATTCACTGACATTCGAGCGACTACAATAATATTAATTTGATTTAATTCATACATTTGATACCTCAAATAGCTTTTTTGTAGAACATAGTGTGATATGGCATAATCAGTGTAATACTTGTTTAATTGTATTATTGTATAAAATGTTTGTATTGTAATCCAGTTCATTGTGATAATCCGGGAAGGCAATATAAATTGTTATAGTGTGCCATATATGTCAACATGTATCCAATAACATGCCAAACAAATATAATATGCTTTTTATGGCTAAAACTGATTTAGTTATAAACAATGTTGTGATTGAGTGCACACGAGTTGTAAAAATAAAATATCAGGAAGCGTATCATTTTTTGTCATATTTGGGTTTCTTCACTCAAAGACGAATATATATCAAGAATATTATACATTTTGAAACAATTTGAATGGCATATTCAGAGATTTTAAAGTGTATGTGGGTTGTTCCTTTTTCAAATGTCAGCATTGTTGTTGTTGTTGTAACACATATGCCGTAGCTGCTTCAGAGCATTTGTCAAGTATATTTTGCTAAAACGTCAGTAACCCATTGAACTGATTCGCTGCCTTAAGTTTCTTGACTCTGCCAGATCTAAATTTGGAAGATTGGAGCTTGTTTGTTTGGTTTCAAAAAATTGAAATATGCACTCGAAATATAGTTAAAAAGAGCGATATTAACCTGTTAATATACTATAAGGCGCGACGGGAGTAAGATGCTCTACCGCCTTCAAAAGTTGAAAAAAAATAGTGACAACCAAGCCAAGTTTCACGCAGTCAAGGTTATTCTGTGCTTTGAGTACCTTCAAATGCTGGACATGGTCTACAGGGACCTGAAGCCGGAAAACATGCTGATTAATAGCACTGCCTATATCAAAATGACTGACTTTGGGGTTTGCAAGCGGATTCCCCGGGGGAGGACCTATACACTCTGGGTACTCCGGAATATCTTGCGCCTGAACTGATTATGGCAAAAGGTTATGGCAAAGCGGTTGACTGGTCTGCTGTTGGGGTGCTCATCTATGAAATGGTTTGTGGAAGGACGCCATTCTATGCGCCGGAGAGTATGCAAATCTACGAAAAGATTGTGGCGGGCAAGGTTAAGTTTTCGGGTTTTATGGCGGACCACTGTAAGGACCTGGTGAAAAATATTCTGCAGGTGGACTTGACACGCAGATATGGCAATTTGAAGAATGGCGAAAATGACATTAAGAAGCATAGGTGGTTTGAGGGGCTTAATTCGGATGCCCTGTTTCAGAAGAAGTTGAAAGCACCGTTTAAGCCGGAAGTGAGCAGTGCGGGGGATGATAGGCACTTTAAGGATATTCATAGTGAGATTGCGCAGGAGGAAAAGATGGCAAATGCGGGGGATGAGAAGGTTGATAAAATGATTCATTTTTTATGGACTAATTATATTGGTTTTGATGGAATAGAATTTTTGTAATGAAACGAATGCATGCATGTAACCACAGGCACTTGGCTCACTGTGCAAAGTGGCCATTACCACAGGTAAAACAATAAATTGTCAAATTTGGTTGAATTAAATTGATTCATTCGCTTTTGTTGTGTTTTACTCAAATTAATCATATAGGACTAGCGTTTAATTAAAGTATTTTCCCATGTGAGCATATGTGAACCAATAACAGAATAATCAATTTTGGCATAAACCACCTCCTGATTGGCGTACGATATCCCTAGAAAGCAGTGTGAGTGAAGGACCACCGCCATTTTGAGAAAGTAGAGAACTAAAGTTAAAGTAAAATTTCAAAATAGCATGGTAACATGTCAGAAAAAACTTGTACAAAAGTCTTTATTTATTTATTTATACATTTTAAAAAAAAATATTATGATTTTCTTTACTTCTTTTGTTGGAATAAGCAAAGCCAAGAAATATATATTCTGAGGCTGTAGCAAGCGTCGTTTCACCAAAATGCTGCTCGTAAAGGATCGGAAGTGGATACTTCTTGTATGCTTGTCCACCTCTTTATTACCCTCCTCCAGAAGCCAAAATCATCACTGTTAGTCCTGTTTTACAAACAATTCTTATTCAACTCACCTTTTGAAAACATATTTTTCATATTTACAAAATTTCTGCAGTTTTTTGCTTCAATAACCATGATTCAAGTTCGCCGAATGGAGGTCAAGACCTCTGTGACATAAGGCGCGACCACATCTGTGGCATCGACACCATCACTGGCAAGCTTTTGGGCTGCGTTGACAATGGAAGGTGCCCCGGGGGTTCTTATTCTTTGAACCTAATTGTCTGTGGCTCGGATTCTGACATTTGCTGCTGCGACTCTCCACGGGGAGATGGACTACCGGGGCCTAATCAGCCAGGTTCATGCAATGACTTATTTAAGGAGGACATACGACGAGAAGCCTGTAACAGACCCAAGCTACAAAACACTGACTGGTGTCGCCCAAATGGTAATCATAACCATTCCAATTCAATCAAATTAACGCTTTTTACTCGGTGCAAACAGCCTTTCCAAAATTACCGTATTTTTTAGTAATTTGTGCCAAGGGACCTACGGAAGGTTACCATGAAACGGTAACCTGTGAAAAAAGCCGACAATGGAGCCCTACTTCAGGATGCACGTTCGTGATGGATATGGTTCCGGATGTGTGACTACTGGGAATGCGTATAGTGATTGTGGTCAAAAGGAAATTCCTGGAAGTGAGGTAATTTGTATGGACGAAGATAGATGCTGCTGCAGGGGCAACGACAAGGAGCCTTGCAACGTTTTGACCAAGCAGGTTTGTCAACTTGAGCTATTTAAGGAGGAAGAGTCTTGCAAAAGGAAGTTCCCACCCAAAACCCCTCCACCGCCGCCGGAACCGGTGCGACAACCAACTCCACGTAAGAATTAAATATTGGTGCTGTGTTGCTTACTTGTGCTTATGCAACCAAGCATAAATATTGATTGTTCATTTTCATTGAAATTATCGCAGCTAGTGAATGCGACGAGGGCCACCCATGTGGTGGCACCAGTCTCTTGGGTACACTCTGGGTTCTAATGGGAATGACTGTTATGCACATGATGAAATAATTGAATTGAATATTAACTCATTTTCTAAACTCGATACGACGTTCGGCTGCAAAGAAAATAAATAAACATTTTAAAAGCATTGTACAAATTCATATTGATTTAAATTGTAATTGATTGGTACTTCTAAAAACCATTTAGTTTTTTTGTATATTTGTTCGGAGGAAATTGCAATAAAGCCTAAATTTTTTTGTTATAGAACAACAAACATTTCATTAACTGTTAAGAAGCATTATGAGCCGTAGCTTTTGTTGCACTATAGTAAAACTGGTAACGTTTTAATTAAAAGCTTTGATTGACTTAGTACCAGAATGGTATTAACACAAAATAAAGATATTTTATAGTAACCGGTGTCCATCCGTATTCCTTCCTGCTTATCATACAGTAAATTTTTACCTTGCTCAAATCAAGCACTATAAACTTGTATTTAAGAACTTTTTTTAAATGGTTGGCCAAATGTTGTTAAGAATGTGAGTTGGTTTGGAAATGACTTTACGAGCTATTTTCTTTGCAAAGTCTTCAAAAATTCCAATAGGGATGAAAATGATAGTGTTCAGTTGTATGGCATGACCAGTCGCATGCAAATAAAGGGTAATAGTTCAGACCATAGGTACTGTATAGACACCCACATTTCAATGTAAGCTGAGACGAAAACAAGTTGTTAGTCGATAGAGAAGATGCTATTGGATAGATGTATAAGACGATCGTTAAAACGCGATCAATGTAAACCACAGGGCAAAGTGTAATCATAACCTGAAGATTACTAAAGCTGTATATATGCAAAGCAAACGAATATGGACAGCTTAGAAAAGAAATTCTAAAAATATTTTATGGAAGTCAACTTTATTAAACCCTTTCACATGTCAGTTACAACTTAATCTGTGAAATAATTTTGTAAAAACCCTTTATTGTACAAAGCATATATATTTCTAGGTTAAGCATAGGACATTGTGCATTACATATAGTGCACCTTAATGGGTGCGGTTCAAAAGAATTTGAAAACTTATGACGTAGCCTGATGCGGCCTCAAAAAAATTGACTTTTAGCACTTGATCAATTTTCTTAAAATTCTTGATTTTGCAGCTGAATACCTTTGACAAATTTGTATTTGCAATTTTTGGAATGTAACCTAGGTTCCATTGTCCAGTTTATTCAGTTTACTAAATCGTTTCCATGATGAAAAGTCTACAATTGACAAAGCTTCAAAAGACCTTCCTGGTTATTGTTGTAAACAATTCAACAATTTTTTAAAGCTTCCGCAGTTTTGGCAGATTGATTGTAGAAGCCCTTGGGAAAGGTTGAGTTGATTACACTTCCTGCAAGTTGAAGACGCTACCTCTGCAAAAGTTCAAATTATGTTGTCTTAATAAAAACAAACTTAGTTTTAGATCTTATCGTAAGCATTATTGGCGTTGTATGTAGACAAATTAAAATTGTTGTTTGTTTCAACTATTTTCCTAATGTTCCTGAACTACCTGATGATAGCTGCCAATAAATTACTCTTATTATGTTTTACCAGTAGTTTAAATTCTGTTTGTCGGGCTTCCGCATTTAGGTAAACTACGTGCAATCTAGATATAGGCCCGTAATCTATATGAAAAACAAAGTAATGGTACTATAAGGTTGACCTAAGAGCTAACCCTAACCTTTGCTTGTATGCGGAAAACAGCAATCATGTATTTGAAGCTGTACGTGCAAATTATTATGATAGTATCTGCTTACCAAATCATTTTCAGACAGCAGTGTATTTATGTATTTCAAGTGCTGTAGGTTTTTACTTTTCTATATAAAACATTTACAAGTTTAGAAATTGTGCTCTACCATGGCATTCTTTGCTTACTTGAGCATTTATAATATTCAAATAACTGAAGTGAATTTATCATTCATGTCCCAGTAAAATGTTTCCTAGTTTACCGTATGTGTACAGTTTTTTTGTTTTCTGCCATTGTTCTCCTTGTTTCTGCCTGTGGAATTTTCCACAGAGAAATTTAAGACTAAACTTAAGCAAACTTTCCATTGAAGCAAGACCAAAGTTAGCCGGCATTAATTTAAAGTCGGTTGTACCAACTTGTCGACACTGTTTTGTGTCTGTTACCAACTTTTATGGTCTTGACATTCACAATCCCAGTATTCCAATTGTTATCCGTAGAACACTACCCATTCTATATGACAAAGTGTACAATATGACTTCAAACTTTACATATCACGATCACGAAAGTAATGAGACACGTCCATGCTGGGTTTTTAGGAGAAATGGAACACTCAAAGTGTTTGACATTGAAACGCTTAAACGAATTTCTAAAGACTTGAATACTAAACTATGGACATCGTATAACCATACTCTTGATTTTCCTGCCGAATTAGCCATGAAAGCAATCAAGTATACAGAAAATAACAATCTCAGCGTTAATAATTTTTTCGACTGTTTTCGCTATGCAAGAGAATATGCAACAGGATGCGGATTATTTGTAAAGCAAAGGTTTTTCGTAAACACAAAACCGTGGAACTTTGAGCAACATGTATACTTGTGTCCACCAAAAAAACACTATTCAGGCTATTATCGGCACCACTCCGCATCTTTCTGGAATTTTTATTTCAGTTGGAAGGAATACAGATGGCAGTATTTAGGTCCAATTACAACGTACCGTTTCATAGTTACCCACTCAAATGAGTCTCTTCACTGGCTTTACACCCTTAAAAATAATTTGCTGACTACAGATAGACCACCCTACAGGACGGAACACATATTTACTATTCTACTAAATTCAGAAAACGGTGAACGTATCAATGATGGTATTGTAGCGCTGCCATTTACAGATAATTTCTCGTTGGCAATTCCCGATACCTTAAAATTTGATCAAGCTAAAATATTGAAATTTATTGATACTTTTCTTTCAAATACAAAAAATATTTCTAAATGGTTTGTACATGTGCATCATGAAAATAAACAGTTTTGTGATTTGAATGACTCACCGGGAAAACAATTGGCCAACTTTCAAAATCTAGTTTACAATATGTCAACGGAAGATATGTTTCGGCGCATGGAAGGGTTGTTTTCAACAAATACACTTGGTAAGAGTTTTTATCTTAAAAAAGAATTCGTATACCATAAATTTGATAATATTTCTCCCAGAATTTTTGTAAAGTTTGCCACTAGTACATCCATTTCCGATTTTAGTTTTGATTTCGTTCCAAAAAATCTGAGGTTTATCAACTGTGGTGAAAAAAGTCCCTATAAATACAACATGTTGTTGTTTACTGCCAGTTTTGACAATTTGATTTGGATTAGTATTCTGTTAACATTCGGGTTTCTACCAATGCTCTTTGACGTTTACATAAAATGTACGACACACTGCCTAAAGAATCTACCCAGCTCCATAGATTACCTAGTTGCTTGTATTAAAATACTTCTTGAACAGTCAAATCCATTTCGAAATGTACAATTACAAAACATTTCGCAAAAGCTAGCTGCCTTAGTTTTAATGCTTTGTGCACTAGTGTTAACTAATGCGTATAAAAACGACAAAGTTTATGGTATTGTAGCTCCTAAGCCATTCCGACCATTTGAGTCCATCAGGGAACTGCTACTCTCCAAAATCCCAATTTATACAGAAGTGTTTAAAGTAGTATTTAGCAGAAATAAGACACTAGCAAATGACACCAGTTGTTGGTTTCAAACAGGTCACATAGTAGTATGTGCACAAAATCAGAGCGGACCGCGGCTTCTATTCCCTTCAACACTCAGCGATCACTATTCCTTTGTTGTTTCAACCTTATCTTTAAACAAAGCATACAATATTTCAAGACTACCATTTGCTAATCTTCAGCACGCAAAAAAATGTGTCAGCTCCGTTGGTTATCCTGATAAAAAAACTAATGAAATAAGACAAAAATGCATAAAAAAATTGGAAAGATCATATACTATTTCCACTTTGCTAAATTGCAATAACACTGCCTTTTTACGAAATGAATTAGTAGCTCAGGAATACAAACAAATTTTAGAGATAAGAGGAAAACGCAAAATTTCAATTGGAAAGGAGCCTTTACATAAAGGAAAACTTGAGTTTTTGATTTATGGTTGGATTCCTGGTTTCATTTGGAGGCGTTTGAGAGGGCTGCAGAATTCTGGAATTCTTGGTTGGTGGAACAAGTTTTCGGGGAATTATTTGATGACGCTGCGTTTGCACTCAGGAAGGATATTCAGAGAATCTGGACACACGGATTTTACAAACAATTTAGAAGAGCCCGCTGTTCAGGCTGCTAATATGTCCGGAAACATTGCGCTTGTGTTTTTTATTCTGGTATACGGTATTCTAATTGCTTTGATTGTGCACTTGGTAGAGTTCTTGTCTATTTGTCCAAGTAAAGTGCTAGGGTATTTAAGCACCTTGGCAGGAAAATGTGTTACGGCATTGAAGCCTCTACACTTGATTCAATGTAATTCAAGATCAATGTACGTGTTAGACACGATTAGAAATTAAATAAAAACACCAAAATTGACTTGTGAAAGAGCAATAGTTTAACCGACCAATGCTTGAGTCGGCCGCTCTAACTGTTTCACCGGTTTAGGATAGGAGTTTTGTGTTTTATTATTCAATACCGGTTGAAAATGAAATGCAGATTAACTAGAATTGTGAAGCTAGGAGCAGATTTTATTTTTAGTTGCAAAACCGGTCTTTGCAATCAAGCTAAAAATATATCATGCACCTTGCAAACACTCATACATGTCTCATTGCACATTTCAAGATGAAAATATTCAATAACATGAAGTACGCAATGCGTATATTTATTAAATACTTTTAAATATATTATAAATAAAGAACATCAACAATAGGTGAAAAATACTTTATAAAATATCCATAACTAAACTGTTTGTCAATACGATGTGTTGTTGATAGGAGTGTTTGACACGTGGAGTACCTAAAGCACATTTAGGCTAACAACTTGTTTCTACAGAGCGTATATTGATGGCATGCCTGATAGAGAAGTATTTTTGTTTTCGTTCTTAATGAAAAACATTTCGTCGCCTACGCTTAGGTTTTTAGTCAAAAACTAATTTGCAAATGAAGTCGATAACAATTTTTTCGGCGCGGAAAAGCTGTCGGCGCGTGTACAACTCACATACGAGTCAGTCATGCGGAAGCTTGAAATAGTTGTTACAAAATATGCTGACAGATTCAAGATAATTAAACTATTTTAAGCGAAACTGCTAGCTGTTTACTGGATTTAAATAAGCTCATCTGGTAAAAGTGTAAGCACAATAACACGTAAGTTAGTTGGCAGTAAGTTTTAATACAGGGTTGTGTGAAATGTTTGTAAACTCATGATATGTTATAAAATTTCAACGTTTTTGCCTGCGTGCAAGTAAGCAATAGACAAATGGTACAGAAATATCCAATGAAACAAAAGGATATAGGCAAATAAAAAGAACACAGTACTCAGATGTTGGTACCGTAAATGGTAATATGAACTTCATAGTAAGATTGCGTAGGAGGAAAGGATGGTCAAGGCGGGGGATGACAAGATTGATAAGTAGTACTTATTAAGTACTTCCTGGACTTTTTAAATGAAAGGTCAAGTGGAAGAAAAATGTATTTAGGATTTGATTTGAAACTGAATTTAATGAGTTTGTACTTGAAAAGTTAATTATTCTGCTTATCAAACTTCTTAAAAGTACCAAAATAAATTTGTGAAAATCCCACTGGCGCTAACTAAAATGACCTATCTGAACAAAAGGCTTTTTGGATGAAATTGTTACGTGTGAGAGTTGTTAAATAAAAAAGGTAAAGTTCGGTATTTTAAAGAGTCGGTTTATTTGATAAATTATTGCAACGAGCCTAATAGTTTTGTTAGTGTGTGTATGTAAACAGGAGAGTGTCCAGCGTGCGTGTTGACCCAGTGAAGTGATGTGGTCTCGGTCTGATGATCCGCGTCCGTTGAGTAAAGAGTTTTTATATTAGAGACAGAAGTATTAAATCACTAATTAAAATAGAGTGAATGTCTGGCTATTTACATAATTAATAGATAATGTTGAGTAATAAAACATATTGAACATGAAGGTAACATAATCAATTAATACCTTTCTAATTACAATAATAATTGGGTTAATTGATTTTAGTCAAGATCATAACAAAATGATATGGACTTCTTTCAAAGGACTATGATACGGATTATGAAGGTCCAACGTACTATTATGAGAAAGGATAAAAAAAATTATGGTATACTTGGTTTCCTTCAGAGATAGATCGGTCTGTTGCCCCTTCACCAATTATAATTTTGAAACACTCCAGTGCCAGTTCAGAAAAATTGATTGGTTGGATTGAAGAAATACAAAAATGCAGAACCATTTATCAACTGGTGTTATCAGCGACAAACGTACGTACGGAAACAAAAACGTGTTATCTTATAGATAAAAATGTGGTTCGGTTTTTTTTGTTTCATCCCAATAAAAACACATTTTAGGTACGTGTTTTAATTGGTATATTAGATTATATTTAGCTAACAAGAAAGGTGTTTACAAAACATAATAGTTAACATAGGTAGTTATATATAACGTACAGTTACGTATTTAATTTTTCCAGGCCTCATGTCAGTTTCTGAACAGCGTTACTTACAGAATATATCGGCAAATGATGGTATATTTGATATAAATGAGGATTCCTCAGTCATTTTGTGACATTAGCATGAACACATTCATGGGTTGTTTAATTTTTTATAGTTCACTAAAAAGCATTTTTATGAAATGTAAAACGAGAAAATAAGGATCCTTGGAAATCACTCGGATATGCATTATGAAAGTTAAGTGCTGAGCACACCATAAGTTATTTATTGTCAGAGAAGGCGTTTTCACCGCCTTGAAGCACATTTTGTGAGGGTTCAATAACTGTTTATTTTACTGAAATATTGAAAAAAACTTGCGCCTGTAATGTCAGACTTGTAATTTAACAGCATGTTTTAAAAGTAATTCTTGGACAACGGAAGGGTCTTGTCGTATTCATCGACCACTGAATATATGGAGAGCTGCACGACCTCATTTAAAGCCAGCATTATGCAAAGACAACAGAATTCTAAAAGTCGTTCTCCAAAAGTATTATTTACTTTATTAAGAATTAATACATACAATTGAATCGTCAATTAGCTTCTAAAATTCGTTAGGAATAAACACCATTTTTAAAACACTCGTCAAATAATATTATTCAATCCGAATATTAAACTCTAAGGCAAACAAATATATTTATGGTGACTTACTTGGGTTAAAGTAGAAACAGTTGTCTTGTTGCGTGAAATGTTGACAACAATTTGGCTTCTTAAAATAAAATATGATTTATATGCAATCACGGGTGCATACAAACCAAAGAGAATGGCATATATAGAGAGTAGACACTAAGCAGGGAAAAAATACCAAAAAATATTAAACAGCTGATCCAATCTGACCAATAGCAGCGATTGGGGTATCCGAACCGCTAACTTGGTTGGCAGACGGGGATACGCCAGAAGCCGCGATTGGCTGACAACCAGGGTTTGGATTTGCACTGTTTTGCTGCATCATGTCTATTCTTCTACTACTCTTTGCATACAAACTGAAAAAAGTAAATTGTATTTCCATTAATTTTTTAGGAAAAACACCTAAGAAGAGAACTTTGGGGATGAAAGATTTATAATCCCTTACAAAGTTAATCCTCTAGGGAAAACTGAAAATGACTTTTAAACTTAGAGTAGGGGAGTTTAGATATTTAGATAACTTACACGGGTGTTTGCTCCAGTTTTCTAGAACAGGTTTGTCGAAATTATTCAGTTCGTTGGAAATCGGTTCCACAACTTTGAATTGCTGCTCTGAACGCTTGAAAACAGCAAATATGCTAGGAATTAAGTTGCGCAGCATTACTGGATAATTTGCTGGTAATCTTAAATTAACGTCTTGGTAATTTTTGAAAACTATGAGGCATCTTGCGGCGACCAGAGGCTTCAAAAGTTGATGCAAGTTATCAAGAACAGGAAATCTGTATCTTGTGCTTTTATAGTTTGTTTGAGTGCTATGCAACCCCACTATCCTAAAATAGCAACTAGAGGTCTTGTCAAACTTTTCTGTCCTATAAGTTTTGTTCATGAAGCTTGCCACGCATATTGAAAACTTACGTTCCCACAGTTTTAATAAAAGTACGCCAAACAGTAACAATTTTGCAAACCACATTCTCTCTGAAGTTTTGATAAAATGCTAGCAAACGTACGTGTTTTAAAATTTCAAAAAAGGCATTAAAGCAGAAATGAAATAAGCGGATGTGCTGAAGTTTTGTAGCGTAACACGTTTTCCTGAGAATAGTTAACAATCCAATTTATCCAAATATTAACGGCTGAAATTTAACATGAACTGTTAGGATTTCTGGTTTGCATCTTTGTCCAAGTGAATATTCCTGGTACTGCTAACTAAAATGGCTTAGATAGACAGCAATAATATTTTGAATTGTGGAAGGTGACACTTTTCTTCTATAGTCCGACATGCAACATTGCTATCGTCTGAGTTGTCCGCACATCAGTGTTTTTACCTAAATATAGAATATACTGTTTACTTATGCCAGCTTGTTTACTGTTGAAAGAACGGTAGCAACGAGCAAATAAAACTAATTGGAAGTTTATATAAGCACACGAGGTATTATTTTTGGCATATAAAACTTTTAATAAAACATAATTAAAAATAAGCTTTTCTAATTGCATGGGCCAGCTTTTCAAATTATGAATTTTCTCTACAAGGCTATAAAAAGAAAGTCAATTAGCGTTCATAAAGAAAAATAATTTGTCTTAGTGATGCGTGTATTACTTTGGTTAAAACAAATGTCCGGATATATATTATTCAAAAAGTAAACTACTTTTCATTTACCCCTACTGAAATGAGAAGGCTTAAAGTAGGCCCATGACACGAAAAACTACGATTACAGGAAAACTATAAATTATAACATTTATACAAATGTTGACAAAAACACCAATTATTCAGCCTTCTAAAATTATTTTAATCAGTTATGTCAGTATATACAAACCTAGTTGTTATGTGTTGTTGGATTATTTCAAATTAGAGTGAAATTAATAAGGCATAGCTGCAATACATAATCGATTATAGGTTTCTTCATACTTTCAAAACTTTCTTGGCTGCCTTCACGGTGAAAAATGAGCGATAAACTTTGAAAACAATAACTATGCAAATATGGCAAAATGATATAAACCCTTTAAAGTATTTTTTTCAAAAGAGTATTTTGATTGAGAACATACAACAGAATTCGCATTAGTTATACACCATCTCTCTAAGCCTTCAGGTGTTTCTTATAAAACCTGAGTTGTATTATATAAAGACGTTATTGCCATATTATGTGTTGTTACTAAGGGATTGATTTTTTACTGATGACAATCGGAGCCATTACTTTCGCGCTAATTCCATGTTCATGCACAATGTCAATACTCTGTATTCCAATCTAAATCTAAACTACCATGTTAAGTTTATATTAAACAACGAGCACGTGTATGTTTCCAATGAAAAATATGATATTGTTGACGTTCCGTCAGTTAAATGTTCTTGAAATTGAATTCAAAGCAACTAGACTCCCGTGGGTTTTTAATGCCACGTTTTTAAATAAATCTTGGAACAATAAAGGAAGCATAGTAAGGTTAGCTAACAAGTATGCAAACTACCAAAGTCTACAACCATTTCATTGGTTTTCTTAAATACTAACACATTATGAATATGTAAGTATGTTTTGTTTATTCTGATCCTCAAAAACAAGAAGAACAAGAAAATTTGTATTGAAAAGAAACAATTAATGTCCCACATTATATTAATCCGATATTTCCTTTGTATTTTTTCGATTTGGAATGTAACCGGACTGTACATTAGTGTACCATAAAATGCTTAGACAATCAGAAATGCAGTAAGATTTAAAAGGGCGAAATTTTGGTCTCTGAAAAATCGTCGTAGTCGTGATGGACTGGCTAGTCGTATATTACAAACTTTTAATGTCGAGCTTACAGGCACAAAAGTCAATTATTTTGTTTATTTGAAATGAATTAACATTAAGTTAACGTATATCTGAACTCCATTTATACCTTAAGAACTCTCGGCTAGTTGTTTCAAAGTAACAACCGTACTTAAAATTAAATTGAATGATTGCATAAGCAACGGCGGTAAGAAATCCAGCAACTTCAGCAACCACAAAATCGTAAGTTGCAAATCCAAGTAATACGGAATTAGCCCCAACAACAAATACAAGAAACATACGATACAATACATGGTATTCTTAATATGGCAAAACACCAATTTGCTGAAATTACAATTTATATTACCTTATTATAATTATTACACACAACAATGTTATCGCTTCCTAACGTATTACTCCGTCTTACAATCTGTAATTCTAAATATTCATTCTAATGATTTTTGAAAAAAGTGAAGTTTATGTATTGCACTCCTGCAATTTTACTGCAAGCTTACCTATTTTTACTTTGTCGAGAAATTGGTTTTCTTCCTATAAAGACATGGTTTCTTACATTTAGTCTTCACTACAACAACAAATCCTTTCATAACAATATTAACTCTCCACCACTGAACGTGCAATAAGTACTCGATAACAAAACACACTAAAGCAACAACTAAAGATCCAAGCAGCACATAAAAATTTACCACTAAATTTGTGCTCATAGTAAGTGGTGTTGGCTCGGGCATCAACATGTGCTCGCGGTTTGCCTTATATTGTCTAATGTGTTGTTTCAGCTTTAAGGGAAGGCTTTGCCGTTCCTGCTTTGCCCATACAAAGTAAAGACCAGACTGCATTAACGAAAACACCCTTGTGTAAAGCAATTCACCTGAAACTGGCAAGGAATAAAATACTAAGCTGTAGTAAAGCTTGCCGTAAGGAGCACTACTTACATGTTATGGACTTTAAATCTAATGTTGTTTACTACACATAATATGTACAATACTGAAAATGAGTTGAAAAATGGTGCAGAATTGGGTTGTCACCTTTGTCTGACAACTGTGCATGGTTTTTATATCCTACAAGACGGACTATTTTCCCATGTACCACCATAATACGGTCAATTGAAACATGAAACCATTAATTTCTAATAATTATTTGTTTGACGAAAATAATCACTAAATGTAATATTAATGTAAATGTAGTGGCAGAAATAACTACCTTTATACTCATTTAAAGGACTCTGTCGCGAATGTGCAATAAATAAATTACATGTACATCCTTTTCATTATCAAATTTGTCTTGGTTTAGGAAACCACTGTACATCTCAAAAAGTTTATCATATCGTGCAACCAGTGCGGTTTGATTGCAAGCTACTATGCGGTCTAATATAATCTCGTTTAAAATGATGTTTTCTCTTAAAGAATTGGGTCGAGCAAGCAGCTTATTAAGACGCTGCTTAAAGTCTGGATTAATTCCCTTCGACAACATCCAGTACATATCCATTTCATTGGGATACCTAGCTCCAAACGCTCCTTCAGTTGTAATTGCAAAAAGTCCATCTGCAATAAAGCCAAAGCCTAATTGCAATAACTCTTTCACTTGAGAGTTGGTAGTAGCAAAACTTTCTGAAGGTTTGGAATAAACTGTAAAATTGTTACTTGAAAGTTGCTCAAGTGAATCAAAAGGTTGTGGTGTTAACTGGTTAACAAACAAGTCTATATTAGTTCCGTGGTATTCATTGGATAGCAACACTCCCATAAACACCCAAGGAAATATTAGAGCTTTTCTTTTTTCTAAGAAACTAACGGATTGGCCGACCAATATGTTGAACGAAAACATTAAATAATTCCAGTGCTCTGAATTTTTGGCGCTTGAAGTATTTTCTAGTACCAGAAGCGTAAGCAGTGAGCTAACCATAACCGCAATCCAGGTATAAAAGTCAAACGATGAAACGTATCCTGCCATTGAAATGGATTGTGTTTGCCGAAGTTTGGTGCAAAACAGAAATTGCACTGGGTAAACGCCTTCAAAAAACACTTCCTTCCCGGTTGTTGCAAACGTCTCCAGATACTCTACGGTTGGCAGAAGCGGATATAGAAATTCAAAATACTGGCTATGCACTTTGGCTTGGTTAATTTTTGTACAGTTAGGAAAAATGCTTTCAATCATATTGTAAAGGAGTCCGTGTCTAGATATTTCGGTTAGTTGAGCTTCCATCACATTAATCACTAGGTTTCTCAAATTTGTCGCACGGGTGTTTCGAATGGGTAGCGCTGGTTGAAATTCTTTTAAGTTTAATTTCGTGAGCTCGTATCGAGCAAAGCTCCAAAATACTTTTCTACCACATTCTCTCGTACTTATTAGGTTGACGTTTCCTAACTTGAGATTAAATTTACTACAGTACGTGGTAGTCATAGCATAATAGTTTATCAGGTTCTTCTGAAACCTTGCAATAAATGACATGTGGGAAATGTAGCGACTCTCAGTTTCATTATATTGGACTAATACAAGCAATTTAAATGGTGCCACGCATGCTAATTTTGCGGAGTGTATGTTAAGAGGATCAAATAGAAGTAGAATGGAACCTGGATTGGTCTCTAATTCATTTGATAAGTGCCTTGTGACATGCATTATATACCAATAGTACTTTGCCAGTATGATTGGTGCCGTCAAGTGCTTAGGTGTTTGATAGAAAAAAACGTCCAAATATGATTCTGGTATTATACGGGCAATCTTGAAAGGATCAGGTGTGACAACGGACCAGGTTTTGCAAGGAAGCGGATCTATATACATTTGAATTGTACAAGTTGATTTTCTTTGCGTTGAGCTTCTAAAAAGAAATTCTGAAGTTCCCCGAAGAAGTGTATAAGCATGTTTGCTGTTGCATGAAAATGGTCCTGACAGCGATGGAATCAACATGTAAAGCGAAATTACTATAGGAATAGTAGGTGCCATAAGTTAATAGGATCCGTAACTGTGAAAGTCCACAACGTGATTTATCATCATTTGAGCTAAGCACTTCTCAAAGACTTGCAGTTCTTTATTTAAGTCGATAATGTGATCAGTCTGAATTTGTAACATTGATACTGTACGCGAAGCACTAATGATATGGAGAAAGCAAAATGCTCTGAGTGGTAGTCTTAAATCCATTTTGCAATAGGAGGGTTAATGTAATACCAGAACTAAAAAGCTTTATTTTTCTGACAACTGAGGAAAACCAAGTCGATTTTGTAAATGATCTCTATTGTAGAAAGTTTATAAGACATTATACCGTGAATATGCCGGTTGCTTCGAAGAACATGACGTCGCAATAGAAAAATGCCCTCACGCTATTTTCTGTCAAGCTAAGAATGTCCATGTTCATCATAATCGATTTTGGTCACTTCCTGTTGTGACAAAAATTGCAAGAAAAACAAGTGGTGGTGGTCTCAAAAACAAGTGTGTTGCGTGATAGTTTTTTATATTCAAAAAGCATATAGGAAGAAAAGCAATACTAGGGCATGATGGTACTTATATATATACCGTTATAAAGATATTTTGAAAAATTAAACCGGAAACCTGATAAATGAGTTTTAACTGATTAGCTTCTGCACAGTTATGTTTCACTTTAGAAAAAATTTATTTTTTTATTTATTTTTGTGTTGTCACGCAATAACGCCCTATTCAATTTAAGATGTTGCTTCCTGGGTTTAGCTTAGTTGCTGGTAAACTAAGTTAAAACAATCGAAAGGGAATCATCTTTCTTCAGAATACGCACACTACAATTTTATGAAAATTTCTATCGCTATTATGAGCTAGCGCTTACTAGTAAAAATATTGGTAAATATAATTCGTATATATAGCCACAGAAAATCTGTGTTGTAGTTTAAATTAAATGAAATTATGCAAACTTGTTGAAAAGGTTTTTTGTATAATCAAGAATCAAGCAAAAAATAAAAAAGTCGTTGCTGCAATTTTTTAGTTAAAAATCATTTATAATTCACTCATAATTCGTCATGAGTCATAACATGTTTACCCCATATTGACGTCTTCATTTGTTGTTCACCCAGAATGCATGTTGCTCAAAAAACATAAAAAGAGAGCGCAAGTAATCGAAGGGTACTCTAATGTTCTGTGTGGAACTTGATTCTGAAGCTGGTTTTCCAACGGTATGTTGCAAATTGTGATGTTTGAAGTATTAAGGTAATGCAAGGTGTGTTTGAACTCTGCTTTGGTTTATACGTTTCCAGTTTTTCATTCCATTAAATTATGATTCATAACCTACATAATATAAACGGGAATCTCCATACCTCGTTTGTTGTCTAAAATTGTCAGGAAATGTATGACTTACTAAAATAAGCTTTAAATCAAAACTCCGTTTGGTTAATAGGATATGTAGCGGATATGATAACTTGGGCTTGTCGTACACATTAAACATGACTCAGATTGTCCTGAATAGAGCAAAGATGAATAATATGGAATAAAGTTGTGCCACTTCAGCTGGCCAATTAAGTAACCGCGACCGTCGAGGGAAGTTGTCTCATGGCATATTCTCCTGACAAGCTGGCCTGTTCATACTGAAGCATCACATTGAGCATCAGCCAGATATAACCAAGATGGGAATGCAACAGAAAGAAAATAAAGCTCTAAGAGAGAGAATAGTTAAGTATCGTCCTGGCGGCAAAATCCGAATTTTAACAACCAGGTTTAATGCTGGTCAAAAACTGACCTAAAATTACCTGTCGCACAGCATGTACGCTGTAAAACTGCTATATCTTGCAATTAAGGTCCTGAATCAGGCCCTTAATGCACGAATTTTAACAATCCAGTTGTTAATTTGTAATGCTGGTTAAAAACTGACCTAAAATCATGCGACACATTGCTATAGGTTCTATTATGGAAAGTTGTGACATCGCTGTGACCTCTGACCTAGAGTTGACCTATTGACCTCAAGTTCAATAGGGTTGTTACTGAGGTGCTATTGTGTCTGTATACCAAGTTTGGTTGTTAAATTACGTGTCGCATAGCATGTACGCTGTAAAACTGCTGTATCTGGCAGTTAAGGTCCTGAATCAGGGCCTTAACGCACGAATTGTTACAGTCTGGTTGTATATTCGTAATGCTGGTTAAAAACTGACCTAAAATCATGTGTCACATGGTATATGTTCTATGTAAAAATATTGTACCGTTGGTGACCTCTGACCTTTACATTTGACCTATTGACCTGAAATTCAATAGGGTTGTGGCTGAGGTGCTGTAATATCTGTATACCAAGTTTGGTTGTGTTCGGTCCAGCGGTTACTGAGTAAATTGCATACGGGCGGACGGACGGACGGCCGGACGGCCGGAGTGCAATATTATCAAGTATCTTGGCCGATGCTTAATAATTGCAAAGGGATAACTTTTGGCACAGGACCAGGACCTTCTCTAAGTATGACATTTTACAGAGTAGGGCTTATTTTAAAACAGGATGTCAGGTTGTTTCTGATAAACAAATCCTTTTTTTTACAAAAGTGAGCCAGGTGTCTAATATTTTGGTCGGATGTATACACAATACCTCGTTTTCCTCGACAACAAAAACTTTCTATATGTTGTTACAAGGTATGTTTTTGGTAGTTTGAAACCATCCTTCTTCCTGGTTTTGGTACTTAGTAATTAAACAAATTTTTTTCCAGCTTTTGCAGTTTTGGCTCATTAATTCTAGGAGCCGTTGCGAAAAATTGGATTGGTAACACTTCCTGATTCCTACCACAAAATTTCAAAATGTTTCGGTAGTACAAGCATAAGCTATGGTATTTAACTTAATCCGCAATATAGTTCTAACTGTGACTTGACAAGTTAGAATGGTTATGTTTGTTTTAACTATTAATTAACGTAATGGACTTAAGCTACCTGAATATTACTTCCTAGAAAATAACTCTCTTATTTTGTTTTACCAGTATGTAATTTACTTAATTGAGTTTTTTCTTCTAGCTTTCGCATTTAGATAAACTACCTGCAAGCTAGATATAGTACTAAAGCCTCTAAACTGTATAAGAATACAAGGATTAGTAAATATTTTTCAGTTATCTCTAATTCGTTGGTAGACTACGAATCGTATTATCTTTGCAAATTATGCCGACGTTTGCGTTTAATAATGTTTTGTCGCGTAAAATATATTTAAGCTGAAAATTTAAAACATAAAACACTTAAGTATTTAAAATTTTTATGTGGAACGGACAACCATGAAATACATATTTCCACTTCTATTAAATCAAAAATTAAATTAGCCTACCTCACAGCCTACACGTGGAAAGATTGTTTCCGCCCCGCAAAAACCAATTTGTATATTAGTTTTTATTCTAAATAAAATATATATATGCCAACTAAAAACACGATACTATTATCGGATGTGCCGACGACAGCATAGCTCTCCAAGATTTAAAAACGCAGGAAATCATTGAATAAAATGTATATTCATTACAAATACTTAATTATATACATCTTATGTTCTTCCAAAGATTGCTGTATTGGTTCGCCCATCGTACAACCATCGAGCAATTGCGAATTCCAGGTAGAGCAAATTTCCTCTGTGCTCAACACCTTTCTACCAGTGACTGGAGGAACAAACTTGGTACATTTTCAGAACCTCTTGCAATGTAACTTACCAACAAACCTACTTAATAGTGTAAATGTTATTTCTAACGGTCTATATAAGAAAATTACGTTGACAACCGAGCCATTTTTCCATGCAAATGTTACCCGTAAAATATTTGCGGATACTTACATTCCCCCCAACGTTTCACGGGTATTTATTGCTCCGTCTGGATGGGTTAGAATTCTACACGTGCGACTGCTAACAATTTTAGATGATTCACACATGGCATTCAATATGGCAAACATACCACAACAACGATTCCTGTTGAACCCATTTCTACAGTCTGATCAGATTTTTCTGTCAGCAACACATCAGTTTACACTTGTTGCAAGTTCAGGAAATCATAACTATGCCTATCATAGGCCAATGGATGTTGTCATTATATTTATGAGTAAACGTCATGAAAAATCATTCTGGTTATATTGCAAGCACCGCCTTGCTTACACACCGAGTTTTTGCAACAACGGGTTGTTTGGACTTAATTTTTTTGGTCACATACCACACCACAAAATAATTGTGCAATTTTATAATGAAGAATTTTTGGAAAATTCTGGAATTTTCAAAAATTTTAAAATATTAATTTACTGTGAACCATGTACCTATAGCGTGCCCATGCGCCCAAGATACATTCCAGTAGATTTCTTAGCAGTAAAAAGAATATTGAGAACAGGACTTAGTCCTGTCAGTAAGCTTGTAACGAGTATTAGAGCTTGCAAGTCTGATGAGGTGGACAAATATAATTCAAAAATCAGCAATTTAGACCGTTTAGTAATTGATGGAGTTTTTTCTCATAATGTAACAATTCACTCGTGTCAGATATATACATTTGATACAACAACATTAACCGTAGTGACAGAAGCTACTGAAGGTACGTCAACAATCAATGAAGTTGTTACTATACAATTCTTCACTTTCGATGGTGGGTACATCAGAGAAGATGTCTCGTTTAACGGTTTTGTTTCCGCATTTGATTTTCCAACGTGGTTACTATTAGGCCTAGTGGTCATAGTTTTAGTTATTTTAAACTACAAAAACGTACGGAAGCTCGACAATTATAACAATTTTATGTCAGTCGTTTACAAGCTTACATACATAGTTTTGTCGGTTTTTCGAATTTTTCTGTTCCAGGGTAGCGAATTTTCCAACAGTCGTTTTAAACTCCCTACTCAAATATGGACAGTCTGCATATTCGTGATTGGTTACTTCTACATGGGAGACAATATTGGGGAGCGTACAGCTCCTAAGGTTCCCTTTCTGTATAAAACATTTGAGGAAATTTTGAATAGAAATTACACTCTTATTTTTCCGCAAAAGAAGCGTCTTGATTTTACAACGAAATGGCTCTATGAAAAACATGCGTGTACCAATGGTACTGTAAGGAATGTATGCGCGTTTCTGTTTTTGTCAGACATGGCTTCCTCTAAAATGTTTAGTAAAAACGGTAGCTTATTAAACACTTCAAAGGAGCAAAAACTATACAGTCGCATAGCTGAAGCCAATCATGACGTAACAAGTGAGGATGACTTAGAGGCGTATTATCGCGAAATCGTTCGAAATATGTCCAGAAAGTTTGCCATTTTAGAATGGTCAGATAAAATGACCAGCCTTGAATACACCATGCGGACAAACCACAATCATTTGAATTGGACCAAACCTAAGCTATATTCAACTGGTGGAAACAATTTTATGCCAACTAGAAAAGGTTGGACGTTTTTCTATTGGATGGACTCATGGATTATGCGGAAAATCCAGAAAATGTGGTCGTCAGATATATACAATCATTTTAAACACATCCTTGAACATCACAACAAACACTTATACATTCAGAGAGAACATAAAATCAGAAATGCAAGTGAAAGTTCTGAAAACCAGTTGGGATTCACAGTACAGTTAAAAGCAAACACGATTGTAATATTTTATATGTATGGCATAGGAATCTTGATGGGGGTTTTGTTTTTTGTTATTGAAGACTGGTCGAAAATGAAAGGCAGAATCAAAAAGATTATAAAAATAGCAGCAGATTTTGTTCGTAGTTGCAGAGCCGCTCTTTTCCATCAAGCCAGAAAGCTAGCTAATGTTATCATGCACCGTGCAAACTAATACGCATGTTTCTTGTACATTTTACGGTAAAAATCTTTAATTTACTGCATTATATTCAAATCTATTACGCCGCACACCAAACGTTGGAACCATAAAATGACAAATATATAAAGTAATCATAACTACCATGTATAAATTTTAACAAGCAATTGTGTTTGAAATATAACTTACAACAAAAATCTTAATAGTGTTAAAACTTACGATCTTACATTTGTGCACACACCATGCATTAAAATCTAGGATGAAGTCCAAAAAATATAAAGCGTTTTGGTTTGCTTAAGCGCTTTCAACCTTTCATTCTTTTCAACGGTTTATTTAAGCTTCAGCGGTAAACTTTTTCCTTTCGATTCTAGAAACGACCTCACGTGCCCACCAGCAAATAGTTAAATAGATTTTGTGCAATCTCCTCTCTAAAAAGACGCGTTCGATAATATACTAGTGTAATGTTTTGAAGTCGGATAATTCTAACTTATTCTAAAATGTCTCGTTATTTATTATTGTGCATAGACATCAAGGTACATATCTTGGTAATCATATATATTATGCATATACAACCTGTGTTACGGCACGAAGAAGAGTTTAGATTTTCTTGATTCTGTTATTCTTAGGAATAAAAAAACAAACATAGCATACGATAGCATAGCAAAGTAGAATTTATTATTGGACTTAAAAAACAAACGCTCCTGCTCTTACAGATCAATTTGACGTTTTATATTCTGTGCTTGTATTACATTAAGCAACTTTGAATTGTCTTCTGTAAATGATTGTTTTCCAAAATTTGCTGCGAGCTAGAACTGCCCATTAGAACTAGGAAGAGGGACTTTAATCTGTTAAAGTGCTTGTTTTCCGAAATATATTTTCCCTTAGCTAATCTAAAATTCTGCCACAGTTACGCCTTTCTGTCTGGGTTATCTGTATGTTATACTCCGCACCTGAAAATATAACGGTAGAATGTAATAAATGTAATTATATTCTATCTTCACACTTTTATTGTTGGCCCGTGTTTTGATATTTTATGCCTTAACTAGTACTCATATGCTTTCTAAAAAAGCAATAAATCTGAATACATAAGCACTTATCATAAGTACTTCCGCAAGTCCAAAAAGAAATATATTTTCTAATTGGAGTATCTCCTGAATGTCAAAATATTCCATAATTCGACAAAATGCTTTAGAAGTTTCCACACTTTCAAACATACACACGGAAATCAACAATTTACTGCTTACTACTTGTTAAACACACAAATTGATGTCTATACGTAAACCACTGGAGTTGCTTAAATGTTTCTTCAAAAATGGTAAATTTGTTGCCAGCAGAGGATTTGGATATCAGAAATTCTAATGATTGCATATTGTACAGACCATTCTGCTGGGCAAAGCAGCATTTTACAAATTTAGTACAAAAATAAAAAATGCTATACATTTTTTGCTGTATGATATTTAAAGGAAAAATCTGCGGATAACTTGGGACCAATTCCGTTTCTTTCTTGTCAATGATTGTAATCTTTTGAACAAAACAAATCTGATATTAGAACCCACGTAGAAATTAGAAACTAATGGTATACTTTGAGGGGTGTCCTAAATCGAGGGGACCAAAATTTCAAATTCGACTGTACATTCTGGAAGGCTGTTTTATTGGTCATGTTAATTATCATTAAACTGCTAAGTTACAGCTTTGTTGGAATGTATTTTGGCATACATAATTGCGTCACTTGATAAAGTTTATCATATTGATACACTAAATATAAAAGTGAATGTTTTTGTTTACGTTCGTGTCAGAAGCTAGCCGGGCTATAAACCCATGGTGGTCGAAATTTCAAATACCTTTTCTCAGAGGAGAGAATATTTCAAAGCAGGGCATAAATAGAGAGAGGTGTATTGATTAAATAGGTTAAGGAGCTTGACCACAATTTTGAGTTTTGATAAACGCGTTTAGAAGTAACGTTTTCATTCCCAGAGTGCATTTCCCAGTTGGGTACCACATCTATACTTTATGTAGAAAAGTATGATATAAAAACCCAACAAAAGCAATTCTAGAAACAGCACACATATATAATCAAACGCACTCGAATGACGTTTGGTTTTCCTGGGAAAGTTTGTGGTTTGTGGAACATGCAAATCCTTAATAAATTTTATTTAGAAGGAAGTCAATTGCAAACTAGCCTTTTGACGTAGTTTTAGTTTGAGGAAAATCAAATAATCATCTTTACTTGTTGCCACATTTACTCTTATACTATATAACACATATAATTCCCAAGAAATGCCTCATATATCCGCTGTTTGTAAAATATATTTTACAACAGAATTTCCCGTGGGGAAATTTTTGCCACTTTCCAAGTAATGGTAAACATGCGACATGCATAATATATTATTGGGTTTTAACTCTTGTATTTTCGCATAAGTTTTCCGAACAGATGAGGAAATCTACCACAACCATGAAACTTGTTAGTTATGATTTATGGGAGGCATTGCTTTTCATTAGTTTTGTCATAACAATACACAAAATAATCTGTTACGGATGCATTTTGACACACCCTTTTAATATTACAAAAAACGAAAAAAAAAGTTATTTCATTATAAGTTAAGATATTTTCAAACTAGTTTGTGGCTTAGATCAACTCTGCTGTACATTTACTCTATCACTCAAATGTGAAAAATAAAATAAAATGGCGTTTTCGCTAATTTGTAGCCGGTTTAATGTAGTTTGGTTAGTCTTTATTGTTCTTATCGCCAGGCATGTTGTTTCGGTGGAAATACTGGACTTAGCCCCAAAAGCAGTAAAAATATCACATGACTTAAATTCATCAGGCATCAGAAAGTGCCTTTCTATACAACAAGAAACCGTGTTAAATGTTACGGGTAGAGGCAAAACCAACTAGGATAGGCTTGTTAATATAGTTGTGAAGCATTTGCCGAAACTTTTGTTTCTACCAGTTAACGGAAGTTCTATTACGATTATTGGAAACAGGAAACAAGATGCCGTCATTCTAACCTACGCCCTAAACGAATACATATATCACAAAAAACTGGCTAACAATTCAAACGGGGTAAATTGTAGCTCAATTGTGTTTATAACAGACGAGCCAGTGCCAGAAGTACATGTCAATGAGTATACGCATGAGTCTCTTTACGCTATGCCTGGTTTGATTGAACATCCTGGAGTGGTTAACCAATTAGCAGCAGCGTACGTTTGGTCAACCCTTTTGGAATATAATACTCGCCTCAAATTTGTATTAGCCGTGCCAATCTCATATATTATTGACGACCCACATTGGATTGAACTCGATTTTCTAGTGAGACGATTTACTAATTCATTTACTAATTTAAATGTATTCAGTAAATCAATTAGCATGGTAGTAGTTGTAGAGCCAACAAAAGATTCCAACAACCCAGAACTCATGAATAAAACTCACACTTCAATTCAGAAATACTTAAAATATATTCAGAACACACAGGCAAAGTGCTTACTAGAAGGGTGTATGACTATGACTTATCAAAAGCAAATAGATTTAATCAAACAATTGGTTGAAACAAAAACCGACGGTAGTAATAGTAATAGAATCCTGTTTCTAAGACTAATGCCAGCTTGCAACAAAACTTCGGGATTTAGTTTTCCTGCTGATTAGAACCTCGATATTTTACAGTCAAATGTCTTACCGTGGACCAAAACCAGCAATTTGGAATTGAATCTGTGGAATCGGCATTCACTTAGGGTGACAATTAAAACGGAAATCATACCAGCTTCTTTGAACTGGCTGGCACAAGATTCAAACAAGTCCAATCCAGTCTTTGCTGAGTATGCACACAATTTTGAAATGGCAACAGAAGATCTAAAGTCACTTTCTGCTCTGGAAACAATTACAAAATTTGACGAAATGATGTTCAACCTGTCAACAAGCTTAAGCTCTAGCTTTTTGGACGATACAATTATAAACCAAGCTTTCGACCAAATACTTGCAACTCTCAGTGACTCGATACAAAATGATTTTAAACACAGAGGGTTTGCTCATATTAAGCTTGCACGATTTTTCCTTCCTAGAAATCAATCATTTTGGATGCTGAAGGATTTACTCTATGGAATTTTTCAACTATTTAAGCGACTTGAAAAATTCGACTTCGAATTCGACAACAATCAGAGATAATGTGTTACCAGGAATTATAGAGGATATTAGCAATGACATACAGAAAGGGATTGATGCTGAGGTGGCAGAAAAAATTCTTGATGTTTGGCATTCATATATAAAAGAACAGCCACATGAACGGATTAGGTTATTGTCCTACCTGGAGTCTAGTCTCAGCGAAAGCACAATGGGCAACCTTTCCTCTATGCCAATGAAAATAGAAGCTCCTAATTCAACAATTCGCGAACTTATATCACAAAAGCATTATGTAGGTTTTCATATTCCAAATATTGACGTAAACAAAATCGGAAAAATATACCAAGATTATGCTGAGATTGTGACTTTTGAGACTCCGTCATTTTTAAATTTTTCCAAGGATGAATTCGATATTGAGGTTGATAAACCCGACGATTGGGAAGAGAATATGGAGAAACTGGTAATCCAACTTTTTTCAGTTGTGATGTTGGTACAGGGAAAACAATTTGCTAATGCAACTAAGGTGATGGAAAGCATAGAAAACTTTGAAGAGCGTGTTCCAATAATAGTTCGACTAAGCTTAGTCGAAAGCCTAAACCTGGACAATACTGCAACACTTGTTACTTGGTTAACAAAATACACAAATTGTGCGGTTCATATCAGGGGGTTGCAAACTTTATTTGAAAACTTTTTGACGCATATCTTTATGCAGAAAACGGGATTTCTGTTAACAGACTCAGTACGAGACAACTGTATTGCAATTCCAGGCGCCCATGAATTACGCTCCAAAATCTCCAAATACATAAAGCCGCAAATCCACCGTTGGGCTTCCTTGATTGAAACTGGAGACTTACATGAACTACCCTTGGGTTTTAATACGAGTTTTGCAATCATACTACAAAAAGTAATTAAAAGGGTGGTGGAAACTGCGCTTCTTACAAAAGAAATACAAACTGAACATAGAAATAGCATTAGAAATTTAGCAGATTTTCTGAAAAAATTTGACGTTGAAGTTGCGATTACAGGCTGGGAAGTTATAAGAGACGAGGTTGTTACCAAAAGAGAAGTAGTGCTACTTCCAAATGTTTGTTGGCATATACATCGAAAGTTGGAGCAAATTATATACAGCAATATTTCCAACAACATATATCAACAGTATTCTTCCTTGTATGAAGCATGTCCCAATACGCTTAAAAATATATTTTCAGGAAGTTCCTGTGCCCTTCTAAACACTCACACAGGAAAGTATCTCTGCTGGGTTCACGAAACATATACAAATGCATGTAGGATTAATTTGTGTGAAAATTCGACATCGGTTAATGGTGGATACTGGACTTTTCCATATGTGCCTAAAAGTGAAGGTGACTTCATTACTTACTTGCAAAATGCAAATTTGTCCAAGGACTCGCTATGCAGCAATAAGTGCGAAAAATCGATGGACTTTGTAATAAATAACGGAGTTTTTTCAGTATGCAACAAAAATATTAGTATGCCGTTGAAGATAATTTGGACCGACTTGACCTCTTTTGAAAAACTGCGTGGAAAATCTGAAGAAACTGGTTGGGTGGCTAATCTACTCCTAGACGGAAAATACAAAAGGAATGCAAACAAATTGTTTGTTGGTGCTCTTTACGATGAACAGGACAGTTTTGTTGTGTTGTCAGGGATGGAAAAAACTAACTTAAAAGGATTTAGTTGGAAACTGCAGTGTTATGACGACAGTTAGAGTACTTGCGTGCAGTTTGTTTGCAATGACGTAACCACAGACTCAGATTCCTAACAACGTATAAATTTCCACGTTTACAAGTATGGGAAAACGGGTTTTTCCATACTTGTTTTACAATTACTGGCTGACGATCCTGTCGATGGTTTCCAAGAATTATAACTTCTAAAGAACATGTGAAGAATCAAAAAATTATGTTGTTGCTTAACATTTTCTACATTTAATGACAACACCCAACTATTAAAATATGTCACTTGGCAGCACCCAACGTAAAAAGCATGAAAGTTAGTATACATTGTTTTTAGTGTAATTTTGCATCCTACATTTTTACTCTGCAATGCTAAATAAAGAAATGGAATGAAACCGTGGTATTTTGTTTAACATTTGATTCAATCAATCTTTAATTAGCAGATGCTTTTCTTTTTATCTTTATTTGTTATCTTTTACCATTCTTCTGATTTACATCATATTATGCTAACGTCATATACATTCACAAAGATACATCCACGTATACCTATTCCATTATTGTTTATCAGCAGAGGACAAAAGTACATGTGCAAGTGCTTTTGTCCCGTGCAAAAAATGCCTAGTAAAAAATATCCAATGACGCAATCGTACGATTGTCAAAGTTCTTATCTGCACATCTGCCCTCTACGTTCTCAACGTTTCATCTTTTCAGTCCAGATTTGACTCAGGTTTCATGCTGACAACTTTATTTCTCAGTTCTATTTATTTTGTGTTATTCTAAGTTATTACAAGTTTAAACACACTACATCAATTTATTCTTTTTAATTCCCGGTACAAAAAAGCAGTTTAAATTTAACATATTTCAGAACACAATAACGTAAGCGTAAGCATCCTATTTATAAGGTAAGTCAAACTTTTCTATTCTCAAAAATAGCACTTTGTCTTCAACTGGGTTCCGTTCACAAAACTTGCTCAACTCAATACATTATGTTACAAATACGCAAGAAGAAGAACTACTTGATATCGCGAAAACAAATATTGCAGGCAGTTGTACATATTATACTGGAAGTATGTTTTATTACCTCATGTAAATAGCAGTTCTGTTCAAAATTTACTCTCCACAAAAATTTGACATCTTGAGTTCTCTTCAGAATTTAGAATTCAAAGCTCTTTTAAGCCATGTTTACATGTAATATCTACTGCAAGTTTTTTGCATTTACAAAGTAGAGTTTTGGGCTGAAGAATAAAAGAATTAAATTACAAGTTACTAGAACACACAATTTTTCGAGGTTCTGATGGAATTATGAAACAATTTTTCAGGGAAATTTACGACATTACATAATAAGTCTTTATAGACCTTAGTAAAAACCAACAATAACATATGTATGTATTCCTAGGTTATTGTTTAACTACTGGTTAGGTCAGTAAATGTTTTTGGAATAGTAAAACATCGTAATCTAAAAATTGCAGTTTTATTTATCTTAGCATAGCACGTAGTCGAAATAATCTGATCCCACAAAATACAACACGGACAACATTGTTGTCTCATACATACATAATTTTACTAACTTTCTCAGTACAAAAAGACAAAGGATGATATTGCTTTTCTAACTCACAGATACGGGTTCAAAGCTGGCGACAAAAACGGTACACATTCACATTCCATGCCTTGCCATATCACCTAGTTTGCCTGACTAGCCTTTGTTAGTATCGCTTGCTTGAAATTTGTTTCCAACAAACCAGTGTCATAAGAAATGTTGCGTGATTTAAGCTGAAATACAAGCATGCAATAAACTGCGTAATAAGCTTTTTTTGTTGTGTATTTAACTTCAAGGGTCTGAATACTGGAATTTTAAGGTGCAGCAGTCCTGATTCTGGCCCGAGTATTTTGATTTTAATCAGGCGCATGCACAAGTCGTAACTCCCATCCATTTAATTTCTTTCGTAGCACTAGTTTACATTTTCATAATTAGGTTTAGCAGTAAAATCTTGGGTTAGGTGAGAAATTCAATTGGTCGCGTGTCACATCATATACATACAAATCGCTCAAAATATCTATGACATCTTTCTTACAAGAGAGGATTTGATGTAGTTTGAGACCCCTCAAACTGCACCAATTCCCTTAATATCTCCTAAACTCCCACGTCTACCTGGAAAATGCCAAAAAAGAATAAGAGACATAAACGCGACATCGACCATCACAATAACATCTATCTTAGTAGTAGCCAGCGCACTTATTCTGAAAATTCGTCTGACTTCCAGTTGACCTCTGAAATACCTACTGATATTAATCCGTAAAATATAACCACCTATTTACCAATTCCTGTAGAGATTTACGTGTATTCTTTAAAGCTTGTTTGTAAGTTTAGATCTAATCGCAAAAACTATACTTTGGAAAAATGTTTGATGAAAATATTGAAAATACATAAGTACTTAATGACAATTACTGATATATTTTGCGTATACTTTTTCCAGTTCGTTCTAATATCAAAATGGAGGAGTGGCAACGCAACCACATTATAGCGAATCTGCCATCTCTTTTAAGAGACACTAGTTGCAATGTACAACTAATGGCTGAATTGAGAGCTAGTAGCGTTCTTGCCGAAAATGACGTGGAAAAAATAGTAAGTTTTCGATTCAAGTAATGATTATGACTCATATGCAACCACCAATTTTCAGGAGTCGCTGATATTTTTTCCTCGTTTCTGATCACCAAGGCCAACAGATTGCATCCTGTGCATTTTTTTGCAATTTGCATCTTGCCAGAAACGACATATGATGGCTAGGTAAAACCAAAACTAGACGGTATGACAACTTGTGTTCTGCAAATTTTGACACAATAAATTTGCATCTTTTGCATAAATTTGCATCCTCAGAAAATATTGCATAAATGTGCATCTTTGAAAAAAAGTGCATACATTTGCACTTTTAACCAATATTTTTTGTAACATTTTGCTACTTTTACGAGAAAAATGAAAAAGAAAGGTGAGAAACATTACTTTTTCGGGTTTGTACACTTACTGTTTAGCTGCAAAGCAAAATTAGACTTCATAAAAAGTTTAGTTGTATATTTTGGTATGCCATTTTAAGCGTCAAACTTTGTGAAACAACGAAACTAGCCACCACGTACTGTTAATATGACATCTTGGATAAAGCGGTAAAGCTGATTGAATTTAGAAAGACTACTAGAATTCCAGAAATTTACACCTCTGGCTCAATTTATAAGTTATATAATAAATGTGCTTATGGTTTGAAGCGGCGTTTTGTTCTACATTGACTGACTAGGAAACGTTAGTTACCACATTAGTCATCTAGAATACTGTCATCAAAAGTATCAGAATCTCATGGAAGAAATATGCGTTAGTCTTTTTAATTATCAGTCATTCTATAAACATTTTAATTTAGAATAAGTTAAAATATTTTTCCATTTTCATTCACCCTTGATTTAATACGCATTTAAACGAATTAATAAAATTGCATAAACTTGCATAATTCAAAAAAATAATTGCATAAATTTGCATCCCTCGAAGAATAAATTTGCGTCCTATGAAGGAATAAATCTGCATCCGGCTGTTGGCCTTAATTATGAGTAACTATCAATTAACATGTTTTTGTTTTGCAGATGGCTAACAACACAAACTCGGCGAATAGCGTATACGTACGCCACAAATATTCGACAATGACCACTCCCAGGACAGCCTGGTACACGCAGTGAGTGGAATTCACCTTCCTCTAAAAATCAATGGACGTTTCTTACAACTTTCAAAATGATTTTACTTTACTTGTTTAATAAAAAAACTTACGATGTATGTCACAAGCGATACCTCCTTGGTAATGTGGGGGAGGCTCTTGATAATTTTCAACTTCATATACACCAGGAGGTCTTTGATTCCAACTTGACTCTGATTCTGATTCTGGTTGAGAAAACACATAGTCAAGAGCTACGAGCAAAAGTATGACCTTTCTGAAATTCGTACTTTTCATTGTAGCTTGCACCGGATTGCCAATTTTCAACTTAACTGAAAGTAATGCAATGCAATTCGGACACTAATGCAAACTTTTCTTCTTTAGTGCGTTTTATATCAACCGAAGACATATGGCGTTCATAAACTGATACAAAAAAAGGCAAACTAGATTTAAATATAATATCACGTAGGTGAGATATCAGTTCATCTAATTCACTGACATTCGAGCCACTACATTAATATTAATTTGATTTAATCGATACATTTGATACCTCAAATAGCTTTTTTGTAGAACATAATGTGATATGGCATAATCAGTGTAATACTTGTTTAATTGTATTATTGTATACAATGTTTGTATTGTAATCCATTTCATTGTGATAATCCGGGAAGGCTTATAAATTGTTATGGTGTGCCATATATGTCAGCATGTATCCAATAACATGCCAAACAAATATAATATGCTTTTTATGGCTAAAACTGATTTAGTTATAAACAATGTTGTGATTGAGTACGCACGAGTTGTAAAAATAAAGAGTCAGGAAGCGTAACATTTTTGTCATATTTGGGTTTCTTTACTCAAAGACGAATAGAAATTAGGAAAATTATACATTTTGAAACAATTTGAATGACATTTTGAGAGATTTTAAAGTGTATGTGGGTTGTTCCTTTTTCAAATGTAAGCATTGTTGTTGTTGTAACATATATTCCGTAGCTGCTTCAGAACATTTGTCAAGTATATTTTCCTAAAACGTCAGTAACCCATTGAACTGATTCGCTGCCTTAAGTGTCCTGACCCTCCTAGCTTGATAGTCGTGCAGTACAGAAGAGTATCTAAATTTGGAAGATTGGAGCTTGTTTGTTTGGTTTAAAAAAAGTTGAAATATGCACTCAAAATATAATTTAATAAAGCGATATTAACCTGTTAATATACTATAAGACGCGACGGTGGTAAGATGCTCCACCACCTTCAAAAGTTGAAAAAAAATTAGTGACAACCAAGCCAAGTTTTACGCAGTCCAGGTTATCTTGTGCTTTGAGTACCTTCAAATGTTGGACATTATGGTTTATAGGGACCTCAAGCCGGAAAACATGCTGATTGCTAGCACTGGCTATGTCAAAATGACTGACTTTGGGGTTTGCAAGCGGATTCCCCGGGGGAGGACCTATACACTCTGGGTACTCCGGAATATTTAGCGCCTGAGTTGATTATGGCTAAAGGTTATGGCAAGGCAGTAGACTGGTGGGCTGTTGGGGTGCTGATTTATGAAATGGTTTGTAGAAGAACGCCATTCTATGCGCCGGAGAGTATGCAAATCTACGAGAAGATTGTGGCGGGCAAGGTCAAGTTCCCGGGTTTTATGGCGGACGATTGTAAGGACCTGGTGAAGAATATTCTGCAGGTGGACTTGACACGGAGATATGGCAATTTGAAGAATGGGGTGAATGATATAAAGAAGCATAGATGGTTTGAGGGGCTGGATTGGGATGCCCTGTTTCAGAAGAAGTTGAAGCCGCCGTTTAAGCCGGAAGTGAGCAGTCCGGGGGATGATAGGCACTTTAAGGACTTTCATAGTGAGATTGCCCAGGAGGAAAGGATGGCCAAGGCGGGGGATGAGAAAATTGATAAGTACTTTGTGGACTTTTGAAATGGGGGACTGGTCAACAGGAAAAGAAAATTGTACAGTTTGGTTTGAAAAGAGAATTCAATGAGTTTTTGTACTAGAAAATTTAGCTTGAACAATCAATCTACTTGTCAAAATTAGTCAGAGTAAAATAATAAACTGTGAAAATTGCGCTACCAAGAATCGACAGAATTTTGTTATTTTATTTCACAATTTACTTAATTTCGTGATTTATATTTTTGGTGAGAAATGAATGCATGTAACCACAGGCACTTGGCTCAGTGTCCGAATAGTCCGAATTAGGAATCATAATACAGAAGTCCTTTTTGACCCACCGGGGATTTTTTAGACTATATACCACAAATATTACATAAACTATTATTGTCTTGGCTGATATATACTTTTGTATGAAGGTTAATATGGTTTGTTCAATTAAACAAATCGTTTGACTAAAAAAATGTCCGTAAAATCTGTTTAGAATAGTGCCTCGAGAGAACAAAAACTTGATTCCCGGGGACTCCAAATCTTGGCTTCAGCAAACCAGTATTTAATTTCCAAGTCATAGCAAATCAAATGCAAAATATTAAGTGTTCTTGTGGCAGTATAGGATACTAAAAGAGGATTTTGCAAATATTAGTTACCAAACACAAAGAATGCGCTTCATCGTAAATTATAACAGAATGCGGAACTGATAAAATCAACCCCAAGTCAACGACCTTTATTTCTGCTGGCAAGCATGTCAATCAATATTTTTTAGCCATGATGGAACAAGAGTATGGTGTTAGCAAATATTTACTGGAAAAGTAATTTACTTTGTACCAAAAAGTTTTCAGGAAAAATAACAAAACGAGAATTACAAATGTGTGGTTTGTTTGTTAAGGTATACCTGGATATACAAATATTAGTCGTTGTTTTATAGTGTGGAAAAACCAAACGATAAAATAAATAGTCGGTGTTATATTGTCAGGTTTTCCCAAATTTCAATGGACTCCTTTCTGGAATTATTTTGCCTGTTATCTGTCCGCAACAGCTCTTGTTAACATCAACAAATAACTGCGCATAAATCGTGTGAAGTGAAGTGTTGTTGGACGCCTGTCCCATAAAATTACATGTTTCGTGATACGTTATGATAAGATGACATACACACAGCATTTTTATCCGTTAAGTTATCTAAACTGCCTATGATATCAGCAATAAAAAAGTCATAAGCAATAGGAAAACCGATAATATTTTACTGACCATGTCAAAGGATTTAATTAAATATATGTGTTAGTTTTTGGTAACATTTAAGCACAGTAGATCATGGAATAATGCTAATAGCAAATACAACGTTGAGAAGATGGTAATTACTTTGTAGTCAAGTAGTTTTCAGGAAGTATCACAAAAAATGAATTAAATATATGCGGTTTCTTTAGATAAGGTAGACCAACATTGCTCGACGTTGCATAGAATAACATGGAGTAAGCCAAGTGATCAAATAAATGTTTGCAGTTGTCCGGTATTCTCAAAGTTTAATGGACTACTTTAAAAATGTACTGTTTATGTATTATCGGCAGCTTGTATTTCATTGAGGCAAATAAGGTCACATTTCACAACATCGTGTGAAGTGATGTGTTCCGGTATAAACAACCACATACAATTATTTGTTTTTTGATAATTTATTATATAAAAGTCAGCAAACAACATTTTCTTCGTCAAATTATTTTACGCACAACGGGAGGAATGTTTACTTCTACCCTCGGCATATGTGGTGGATCGATTATTATGGGCACATTCGGCTACAATGTCGCGTACTTTTATACTATGAAAACGCATCATTTCATCAGCTGACGCCTGGCTTCTGTGAACACTACCTTAAAATAAACACGACGGATGGGGTCTCCCGCTCTACATGCCGAGTGAAGAAGTTAACATTCCTGCACTATATCAACAATGGACCAATCCATAGTAAGAGAAAACCTGATATTTAAACTGACTAGATCAAGCTATTTAGTTTAAATATATTCGCAAACTTTGCTTTGGGTAAAATTTTAAAATCGCAGTGCAAAATGCTAAAGTACTCACAAAAAATATTTGAAACCAATTATTTACTTATGCTAAATTTGGGAATATTAAAAAATATATAATATAACTATTAAGTGGTAATTTTAACGAATTGACAAAATAATGCAAGTCAGACTAAACGGACATAAAACTCGTGCGGAGTGTTGTTGTAAAGCTGTCGTATACAATAACATGTTTTGTGATGAGTTATGAAAAGACTCAACAAAGAGCGTGTTTATCCGTTATATTATTCAAAGTATGTGCATTTTATGAACTATAAGCGAAATAATAAATGATGAAATACCGGATTTATAACTGATCATGTCGTTATATTAAAAATATATATGTTATTATTGGTAGCGTTTTTAGCTCATACTAAAAAATGCACATTGCATTTTGAAAAGCAAATGTACACTTAAATTGCATGAATCAAGGAATTGTGTTACATAATATATTTGTAGTGGAAAAATATATAAAACATTGGTTGAGAAGCAGCCATTGTAGGCTACGTTTTAATAACTTTAAAAACTATTGTAAAATTAATAGACGTCGTGCAGCTAACACCTTTTTCCTAGCTTGTTTCGATTAATTCACTAGTACATGTACATTTTGTTACTATGCATGAAGTCGTTGTGTAAAACAAAAAGTAGTAAGCTAATTAATTGCCAACAATTTTTATCAGGGTTTTTGCAATTTTTGGCTAATGATCCTGACGATGGTTTTCTGGATTTATATTTTTTCAAAAGTACATTTGAAGAATTGAAAAATATTGCACTTTAGTTGTTGTGTGGTGTTCTCCTACATTTACGGACAATGCCCAACTATTAAAGTCTGTCACTTGGCAGCAGCCCACTTTTGCAGCATGAAAGCTAGCAAGCATTGCTTTCAATGTTATTTTGTATCCCTACATTTTTATTTGAATATCATGAGTACAGAGATGGGCTGAAACTACGGTATTCGGATCTAGCATTTAATAAAGTCAATCTATTATTAGTACATCATGGTATTTTATCTTCATTGGCTAGCCGTTTTCTGGTTTACAT